>CM076936.1:9464013-10051283 GCA_039566165.1 Maruca vitrata | reverse complement strand
GAAGAATACTCAATACTCAATACTCACGCGTCCATCTCTTCCTGGGTGAGGTCGAGCGCCTCCTGCATCTCACGTGAGGTACTCTGGATGAACTCTCTGTCGCAGTATTTGCCTAACCCCTGCTCCGTCAATACCTGCGGAACGAAACACAAACTTAACCCTTTAGAAATAAGGTTCTTTTCCTAACTGACCAAAATGATGGCTTGGAGCATTTACAGTTAAAATATTTTTTACCTAGAATTTGTTTTTGGCGAGATGGTGTCCACTGTTAAGACAATGTAACATAATAAAAATTGGTTTTATTTCAGTGAATAAGGCGTCAAAAATATTTGAAATAATTCACTGATAAACGCGATATTTTCTGTATGCCAGAAAAAATGTACAGCGCCCCTAGCGGTAACGCTGAGAACTAAAATCGGTAGTATGAAAAAAACAATTCGATAGGTTTTTAACTTACGTAAGTTTTCAATAGCTAACTCATGGTAGTGCAACAGGACCCGGTGTTTTGCTTTTGAACTGTAAAAGTTTTATTATCATTATGATAAGTAATACTTACTCGAGTAATAAGATTCTCCGCGGGATTCTCTACACAATAAGGCACATTGTTGTTCTGTTTGGGTGCATTGTCACGATCTAAACAAACATAAAAGTACTCATATTAATCATAAAAAATAATGTTTCGATTAGTGCTCCATTCAACTCCAAAATCAACCAATAATTATCAAATTTAATAAAAAAAACACTGAAAAATGTCACCATCACATTACCAACCTACCTAAATAGCTCTGAGAAAATGTTCATGCAAAGATTATAATAATATTAATATAGAATGCTCGAAATCCCAAGCCTAAAACTACACTTTAATGAAATCTGCATGCGATTCGTGCAATTTATTGTAGGTATTTAGATACTTGGATACCTAATTTACATTTAAATTGATTTATATTACAGCTAATTCAACAAAGTTAAGATCATAAACAAGAGTATAAAAGAGACAAACAACGTGCAAACTACGATCCGATAAAAGTTACCAACAATAAATAATACCATCTGGGAACTGAGCTATTAAATTTACCTCCTATTACCTCAGCTATATGACATCTTATTGATCAAACTAACCCCGATAGACCTATATAGATTTCAAACAACATTGTAGACCTGTATTTAGCTGACGTGTTTGTAGGATGAAAATGTTTAAATAAATACAAGAGTTTCGATATTATTGTAAAATATGTTAGTGCTCAAGATGATAAATGAGTAACACTGTCCATAAAAATTATAAAAGAAATAGCATTCAGTTTGAGCAAGTCAGGAGGGAAACATTACTGTGAGTTAAGAAAACTATAATTAGTAAGGGCTCACAAAAGATCACGCCATTTGAAAGTCAACAATCACAACACACTAAAACGAACTTACAGTTCTTTCTCATAGTCTGCACTAAATCGTTCGATGTCTTTCTGCAAATGTCACACCAGATTTAAGCACTACTGACGCTATACATATGCCGTATTCTTGGTTGTATTACAATTTGTGGATTTCTGTTCAAACTATCTATATAATTAACAGTAATAATTAGGGAAAATAATATTAGTAAGGCTCTTTCACATACGATTTTGGTATTTTGAAAATCATCGTCACCTTAAGAATCAAAACCATCATTCGCAGTGTTTATCGGTCTATTACTTTTCGTCATCACTTAACTACTATTTGAACTAAAGTAATGATATTATACTGAATATACCACAAATAATATTTTTTACTTTTGTGCAGTCTATCCGGGCATATGTATAGAGTATAGGCCAGTGTTAAATCAATTTTAATGTGCTATGATTTAACATTAATGGATACAGAAGCAAGATTTGATACAGAATCAGATAAAATATAGGTACATAGTTTAAACATTGATAATAATAATTGAAAACAAATGTAAAAGTACAATATAGATTGAGATGATTATGCGTACTAATTAACAGGCACAATTATTGTACTTTAGTTCTTTGTGAAAATCTTTTTTGCTTTGCATATTTAATCATAATTGTGATAATTTGTTATAATAATATTAATTATGTCCTCTTAGTGAATACGCATATAATAAGTTAGATTGAGAGAATACACAAGCAATTTGCACTTACTCTATCGCTCGGAATATCCGTTCAGAGTCTTTTCCGTGCAAAAGGGGTTGCATGGCGATTTCTTCATCGCTGTGATTGCCGTCTTCGTATTTCCTTAAAAAATAAAAAAAAATCCAATGTTGAAAATATTCAGGCGACAATTTATTTCCGGTAATTAGTATTTTTTTTATAATAAGCTAACAAGATGACCTCACTCCACCTGATGGTAAGCGGTAGTGCGATCCACATATTAGGTCGACAGGGACAATAGACCATATTGAGCCTGTCGCGCTCACCCTGAAGGCCTTCTTAAATGCCGTTTCACGCCCCGCCCGGGATCATAGGAGGGAGGGAAAGCATGAGCTAAAAGGGCATTCCACGCCTTAGTAACACGTGGCAGAAAAGAGGTACTAAGCCTCTGTGTGTGTGTGTGCACAATATTTCGTGAACTACCAATTTCATAAAATAGACTAAACATAAACTGTGTACTTACGTTTCTTCTTCCGGTATAGTAAATTGTCCATCCATGCCCAATTCTCTTCTCATCATTGTACTTAAAGACTGCCCTTCGGGTTTGTTCACTAAAAATAATCAATAAATATTTTTAAAATTTGGATCTTATTGGTGCTATAATAATGGTAGCAATATATGAAATTCTAACGATACTACAACTTTTCTAACAAGGCGGAAACAAAACTTAAGTATCAGCATTACCGTTCAAATAAAAAATATAGCTTCTCTTTTAATTATACAATTGGCTCTACAATAAATTTTAATAACTATAATAATAATCTATAAAGAATATGGAACACTTTGCTATAAGAACAATGTATTATTTATGAAGTAGTAAATTCTTAATATATTTTGTTTAAATAACAAGCTCTACATCCAAAGTAGTACAACCATCTAAAACTTATTAAAATAAGGTAAAGATTGCTATAAATAATTACTAGTCTACTGAATCTTACCAATCACAATGTGACCACATGCTAACGAAAGGGAAGTATTAAGACTTTGTTACACCATTACATAATTATTGTTAATTTAGAATAAAATATACTAATTAGATCAAAAACTGTTTTATTAGACTCAACAACCCAACCTAACCACAGAACAATTGAAAGAGTTTGGCACTGAGGTATATGCTCATATTCCTAAGGAGCGAAGAAGAAAATGGGACAGGAAAGGTGATAAAGGGTTCATGGTGGGCTATGATGAAAACGTAAAGGGATATAGAATCTATTTGTGATCAAGCTGGAGGGTTCCAGAAACTGGAGTACCTGGAAATTTCAGAACAATGGCGGAGAGAGAATTTTATTTTCTTTCCATGGCTACCAACATACAATTTGGTTCAGTAGTGCCAACACAGAAATGTATTAACATTGCACAGATTATAAATTCTAACAATAATAAATCTAAAATAATAATAATATAATTATACTTTTTCAGTGAACCTAATAGTACTTAAAATGCCTTCGAATTTTGATAAACAGATAACTAAACAAAAGTTTAAAACCAAACACATGTTCTAATTTTGAAGAATTGTCGGACGGGTGGGCTGTGTACAAAACATTGTAGAGAAAGTTATAAGTTACAACTTACCAGGCATTTTTAGTTTGACAGAGGGAGGGATGGTCTTCTTATCTTTGCCGTAGAAACTCTCCCGACCGTGCTTCTTGAGACTCGTCCATACAGCACCGAATAATGTGTGGTTACGCTAAAATAACCAGAAAACGCAACATATATAAAAATACATTTGTACACAAATACATTATTTCTAAACATCCGAAGAATGTATGGGTATTTTTGGTACAACGGCTTAACACATTTTGACGTCCCTGTACGTATTATTCGATTCATATTGATTTAAAAGGACAAAATGGCAGATTTTGGCGTAAAAATTAAACACCTATGAAAAAAGCTTTTCTTTTTTCACTATTTGACCCATCGTTACACATCTACTTTACATTTTATGGGTTCATACCCTGTGCATGGGCTCCACCGTCTCCGCCACAACTTCATCCAAGTTCCCTGATATGGCCCTCTTCAGCTCCGGGCCTGCTTCGTGCAGGGTCCTCAGCCCAGCCTGCAGGGTCATCTGGTTGTTCTGCTCCGATTCCGCTGCTGCCTGTTCTTTCCGTTTGCGGAACCTGAACATTCACCACATTTACAATACACCGGAACTAATATTTGAAGGAGTATTCGAAATTATTACAAAAACTTTGGTCTACTGTTAATCAAAACTGTGGCAAAGTCTAAAAACGTGTATTAGCCAGACTTAAAAACATGTCTTCCCAAGGTAAAAAGTTACAATCATTTGCATTATATTTTACAAAGTTGTGTTCGTGTATTAATCGTTGTTGTTTCTGTTTTGTAATAAATAAATTAAGCCAATTGTTTACATGCATACTTATAACATTTTGACGAACATAAAATAATTTGATCACGCCGATCGAAACAGTGAAAAGTTCAGATAAAGGGGGTTCATAAGAATTGTGCGGGCCCCAAGCAATGATTGTAAAAACAAAAAGGTAATATGGAGAAAACATGCTTTGGTATTTAAGAAAACTTTAACGAAAAATATCATGCTTTGCAAATCGGGGTAAACTTTGTGGATAATGCATGGGTTTGTAGATGACCTATAATGCGGGGAAGCTGAAAAGAAAATACAAATGAATCGTGCAATCATCACTGACAAACGTCCCAAATCCATTTGAAGCTAAGCTTGAAAACCATAAATTCATAACTGCATGATACTAAAATAAAATTCACAGCGAGGAGAATATAATACAAAATCAAAAAAGTACTGTAAATGGATGGTAAAATAAAAATCTTGAAAGCGACATCCTTGATACAATAACAAACTGGTATCAGGATACCAAGGACGGGCAAGCGTAAAATACAGCGGCAAAATCGCCGAGTTGCATAAAAGTTGGATGTCGACTTACGCATGGTTCCTATAAAAACAGAAATTAGGTTAGTACAATAATATTTCTACACATCAATATGACAACATCGGCATAAACTACTACCAAGTTCCCAAAAATACTGTCGGATTTATTTAGGAAACTGGAGACTACTACAATAAATTAATTTAGGATAATATACTTTAAATAAATACAATTGCTGTGTAAATGAAGACGACAGAGTATCAATAAAAATAATCTACTCACATTTAATAGTAACAATAATTTCTTAATGGAAATACTACTACACCACAATAATAATTGTAACTACGTACCGATATTACAAATAATTTAAGCTTACATTTACGTCGATGATAGTATATAATTTTGCACTGACCTTCTGAAATAGTCTTGTATAAGGAACGTTGCGTAGAATTTTCCTACTGTAATTTCATTCGGATCTCCTGGTGGGGGTACTACTTGGTCCAAAAGTTTTGGAGAAGTGCGTTTCCAGACCTTCTTTATGATAGCTCGAAGCTCTGTATTACATTCATCAATAACGCCTGTTCGAAAACAAAATAATAATAAACAATTAGGAATTACTTCTAGTATTGCGTACTTTTCTAGTATTACTGGCATAGCTGTTTGTTTTTCTGTTCAAAACTCTTATGACGCTAGTTTTAAAGCTCTTTGATGATGATTAATAATTCAAAATGTTCTTATTTCAAATTTATACTAACCTGTAGTCTTGATTTGCAATTGTGTCCGAACAACTGCGAATAATGTTGCATTGAAATTGACTGTCCCATCGGAGTTGAGAGGCATATTCATAGACACTAAACGCTTACACGCCGTTCGATGTGGACAAAGTTTACCAAAACCTGTGAAAAAGAAAATAAATTAAAAAGACATATTTTTTTTACAAATATTGTATATTCGAAAAATCAAGATGTTCCACTTTTATTGAAAATCTTTTTTTTGGGATAAAGATTATGACTCACCTAAAGGAGGACTTATTTTTCTAAGTAATGTCACAACGTCTAAATGTTTGATGCGTCCCTTTGCGTCTGGGTCGTACTCACTCCATAACCTAAACAAAAGTATTACTTAAATGCAACAATACTTAAATCATCAAACTGATAATAATATGAGCAAATACATACCTGACAAATTCATCAAGGTGATGTGGTCCTAATATAGACCAATCTCTGGTCAAATAATCAAAATTGTCCATAATGACGGCCACGAAAAGATTAATAATCTGAAAACCAACAAAAATATTGAGACATCACTACAGTACAATAAAAACATAATATTTGTTTATCAAAACTATAATCTTACCAAGAAAGTACACAAAAGTGAGAATGAGATGAAGTATGGAAACGCCATCCAAGTACCACACTCTGTTCCATCGTCTTCAGAATCGTCTAGATCTGGATTAATGCAGCCGGGTGGCTCCCCAGGACGTTCCATGGTGTTATTTGATAATGCCATCATTACTTCTTGCCACGCTTCACCTGATACAAGGAATATAGTATTATTATATCATCACCATAAAAATGTCAGCACTACGACATTTACAGTAGAGCACATGACCTAAGAATTACCTGTTGCTGATCTGAATAATACCATGAGAGCACTGCCGAATGTTTGGAAATTATTGTGCCTTGTTATTACTTCGCCATCCAGCTTTATTTTACCAAACAACTGAAACATGGAAGCAGAATGATGAAATGCATATTTTAACCTCACTTCAATAGATACCTTTGTAATGCTAACATCATCAACATAAACAAAATTTATGTGTTGCGAATTTATTCCAAAATTGTGTTTGAAACTTCAACTGTTTCATTTTCATTTCTAATTTTGTGGAATATTTCCACAACATTTTATGATACAGGGCCACTGTACTTGGTGTTTAACGTAAAATACCCACTCCATAAGAGCCGAACCACTGACTCTTCAAAGCTCAGGTTTTCCTATTTTGAAGGTCAGGGGATCCACCATATTGTAACTTATCACGAATTTACTGTTTCTATGTATCATGTATTTTTAAAGTTTGGAAAATAAACCATTATTATTATTATTATCAGTCATATCCATATTCTCGGGACTACAGAGTCCCGGATTTTTGGGAGGCGTGCGTGGGGCCAAAGCCAACACGTAGAGGCCCTTTTATGACTTGTATGCTATATGTAAAGTGGCACCAGCCGACGATTATCCCTGTATACACTATAAAATGCAGCCAAGGACAACCCCCGGTTAGTGCAGGACTATGGAATAGGGTGGAAGAGAAAATAATAATCAGGGCTATGGGGTTGAGGTGCTAGTGGACTAGGTAACCGGAACTATGGGAAGGACTATGGCACCTGTCCCGATCTATGTTTATAAACACGAATAAAATGGGCAGGTGGTGACTCGCCACTCACTGTCATGGGCCCCCCATTGGTCGCACACACGAGGCACGAGGCCGGAGCGACGGGGGGCAACATTATTGTAAGCGGCTCAGGGTGCCGAGAGGTGTACACCGCTTAATTATTATTATTATTACTGTCTGATAAACCAACCACATGAAATCCAAAATACCTGCATTCCAACGACAGCATAAATGAAGAACAGTAACACAATCAGTAAGGCTACATAGGGTAGAGCCTGGAATGACTTGATGAAAGTCCACAGCAAAGTCCTGATTCTCTCTCCTCTGGATAGCAGTTTAATCAAACGCATTGCTCGAAATAGACGGAAAAATGTAATATATTTAAGCAGTGTGCCCTGAAACCATTAACATTTGAATCATTATGCTATCGAAACCAGTCAAGACAAACGTTTTTACGTAAAAAAATTAATAAATATACTCACCTCATCCCCTTTTTTTAATTTGTTTGCTTCGTTGAACTGAAATGAGTAAAGATCATTGTGAGTCATTTACAAAATGTTAAAATGTGTCGAATCTTTAGTTTCGATGACTGGCGTTGATTTCATACATATACTTACTAGATTATCGGGAGGTCTGTTTTCGTTAACTTGTGTCACCACTATATCGATTATACTTCCAACAACCAAAATGAAGTCTGTCGTGTTCCAAGCGTCACCAAAATAGTTCTGGAAAGGATTAATTTATTAATGTACACAACTAAGAAACTAAGAGTTCCAAAGTTTCAACTAGTACCAATTTAACTGTCTTACCTTGAATCTAAAAGCAGCTAGCTTAAATACAAATTCTAACATAAATACTGTCGTAAGAATCATATTGAGGTAATCCAGTATCTGAAACAATTTTGTTTGTTAAAGTTACAAATCTTAGGTCATTGTTGAGAACAGATCATACAAATTTACGGAATAAGCCAAATCTGTAATGTAACTTGTGCCTTCACTTCTTCTAAATAACTAGCTGTGCCAGCGACTTCGTTCGCGTTTCCCCGTTTTTTACACATTTTCTATTGTTGCTTTGCTCCTTTTGGTTGCAGCGTGATGTAATATAGCTTAAACCTTCCTCAATAAATGGTCTATACAGCGCAAAAAGATTTTTCAAATCGAACCAGTTCCTGTGATTAGCGCGTTCAAACAAACAAACTCTTCAGCTTTATAATATTAGTATAGATTTAGTTATTCCTACAGTATTTTTATACAAATATTTTGTGTTTTCTTTAAACGTACCTTTTTGTACTCGGGTGTAGCACCATGGAACTTCATCATAAGTGCTATGGTGTTTAACACAATGAAGAAAAATATGAAATACTCAAATCTTGCTGACGTCACAAACCACCATGTTTTGTACTGAATGCGATGTTTGGGAATGTATCTGCAAAAAAAAATATATATTTATTGATACAGATAATATGGAAGGAGTTAATTATATTCCAAATTAACCTAAATTTTATAATTATTTCACCCAGTACTTGATAGTACTGGGTGAAATAAAGAAATTTAAGAAATATTGATGTACATAAGTACTTGTAATGGGTGAAGTATTTACTGTGTAGTTATTGGGACCGTGCGAAGTGGGTGGAGGGAGAAATGGCGCTGATTGTCAAAAACGCATGTAATCTTATGAGATGTCCGTTGTTATTGCTAGCGGCGGCCGTTGGTACTAATTTCACTCCATAAGATTTAACGAAAGAAACTCCAGCAAAATGAGGGCAGCACCGTCGTGCACGCTCCCCATACACTTAAATATAAAATCGTCTCTATGACCTGTAAAGTAGTAAGTGTGGGATGTACCACGAGAGCACAATAAATACCTTCTCACAGGCTTCGCTTTCAATGCGAACTCTATGCAATTCCTTTGATTCTTATCCAATTCACAATCCTTGAACTCTTGCTCTCCCTCCTTTTGGAATGTTACTATGACAAAACCTACGAAAATATTCACCTGGAAACAAAAAAGTACTTTCATGGTCGCCTTACATCACAAAGTCATTTTCTTAAAAAAATAGCTAAGTAAATTTACCTATATTAAAATTATACTAGCTTTCAGCACGCAACTATGTCTGCATAAAATTTTATGACGCATAAAACATTACTATCTAGCGAAGTCAATTAAAAAGTAGCGTATACGTCCTTTCGCAAGCTCTAGACTATGTGTGTACCAATATTCATTAAAATTGGTTCATTAGTTTTAGCATGTTACATTATTAGTAAGGTTTTCACTCACCATAAAGAAAGCTATGACAATAATGTAACTAATATAGAAAAATGCAACTAGGGGTCTGGAATTTTCAATTGGTCCATGTTTCTCTTCATTCGAATCCATTGAGGTGGATAATAATCTAAAAATACACAATACATATTTGTTAAAAAAAAAGTACGAAATAACATAAATATAAGTAAAAACTTTAAAGAAGCTATATTTATGAATTTATTTCTACATTCAACATTAAATTCTTTTTCATTGTATATCTGTAATTCAAATAAATATATTTTTTTAGGTTATTTAATTTTATTTGTTACTAGTGACCCGCCCTCGCTTCGCTTCGGGTAAATTTTACATACAAACCTTCCTTAAGAATCACTCTATCTATTAAAAAAACCGCATCAAAATCCGTTGCGTAGTTTTAAAGATCTAAGCATACATACGGACATACAGCGAAAGGGACTTTGTTTTATACTATGTATTGATTTAATTTATATACTCACCCGGGCCATCCCTCAAAGGTAGATACCGTAAAGAGAGTGAGCATTCCGCTTAACACATCGTCAAAGTTCCATTTATTCTTTGTCCAAACTCTATTATCTATGCTCGGCTTTCCATTTTTGTATACCAGATAAGAACCTCTAAAAACATAAATAATTTCATTAATCTATAACAAGGACGAAGTATTTGAATGTAATAGTCGATTCGAACTAATTCAACAAATTGATGTAGGTGCTCTACCGTGAAAACTTTAATCAAAAAATAAGAAGTAGAAAACCAAAAAAGATTTTTGAAATATCGTCAACTTCGTGTTAGGCCCTTGTATTTACTTACTTTAATATAAGTTGTACATGTTTTGAGACAATAAATTATTTTCTATTTATTTAAATTACTTACTGGCATTCTTCCTCGGTCACTTTAGTGATATCATTGCATTTAAAGAATTTTCCCTGAAATCAAATCAATTTTAATAATATCTCCAAGAAAATTTATGAATCACAATAAAAGTAACTAACTACGTACAATTCTGATCTCGTTTCTTTGTGAACTAGGGCTAAGCACACATAAGGACGCATTTTAGCACATTTTTGCAAGTTATAAGCAAATCTAAGTTTTCTAACGATATCTACTTAACACGGGACAACAAAAATAAAATAAAAATAGTTCCAATCTTATGTAATTTTCCGGGGTCGTTTATTGTTTAAAAAGTAATAAGAAACGCATAACGCGTCTACTCTCTAGTATTGGACTTTCTATAATTTAGATAAAGCCCAATTTAAGAGAAAACAAAAAAAGAATAACGCATATAATAATATGTAGTATAAGGTTCTTTAAAATTAATTTAATTATCGGCAATACGAATTACCAACCTTGTACAATTGAACACCAATTGCAGAAAAAATAAACTGTAATATGTGATTTATAATAAAAATATTTCCTATAGATTTAATCGAAGCAAAAACACACTTGACGACATACTGTTATAACAAAAGTTAAATGTTTAGTATCACACCGAACAATCATTTACCGATTTATGTTTTATTTCAAACCATTTTGTCCCATAATGCATGTGTGGTGTGTGGCACGATGCGAAAAAATTGTGAAAATGCAAAAACAAAAGTTAAAAAAAAACGAAAAATAAAATTCGGCCTACTTACATGGCGTTAGTCCTTGGTTTTATAAAAAAGAAAAACATTATTCACTTTCTGCCAGTGTCCTGATCTGACTTATAAACATAAACAAAAACGGAAAAGGGAGAAAACATGTAACCAAGTACCTTAATCCTATGAAAATGTCAAGGTAGGGAGGATTTTGCAAAATAAAATGACAAGCTCTTTACGAGTCCAAAAAACTCACAATAATATCTATTTATTATGTGATCGTACAGGTATGGACACAACACCTTTGGGCAAATTTTGATGAAAAAAAAAAACAAACAAAAGAAGCATGCAGCCTGGCAGCGAATTTTTTGGACCCACGGACTGAAGCGAAAAAAAAATGTTAGTATCAAAAATCCTTTGAACGGTACGAAAAAAGCTTTCACACACAAAGAAACGAAATCTGATTTATTTATTTATTTAAGTGTTTATTTTCTCATTTTAACTTGTGAATGGGCATGAACTGTGTCGAGTGCATACTTACATTAATGTATGTTTTAAAGTTGTCAGAAATGTAATTGACCCAAAGGTGTCGGTAATCTTAGAGAACAAAGTAATAAAACAGTGTTTTTATTATTTTTTTCTCCCTACCTTGAACATTTGCACCCCCATGACAGCAAACATGAACTGTAGGAGATTTGTCACCAACAAAATGTTGCCAATCGTTTTTATCGCAACGATCACGCACTGAACTACGTGCTAAAATTGTAAAAAGAGTTATAACTACATCATAATTATCTGAAATTTAATTAGATCTCGATGAAACTTTTTATAAAGAGGCATTTGGTAACGAAAATAAAAAATCTGTGAAACCATTATTACTATTACTGAAATCGAAAAATAAAATTATTTTTCTGCAATTTACCATGCAATTATAAAACCGTACATTTTATTTATATCGTTACCAAATGATTTATTTTCAGTGTTTTTATTATACTGACCTTCAATCCCTTTGCTCTATTGATGGCTCTGAGAGGTCTCAACACTCTGAACACTCTCAAAATCTTTATAAAAGACACGGTGTTCGATCTAGAAATTAAAAAATAAAACTTATCTCACCGAAAAAATTATATCATATTTAAATCAAAGGTCCCCCTACTGACTATAGTAACAAGAAAATCGACACTAGTCATAATATGGAGCTGTAAATAGCTGTGTTTGTAATTTAACTTGTGTGTAAAATTACGTTAAATATAATTTGTTTAACCCCCAAAGTTTCAAACTCTTTCCAGCTCTCGTGGTCACGGGAGATGAGAGACTAAGAGGTATGTATTTGTTACATAAGTTAAGGCATAGTGCAGAGGTATTATTAGATGGCGGTTGATGTATATTTTGTCTACTTACCCATCTAGAGACAATAACGACGACAAAGCCCAGCAGATTGATAATATGTCTCAAATAAATGAGGCCCGACCCAAGACTAAACGCAGGACCTTTGATTACGTGTATGCGGGTGGCGCTTGCCACCAATTAACCAACGAGGCAGTGAATTTTACTTACCCATCCAAAGATATTAGAGATACAATAACGACGAGCAAGTCCAGCAGATTGAAAGCCGAGCGACAGAAAGCATCCTTGTGAAAGAGGAAACCGTAGGTGATGAGCTTCAGAAGTAGCTCGATGGTAAACACGGCGGTGAAAAAGTAATCGATCTTGCGGAGAATCTGGAAAACACCAAAAGTGAATTATCAAAAGAGATAAGTATGTTGTCCTCCGTAAAACGCATAAACCTTTATTTCTTAAAAGAAAATTCGGTAAAAAAGTAATCTATTCTTCAGAGTAAGTGTCTTAATTAATTCGGTACAGTAATTTTGGCATCAACGGGACAGACAGAGTTAAAACTAGTAAAGATAAATCATTGACAAATTGTAGAATCGTGATTAATAGAACACAAAATTATATTCGCAGAGTAACAGTTTCCACACAACGGTCATGATACTTTTTAATTAAAACTTACATCAGTCTTTTCTTGAGTATCCTTGCCTCCAACTGGGTCTTCCATGGCCAACATAAGAGAAGACGCTAAGATGCAAAGCAGAATCAAATTCTTAAACCACGAGTTATTCTGGACCTTGTAACAGGATACTCGGAACCTGAAAATAAATTAATAGTTTTCTTATAAAAAGTCCCTTGTTTCTACAAAATATCAAATTGTAGAAACAAGGGATTTTTTTGTCAAATTATGTAAAACATAATTGTTAAAACAACATTCAATGTTGTACAGGCATACTCATACGAGTATGCCTTTAAAAATTTACAACACGTATACAAGTGTTATAAGCAAACCAAATTTTTCAATACGGTCTAAGAGAGCAAAGTTAGGATGTATTTTTTTTCACAACATTGCATACCAACATTGTTCTCAACTCGTGCCAAGTATCTTAAGCACTTGTGTTCTCAGTAGCAACAACGGTGTGCTCGTACAAAAATATACTTAGATAACACACTCAGACACGACATACATTCAAACACAGTTCAAATCATGTAATAGTACCAATTTGTTTTGGAGAATATGAAGAAACTGCTCCCATCAGGTATGGGCTTCTCCTGCGACTTGATCTCGACCTCAGACAGCCTGCGCGGGCGCGCCGATATTGGCAGAGGGCGCTTGTTGTCTTGGTCTTCTTTCTTTACATCTCCTGAAAATGAAAATAAATATTCTACTTGGTTCTCAATTTGGTTTTTGCGCATTTTGTTAAGTCCATGTGTTTAAAGTGAGATTATTAATTTTTTAATCTTTTCCTTAACTGGTTTTAATATACTGACTTAAATTTACCTAGTATTTAATCGCATGATAAATATTATAATTTGTTTTCTAATAAAAAAATAGGTCAATAAAAACTTACCATTTTGCAGTTTTTCAGTAGTAACCAAAACGTCATTAGCATTGTTACCATCTTCTTGTTCTTGCTCTTCTATTTCTTCTTCAGATCCAGTTTCTTCGTATTCATGATCAGATCTGTCAGACATTCGGTAAAGGATTAGATAAGTTGCTGTTTAAGTTATGCTCTTAGTTAACTTATTTTACACTAGCGGCCGCCCGTGACTTTGTCCGCGTATTAATGGGTTTTAGTAGCAATGATGTATTAAAATAGCCTACATGCCTTGTAAAATTTGTTATTTATTAGTGAAAGTTCCGTCAACGTTCTCCCATAGTACGTTCCCGCAAACCCCGGTCAAATTTTGGAAAAAAGTAGCGCTGGTGTCTTTCCAGTGTGCCAGCTACCTCCATACCAAGTTTTAACAACTGACCAACAACAACGGTAAACCCCATGGGGGTTGAATAAAAAAAAAGTAGCCTTTATGTTATTCCAGAGTGCCAGCTACCTTCATACCTATAAAAATCCATAAACACTTATAAGTTCTCCCTTACTACGTTTCACCCCCCCCCCCCCCCCATTAACTCCCATGGGGGAGGAATTTCGAAAAAAAAAAGTATCGCTGGTGTTTCTCCGGAGTGCCAGCTACTTCCAAACCACACGTTTTATAAAAATCTATAAACACGTAAAAAATCTCCCATGCCAGGACTGCCATGGGGGTTGAATTTTAAAAAAAAATTGCGCTTGTGTCTCTCCGGAATGCCAGCTACCTTCATACCAAGTTTTATAAAAATCGACAAACTCGTAAAAATTCTCCCATACTAATTTTCACCCCCCCAATGAAACACATGGGGGTTGAATTTAAAAAAAAAATACCCTATATTTTATTCCATACATCCACACATACAAACTTTCACGTTTATAATATTAGTAAGGATTTAAGATCTGCAGCATAATATATTCACATAGTTAACAAAAAATATATGACAGGAGTTACATGTATAATACTTACCTCGGTACTCTCTTATACTTCTTATAAGGCCGGCTGTTCAACATTTTACAGATTGTTAACATTAAAGAGATATTGTTGTTACATTTGACACTAAAGAGTTAATTATTACATCTTACCCTTCACTAGAGTATCCCTCTTCTTCATTCGCGTATTCATCGTCAGTCTCACCTCTCTCTTCATCCAACTGAGGATTTCCAGCTTCGGGATTATCAGCATCCTTGAAAAAATATGAGAAATAATTATTTGGTCGGCAATAATTAAATTAGGTGAGCCACAAAATAGCAGCATTTAAATAGTTTGGTCAGCTAACAAATATTTTGTAAGCTATAAAAAATATCGAGCAGCAAACGTTGATCAGCAAATAATTTTAAAATTGGTCAGAAATTAAATCATGAATAAGCAGCTTAAAATTACATGTGTTGGTATAATAAATATTCTGCCAGCAAAATAATTATTTGGTCAGCAAGATATCATTAATCATTATTGATCAGCAGAAAAAATATTTATTTGACAAAATTAACTTGGTATCATTTTCCTTCCATGAGCGTATTAGGCTCATAGCGCATAATATTTTGTATCATAAAATGGTAAATAGGAAGAGCCGGAGCCGTGATAGGAACCATGAAATTTGCATGCTGCATCGCCCTAGTTTAGGGTAGGCCCGTGCCCCAGCAGTGGGGAAGTATATGGGCTAATGATGATGATGATTCTTGACACATGTTATGATAGAGAGTACTAAAATAAACAATCATTTTAACTAATTGCCCTTTGAAGTGAAAGAAATGACAAGTAAGGTTTTATTGCAGCACGTATACACATATTCTTTACTTACCCACTGAGTGCTTACCAAAATTGAATTAAATTTGAGCAGCATATTGCAGCTCATATAATTAATTTGCTGATCAGAGATAATTATTACTATCCAGAATGACATAAAGTGCTGATTGATTTAGAATTTTTTGCTGGCCATTAGTTGCTGACCAATCAGCCATTTCTGCTGACAAATTATATATTTCTGCTGACCAAAGAACGATTATTATGCGAACCCGTTAAATAACACCCAATAAATATCATAATAGTAACAGAGCCCACGACCAAAACCATGTCTCATAGCAATACGGCAAAAACCCTATAAAATCATTAGATTGTATGATTCTGAACCCGACTAGGTATATAGTAACGGTCGAAAGTGTAGCAACTGCGTGGGAGGCCATTTCTGCTGTGTCAAAAAAAAAAGGCAGTCGGTATTATAGCAATACGTCTGATAGTAAAAATGTACATAGATTTTATGATTGTATTACGAAAAAGTTTGTTTTCAGACATTTTGTGCGTAGCACATAGCCTGAGCGCATTTTTGAAAATGTCAACAAATTTAGCCGACCTGTATCATAGCAATACGGATAATTTTTTTTTTAACTATTCGTATTGCTGCCATGATTACCAAAAACCTGTTTTCAGACACTTTAAGTGTAGCATATGGAGTGTATGCTAAAACGAAAATAACAAGTGTGCTTTAAATAAAACCAAAACTATCAAATCAATCAGTATTTAATTTCAACAGCCTCATCGCTTGTTACGCCCCTGCCCCTTTCTTACTATTATTCATTGGTTTGTAACAGATAATTCAAGATGCCTCAATACAATTCTTAAATGATATCTGAGTATCGAAAAGTTGTCTGATAGAGAAGATGCTACACTTTATTTGTCTGATATAATTATTTTGCACATGTGGACAACTTATTCTATCATGTCTAACAATTTTCAGACATATTGCTATGATACCGATCGGTAAAATTTGTTAACATTTTCGAAACGGTCTCAAAATTTTATGCGTCCACCTTTCCGTCTGAAAATTGTTTAGTTCGCATCAAATAACCAAAATTTACTAATAAAAAAGATTTTCAGACGTATTGCTATGAGACATTTTTTTTGTCTCATTTTTAATCTTTTTAAGTGATTTTACGGGTTTGCGCTACACCACTAACGTCTGAAAAATATGTTTCCGGTATCTAAGAACCATCATTCAACTACAGTCTGCAAATCAGACATATTGCTATGATGCAGTTCGGTAAAATTCTTTGACAATTTTGAAAATTCGGTCAGATCAAACGCTACGCGTAAAATGTCTGATATTGGTATTTTCGAGTACAGAATAATCTTATCTATCGATTTGATGCGGTTTTGGCCGTATTGCTATGAGACAAAAATTTTGGTCGTGGGCTCTGTAACTAAAAGTTTTAATCACAAGTTTCAAACCAAAAATTAAAAATTGTAAGAGGGTAAGAATTATTGACTTTAAACATTAAAAATGTAATGGCATTAATTTTTAAAAGCTCTCAGGTTATTGAGATGAATATATGACATAATTATACGTTTATAAGAGAGTGCTTGTTACCTCTTTCTCTTTCTCTATTTCATCCATTTCCTCAGCGTCACCTAAGTTATCGACAGCGATAGCCAAGAACACGTTCAATAGAATATCTAAGAAGGTTCAGTCAGGAATATTACCGAAACATACAAGTATCAGATTACATAAAAATAATATAATATAATATGCAAGTAATAAATATCGAGCTAAAAAGTAACTATTTCGTAGTTAACTCTTCAGAACAGTCGCACTGCCGACTTCTGTTCTCACATCCCTGCCCTTGTGTTGGTCTGAGTGTGGTTGTTGGTAAACCAGGTATTAAACAAGCAAAGGATACAGTTGCCGCAGACGAAGATGACGATGAAGTAGATAGAGGCGAGCATGCCGGGCGTGCCCGCGCCGCCGTACGCGTTGATGCCGTGGTACATCACCACGTTCCAATCCTCACCTGTCAGGATCTGAAACATCCAATAAGGAAGATAGTCGAAAACTTACAAGCAAATTTTCCCACCATTTATTTATTTATTTATTTTTTATTATTTCCTCATTTCCCTTAATGTTTCATGTTATAATTTATGTAATACATGTAGCCCTCGTAACCCATTTCTCGTTTAACACCTTAAGAGAAACGGGAGTAGCTGAAAATCAGCGCTATCTAGGTTCCCGGATCCTAGACAAGCTCATGCTGAGCTATCTCCTATTGCTATACTGATTGTTGTTTTATTTTGTTCGTGTATGGAAAGCAATAAACGAATTTTATAATTATTATTATTATTTACACGTTGTATTCGATTACTAAAAGTATTTGCACATCTAATGAACGAATATACCGACTTTGAGCCATATTCTCATTATGTAGCCAAATAGTGCTGTATGCAGGGTAATTTTATACGACGTCTATTTTGTTTGAAAAAGGGACATTGATAAACTTTGCTGTAAATAAACTATCGACATCAAAAGAGTGAACACAGTATTGTGCAAATATTTTGTTTCATTATTCATATTTAAACGACAAAGGTCAAGCCTTACTTGAAACATAGTCAGCACAGCTTGCCAAAAAGAGTCGAAGTTATGTCGTTCCTTTTCCGTCTCAGGCTCGTAGTCAAACCGACCACCGAAGACCTGCATCCCGAGTAGAGCGAAGATCATGATGAAGAGGAAAAGCAGCAGCAGCAGTGAGAAGATGGACTGGATTGAGTTGAGCAGCGAGCCAACCAAGTTGGAGAGAGAGCGCCAATACCTGGAGAGATAAAAAGTGAGTTTTTTAAAGTACCAATAATACATAGTTTTAGTTAAATGTTCAAATTGCCAATTTCCAAGTAAATAAAATTTAACCCCATATTTGAAAGGTTAGGATAGGTAACTCGCGTGTAAGTATTGTTATTGTTAACATAATATTTGACCCGACATTTCGAGCTTTGATTGAGTGATTAAACTCTCTTATAAAGACAACTAACTAACTTAAGAAATTTAATGCTTCGGGTTTGTACTAATTTGACTTCTTTAAGTGTTGTTTATTAAAATGCAGTCTCGTTTCGCATTTATACACAAATTAATTTCCGGCTATCTACGGCTCATGGTACTATTGCTCTTCTATTTGATAACTCTCCCTATCTACTTTGTAATGGATAACAAGTATCATCGTTTTAACGACTGTAACTTACTTGGTAACCTTAAACACCCTGAGTAGACGGACGCACCGCAACACAGAGATACCGAGCTGAGGGATGGTCTCCGTGTAGGTGAGGGCCAGCTCGAAGATCGAGCAGACCATGACGAAGCAGTCAAAACGGTTGAACAAGGAAACGAAGTAACCCTGGAAAAGTGACGTCATCATGTCAATTAAAGTAGAATGTAGTTTTACCAACTTAATCTTGTGCAAAACATCCAATCCAATCTTCAATATAGGCCTATTGAATAGGACATAGTGAAAAAGTGTGCATGTTAATATAGGATCACGGCACTAACTGTAAAAAAAATCTGTAACATAAAAACTTACTTGAAATCCCAGTGCGTACATTTTCACCAGCATTTCCATTGTAAATAATACCACAAATAAGTAGTTCGCGTAGTTTTGAAAGTAGTCCAACCATTTCTCCTGACTGAAAGTACAATATCCAAAATATTAAGTAACAAATTAGATGTACAATACAATTAAACGCAAAAAACTTTAACCAATCTGATTTCAATATTGCCTAATCGCCGACCATATAAAATAAAGTTAATGGTGTTCTAAAATAAATACATTTTCTTTTTGATCTCAGATTTCTATTAATAAAATTCTTCATCTTTTAATCGCTACCACGCCGTCATAAATAATTGACGTAAATGCAAATAACCTTTCTGATGCTATAAACATCGTTCTTTCATTTACGATACGTTATAATAATAATTATCATTTCAGAAAATCCCCGTGATATTATTTCGGTAATAAATATTTATAATTTTCATTAGATCAAGGAGAAGATAACATTTTTGACGCAGCACATTTTATTTCATTACTGGTATGTTTACAAGATTATTTGACCTTACCACTCTGAAAACTGTATACTACTCACTTGTAATGTTCTGTAGCTAGTACCAAGGTGTTGAGAAACACAAGCACAATAATAGCCCAGTAGAATGTTTGAGATTTAACGGCTTTCCTACAGGATCGCCGCATCCTTCTGTTTATCTGAAAAGCAAAACAAAATTCAACTCAACAACACATGTAAAGTCAAGCGAACTATTTGAAATACAATTTTGATCATTCTATCCTACTTCAAAAGTAGTAGTAGTAGCCTAAAGCGTGCAAAGTGTATTCCCACCAAATTCTGAACCTTTGTCACTTGACACAAGGTTCAAAACTAATGAAAATACTCAACAAGTTTTGCCCGTTAAAGGGTTTATAAAATCAATTATTATGTTACCTTATCAAATCTCCTACAATAAATCTTGCATGTCGTTTGTTGCGTCTGATCTCCATTCATATTAACATTATTCTGAGATCCTTCGTTACTTTTTCTGTCTTTTTTACCTGCAATAGACATTGATCATGACATATAATTAATATAACAATAAGGTCATAAAATTACTGAGATATTAATATCTCTCAGAAGATAGTATAACTCTTAGTTACATTGTATAAAATATCTGGGACATTTCCACACACGGTCATCTGACCCCAAACTAAGCAGAGCTTGTACTATGGGCGTCAGAGACTGATATACATACATATATATTTTTAAATACATACTTAAATACATAATCACACCCAGACACGGAACAAACACCGATGTTTATCACACAAATATTTGTCCCGAGTGGAAATCGAACCCACGACTCTTGGAACCGGCAGCCAGGGTCACTAACCACTGTTCCACCGAGCCAGTCGATTTATTGTTAGCCTTTTTTTATCAAATAAAACTTGTGTTCAAAACTGATTCATGTTACTATGGATTGTTCATTGGTTGATTTTATATTGGTAGATACAATAGAAATTCAACCCGCCCCCCCTAACGCTGCTTCCGCTATGAAAGCGTCGAGGCGGCGCAAGAGGGGCAAGAAAAAGAAGCGAGCGTCGAACGTCCCGTCTTCGGAGGCCGTGGTGGTCACCCTAACGCCAGAAGCGGTGAAGGATGGCCTGACGTATGCCCGAATCCTCTCCCATGTCCGGGAGAAAGTCAATCTTTCGGACCTCGGGATCGAGGATATTAAGATGAGGACGTCGGCAACTGGGGCTCGCCTGTTCGAGCTCCCGGGGGCTGACAGTGCCGAAAAGTCAGAAAGGCTGGCCAAGGGGATCGAGGCTGCTCTCCCCGCTGGTTCAGCTAAGGTGGCGCGCCCGATATTGCGGGCGCAAGTCAGACTGGATGGGCTGGATGACACTGTCTCCGCCTCAGATATTGCGAAGTCGCTGGCCCAAAAGGCTGGCTGTGCCCCAGATGAAATTCGGGTGGGTAGAGTTCGCCCCAGCTCCGGAGGTGGCAACTCTGCTATTGTGAGTTGCCCCGCCCGAGTGGCCGAGTCCATGGCCCAGGGGCGAACACTTATAGGCTGGAGCTCAGTTGGGCTCCGAGTCCTTGACCGGAAACCCCTGCGCTGTTTCAGGTGCATGGGGACCGGTCATACGGCCCCGGTGTGTACGTCCGCGGAAGACCGCCGCGGACTCTGCTTCCGATGTGGCAGCCGAGACCATCTGGCTGCCCAGTGCACTGCGGGGCCCCGTTGTGCAGTTTGCGCAGCGGCGGGCCTACCAGCGGGCCATAGCATGGGGGGACGGGCATGCCGCCCGCCACCTGACAGAGGAAGAGGGAGGAGTGATCCCCCCCCTGAAGACGGCCGCGCAGATGACAGACGCGGCCAAGAGGCCTCCACCCCGATGGAAGCCTAAAGAGGTGAACCCTTGACGGCCGGGGTTAGAATACGGCTGTCGTGTTGTTGATCGGGCATGGGCATACCTCTGACTAAGCAGAGGGAGCCTGGGTCCCGGTCCAGAGATGTCCAGCGGAGACCGGTGGGTGAGGGCGTGGGGACGTCCTTGCTCACATTGCACTCGGTCTCCGTCTGAAGGGCGGGAACTACTGGTGTGAGGTGTTCCCGCCGGCCCCCCTCCCTAGGGGGCTGAGGAGAGCCCCAAAAGGGCGAGCCTGGTGGTGCTATGGATGGCATGAAGCTTTTCAGTTCTCACGGCACCACCAATGGCAGAGGCGTCACACCGCAGTTTTAGTGGGTAGTCCCCTGAGTCACCTTCTCAGGAGCAGCTTGTCGGAAGTACCAGTCTCCGGCAAGCCGGGAGTCCCACACACCACCCCGGGCAAACCCCTATCCGGGTGTGACGGTGCATCAAAAAAAAAAAAAGCCTATATGTGGGCCTCTTAATAATTACCTTGAGAATCTTGGTCATCCTCTTTCTGAGTCTGATCGTTTTCTAAGTCTAATTCTTCGGCTACTGTGATCCAATTCAGATAACCCTTTAGATCCTCTTCGAATTGTTGCCTCTCTCTAGATTTCTGGAAATCACCTCTATTCTTCGCCTTTTCTCTTTCTTTGGAGAACTCACTGAAATAATGTTAATGACAAAATAACTATATTAAATTGTTAATAAAATTAAATGTAAGATTAAAATCAAATTTGTCCATAAATTTATCATAAATTGACGTATCAAACAGGTATGAGTAAACTTACCCAGACAACACACCAAGAATTAGGTTCATCACGAAAAAGTTGCCGAATATTACAAGAGTGACGAAGTAGATCCAGGGCCAGGTATTGCCTTTTACGTCGGCGATCTGGAAACATCGAATATAATCTCTTTATTTTTTTACTAATTATAAACGCGAGAGTATGTGGATATGTGTTTTGCAAAATCAAGTACGAGTATGTGAGTAGAGAATATTTAGATATTCGTTACGAAAATTTTCAGTCCTGATTGAATTTTAATAAACTTTACAGTATTTTCTAATGGTATAACATAAAAGACTATTTTACTTGTCGATTTTTGATAAAACTTGATCTTATGTAATTCAAAATTGGATAAATCCCCATCTTGTCTCTATACAGATCTTTACAACCCAATAGATAATGTAACGAGTTAACAAGTAGGACCTTTAGATTCATTTTGAACACACTCAAAAGAGAGTAATGGTTTTTTTAGAGATCTCATTTTAACAAAGTTACTTTTTGAAGCCAGATTGTCAACTTACAGCATACATAATATCAGTCCACCCTTCCAGAGTGATGCACTGGAAGACGGTCAACATAGAGTATCCGATGTGGTCGAAGTTGGTGATGCCGAAGTTGGGCCCGTCCCAGGGGCCTTTGCAGACCTGACCCTCGCCGCACTTGTAGCCGGTGTCACCAGCGCTGTTGCACGGAGTCACGGGATCTTCGAATATCTCGTCTGGAAGATGGGGAAAAAACAGGCCATGTAAATGTTATCCGCTTTGACAAACTTCAAATCCTCGTGTAAGAGCAATGCTTTCAATTTCAATAGAGAAGATGGTTGGAGTATACCCCCTGCTTGGGATCCTATCATTAAGACCATAGTATCCCAAGCCCGTCAAAAACAACAACATATTGCAATACCCAAGGATGTTGTGAGTTCTGTGTGCGTGAACTGGAACGCACTAAATATCTCACTAAATGGCGGTAGTGATTAAATTTACTTATGAAGACAACTGTCAACTTTAGTGTTGCCCGTGACCACGAGCGCTGTAAATAGCTCGAAACGTCGGATCTCTAAATAATGTCAGAATAATAATATACGCGAGTTTACAAGCCCTTTCTTAGATTTCTGGCTTTACTTGCTGTAGTAGAATAAAATACTGGTGGACAACAAAGCCATCCTTCAAATATTTTTTTTTTTTTATTGGGAGAGAGTAAAACATGTGATATGAGAAAATGCTACAAACATCGTTATTGCAAAAATATTTGGTTCTGAGTAAATTCTTCTTAACTCTGAAAAGCGTTTTGATGTTGGCTGAGTTTATGTAAACTTTAGTAAAAGCACTTTACCAAAGTCTAAATCTTTAAATCATGGTGCCCATGGTAGTTGAAATACTCAACAATATGAGCAGCGTTTTAAACGACTTACCAGTGTCATTAGTGTAGCACGTCTCATGTAGAACTCCCGAGAACAACTCAAGCCCGATGATGGCGTAGATGATGATGACGAACAACACTAGAAAAGCGATGTGGAACAACGGCACCATAGCCTTCAAGATAGAGTTCAACACGATCTGGAGACCTGGAACATGATATCAGCATATTAAATTTGACATAATTTTGGATCAACCCACACCTCAGCACCTTAGTATTGCCACTGAAGTTGAACTGTAATCACTTGGCTTGAGATCGAAATCAATAAAAATGTAACATACTAAGCTATTTCTACAAACAACATCAAATCAGCAGCACCAAAATTGACCTGACACTGTCCGAGAATATGTTGAAACTATAGGTTATGATAGTTGATAACTTTCTTCTTATCGTATGGTTGATGAACAACCTGGTGTCAGAGTTTTTAAATCGCCCGTAGGCCTCTGACGTGGCTTTGCACACCGTTGAAAATTTTCTCATGTATGGTGGTTTCCTCACAATATTTTCCTTCACCGTTAGAGCGTCGAATGATGGTACATATGAATTTCAAACTTGAAAAACGCATTGATACCTGGCGGGGTTTGAACTGGCGACCTCTCGCATGGCAAGCAACGACCTTAACCACTCGGCCATCGACTTTAAGAGTTGAGAACCAAAAATTATCGATTCGGATACAAAACACAATTTTTATAAATAATGAGACATTAGTATTGTCTGTTATTTGCGCGAGCACTACATGAAATTGAAATTAATTAATCGGATTAGACTCATACTCACTTGGGACACCAGACACCAATCGCAACGGTCTCAGTACTCTAAAAGCTCTTAAAGCTTTCACGTCGAACGTATCCTTTGATATCGATTGAAGCACTATACTCACTATACTGTAATTAAATTGGAAATAATATAAATAAAAACATGATAAAAAATGTACAACCTTCGCGCATTCAGTAATCTGTAATCGTATATCGTTAGTATCGATATTGGTGCAATAAAACATGATTAACAAAACGTATCGAGTGCGAAAGCTCTCAACCAATTTATCTTTCTTCTTTAAGTTCAAGGCCATATTGCATATTCCTGCTCTATTAGAATACCATAATCACTATACAATCCATATTTACAAAATTACAAATAACATGAAGTCCAAAGTCCCATAAAATTTTTGAAACTAGTATTTAAATCCTACAGAGCTACTGTATTAGTGCTCGATCGTCTTAAAAACTAAAATTACCGGATTGTCTCAAAGATTGTAGCCGTAAAGCTCAGTCAACAAGTAAACAATAAATTCTAAACGGATTTAAACCCTCATTATCATACCCAATCGTGACTATCGTGAAATCCAGACTGTTCCAGGAATTCCTCAAATATGCTCCGGGATGGAAGAAAAACCCGTAAGCGATTATCTTCAATACGCATTCACCCGTGAAAATTACCATAAATATCCATTCTATTTTTTCCTGGAAACAAAAATATTATTTCGTTTTTATTTTTAGATCACCAGACAGATAGAACTTTTGTTTGGGTTAGATCTAAAATAAGAATTTTACAAACGTTTCCCTCTTGTCAATAAGTTACAACACGATAATGTTAATTATATGTTTAGCGATTGTTAAACATACAATTTGTTGTATTTGTAAGACAGACAAAAACAGTGTCAAATAAATTCAATAAAGTTAATATTACCATTAAAAATGCACAAATGAATGTTCTGTATAATTATGACCAACCATTCACTTCTTTTTGTCTAAGGTACATGCAATTGAACTCCCAAAAGAATGTTCTTGCAAAACAAAGTTAATTTAAGCTTAACATTCATACATCTGGCTACAAGCAACCAGTCATGACCGACCTGGATGTCTTGTGTATGGAAATGAGATCTGTTTTCAAGCGTCCATAAATTTTAATTGAGTCGTAAACGTAATGAAATTCATAATGGTCGTGCATAAAATAAATGCACATTTTGCGTTTGATAATGAAATGTTATTGTCAATGCTTGGGTGTGTAATGTTATTTTATGTAATGGTTGTTTAGTGGTAAGGCATGTTATTATCAACTTTGCGTATTGTTTAATATTGAAAGACTTTCACCCAATTACTCAGTTCAGTGCAGACCGAAGAAGACCGAGTATACTATTTGGTACCCGGTATTAAGAATGATCATAAATTTATTTTGCTATAATAGTAAATACGTACAAATATGTTTCATATTTTAAGAATACGCTAATTCTAAAATTAGTCTTTATGGGTCTACACGCGATATTAGGAGTAGCAAATTACATAGCTCATCATACATGTTCGCTCGCGACCACGATTGGTGTAACCCAGTCGAAACGTCGGGAAGTAAGTATTTAATTTGCTACTCCTAATATCGCGTGTAGACCCATAAAGACTAATTTTGGTGCAATGGAACACGAAAATCTAAAATCTTACAATACACTAATTCATTTTGTCTTATAATTGACAATAGTAAACACATAAGTACGTTATTTTGTTAGTAGATTAAAATATGTACCTATTACACAATTAGTAAGTTATTGGATCAAAAATTTGAACGTTTAAAACTTTACTTACCAAAATTTGATTAGTATTATTTGTATCTCCAAACGGATATGGCGTGAATACAGCTAAGGCTATACAATTTGCGAATATAGTGGTCAATATCATATATTCGAATGGTCTGGAAAAATCTTGTTCAGGAAATATTATTACAACTAGATATTGTCTAGTAAAAAACCTAATAAATAGTAGGTACGTCATAATTATCTAGTTAATAAGATAACCTCTAATTATCCATCATTAATGCTCAGTTATCACCATAAAATTTAACACGCCCTTATAATTATGATAATTTCAATCGTGTATCTATCGCGGTTCTTAAGTTACAGCCAAGTCAGCATTCTTAAGTTACACAGACAGACAGCGAAGTTTAAGCAACTTGGTCCCGTTTTTACCCGTTGGTTACAGAAGCCTAACAAAAGAAAACCTACATTTAAGGAGCATTCCAAAACATTATTGCTTTTTTTAGGGGTGAGACCCATCCGCTCCCTCGCAAGTCCGATGATGATGACTAACTACTCCAAGCCTTCATCGTATGTCAATCTATACTTCTATACTATAATATTATAAAGAGGAAAGATTTGTATTTTTGTATTTTTGTATTTTTGTATTTTTGTATGTTTGTAATGAATAAACTCAAAAACTACTGGACCGATTGCAATAATTTTTTCACCATTAGAAAGCTGCATTATTCAGAAATAACATAGGCTATATAATATTTTAAAAAAAATTAGGGATCCTTACTAAAACTCCAATAATGTAACCCAAGGTGTAAAAAATTTACCTGAAAAATTCCTTACGTCGCGTACGCTGCGAAAACTATTGATGATAGAACAAAATCATTTACTACGACTTTGTAGAACTTATCATTATCTATAAAAAGTGTCGCGACAGCATATGTCTAAATATTATAGTTATGTCACAGTAAGCGGTTTTTTATTCGAAAAATTTAATTTATATGCCGCCACATGAAAAGGCTCTTTATTTGTACCTTGGTATTAATCCTTATCAAAATAAATTACTTTATATGCAAGACGGCTTCAATACCTCTTTATGACTTTTTGAATTATTCAATTCGGACATTTCATTCGGAAGATATCACGAGTTCAAAAATGCAAGTATTAGAAAAAAGTCGCGTGGTTGCCGCCACCGCGCTCAGTTAGCCAGCATGCGATGTAGGCTCCATGTAAGCAACACTGGGGTACGGGGGAGTCAATGTAATATGTAATATAATATATATATGTATATATATAATATTATTATAAAGAGGAAAGGTTTGATTTTTTGTTTGTTTGTTTGTTTTGAATAGGCTCCAAAACTACTGCACCGATTTGAAAAAATCTTTCACTGTTGGAAAGCTACACTATCCCTGAGTGTCATAGGCTTTTTAGATAAAAATAGATTTCTCTTACGGGGTTGAAATATATTACATAGAGATAGAGATATCCCCGAAGCGAAGCGAGGGCGGGTCGCTAGTTAGAAATAAAAGGACGAATAAAGAAACGATCAAGTCCAACAAAGAACAAGACAAAAAATTGAGGCGAATAAAACTAAAAGACAAGATTTGAAGACGAAGAAAGAAAGAAAAAGACGAATAAACATAATATCAAGTCCAAAAAAGAACAAGACAAACGGAGCATGAGACGAATAAAACTTAAAGTGGCTTCGGCCAGAAATTATAAAAGCAAAAGAAGACTTGGCTCTGGCCTTGGCAACTCTACCCATGGAATGGAACCAAATAAATATAGAAGACTTAGCTCCGGCCGCAATACCTAAGTAACTACTTAAGACTAGGCTGTACGGACTAGATGCCTTTGCCTTTCCTTGGTAGGATAAATCAGCTCAATACCAATGCGAGACTCCACGCCTTGTCTCATTGTGGTCTCCTCTTTAAGCGGGCTTTCAGGGTGAGTGCGACAGGCTCAATATGGTATATTGTGCCTGTCGACCTCATATTTGGATCTCACTACCGCTTTTCATCAGGTGGAGTGAGGTCATCTTGTTAGCTTATAAAAAAAATTAAAAAATTGGTCACTCGATATCCACAACAAAAATTGACTACATTCCTCGATCACTCCGATCTCCCTAGCCATTTCCAAAGGATACTTCCACTCCACTATATCGTAGCACAGCTTCCTCAAAGGGTTCTTCAGGCCGAGGCACATGAGACTCCTCTTGGGGCGCTCTGGCTGGGGCTTGCCCCGGGGTCTCGCCTGCTTCCTGGGGGCGGGCGGGGCGTTGGGGTCCACGCTCTCCGCCCCTGGGGTCGTCGCGCCGGCTGGCTGCTCCGTCGCCATTTTTATCTGGAAATAAAAAAACAATTGAATACCTACTCCTCATAGTCGTGGTTCCGTAGGGCCGCGGCATAATGCTGAGTGCAAGCCTTTTTGGCACATTGTACTCACGTTTTAAGTTTTTATTTGTTGTTTTTAATTTATGTTTTAAGTTATTTTGTATTGTTAGAATATTTTTCTTTTTCGAGCCTAAGAAAGGTAAACGATGAACAATTCCAAGCGGAAGCAATATTAGGCCATTTTAAAAGTCGCCTGATTCGTTATCCCTAACTTTCTACCAACTCCGATCATCTTGGTTTAAAAGCAATGTTATCGAAAACTCAGGCTATATATTTTGTTTCGTTTAACAATGATGATCCCTTATAGTTTATCTTATACTAGCTGTACCAGCGACTTTTCCGTGTTTTCCCTCGTTTTTAGGCATTTTTCATTGTATCTTTACTCCTATTAGTCGCAGCGTAATGGTATATCGCCTAATGCCTTCCTCGATAAACGGTCTACCCGACACAGAATATTCTTCAATTCGAACTAGTAGTTCCTGAGATAAGCTCGTTCAAACAAACGAACTCTTCAGCATTATAATATAAGTACCTAAGTATAGATTTCTGTTTCTAATACTCCTCAAACGTTTGACACTGGTTGTACTGCTTAGACGCGACAACATGCATGGTGAGCTGGGCTTTACTTAATAGCTTGCATTTATTCTATTTTAAGACATACACACAACAATTTAGGATGCGAATTTAGGAATTAACGCTTATCCCAGGAACTTTGAATAGAAAAAAATAATATTTGTAATGTATAGACCATTTATCGAGGAAGGCTTTAAGTTACATTTCGCTGTGACCAATAGGAGCAAAGAAACAATGTGTAAAAAACGGGAGAAAACGCTCAGTAGTTCTGAGATTAGCGCGTTCCAACAAACAAACAGACAAACAAACTAACTCTTCAGCTTTATAATATTAGTAAAAGAATAATATTAGTAACCATCAAACGATACTCGTAGGTTCACAGCACTTCGCCCTTCTGGTAACTTCCATTGAGATATTCATCGATGTAAACACGGATAATGGATCGGCTTTACAACTTCACACCACACACACCATTGATATGACGTCAAACGTCAAGCTTCGTACGCGCTTGGCAATGTAGGAAGCATCCACCATAATGGATGGGGATATTATTGTTCGCACGTTGAGTTTTTAGTAAGTAGTTATTTGTTTGTGTAGTGTTGAAATCTATGTATTCAAATGTAGAGTTTTACTACCAACCTTTGTTAGTACAAACATAACATAAAATCACGCCTTTTTCCCAGAGGGGTGACCACGGTTGTGGACCACGTCGCCGCCTTGTGTCAATCTGCCTTGTGCATTGTTTTAACAAGGTCATTGCGTTCCCACAAGTAGCAAGGATATATGACGGGGAAGAAAAAGGGGAGGAAGGATACTATCGCCTCCCATGATTTGGACTGAGTCGATAGTAACTGTGACTGGTATCCCCTGACTGGGTTAGTGACTTGATGATTTTATATTATTATTATTTTATATAATCAAATTAATTAGAAACAGTTTTTACTGTGTGCTAGTTACTAATTTCATAAGGACATTAGGATTTAACTCCACTTCTTAAGTCACGGCTTAAGTCATTAGCGTCAATCAGCTAATCATGCTTAATAATAATGAGTTGGGTTAAAGTAGACCTGCTCTTTTTTTTTTCAGTGAAGAATGCGTAAGTGTACCACTGTCGCCCTACAACCAGCGGCTGAGCGGGAGGATCCCGGGGGTTTTAGCCGGTAGAAGTCCGGCATAACCACAGCACTCCCCGGCGCTGTGGTATCCATGAGGATATCCCCCGGGTGAAAAAAAAAAGACCTGCTCTTTTTAACCGACTTCAAAAAGCAGGTTATCAATTCGTCTGGATGATGCTTTCCTTATGTTTGTTACTTTATTCAGAAGTTATGATCGGGTGAACCGAATCGTCATACTTATAATCAGCGCACAGTCTCAATGAAAAGATGAATGATTTGGAATAAAAATAACTTTTGAAAACTGACTCTCGAGTTCAAGGTAAGCGATCCAGAATTGAGGTCGCCGTGATTAAATTTAGCCTGAAAACAGAAAGACAAATGCGGTTCCCCGTCGCGCGTAACGGCGACAATAAATCTATAACAGACCGGTGATCTAGACCGATGCGCGTGCGCAACTATCTGCGAACTGTTGTTGTCCACCCACATGTCATTCACAATTGCTACTGATTAAACAAAAGTAAAAATATAGACACCGTGCAATTTTAGCGGTTATTTTCTAACTATTTGCCTTTAGTAGTAATATCGAATTATGTTAGTTATTTCTTTAAAAAACAACTAAGCGTGAGAAGCGATCGTTCTTTTAAGAGATGTGTCGTGGGAATCAGATACTGTTTGCCGCTTCAAATCGATGCTTAAAGCTAAAGAAGCTCTACGCCTATATAATAAAGCGGTTCGAGCGTGCTTTCGAGTTTCGTTTATAACTTTTGTAAAACTGGTATATTATTATTTAATACCACACACGAACACGAATATTTGTCCCAGGTGGGAATCGAACCCAAGTCTCTTGTGGTAGTGAACATGAATCACTAACCACTGTTCCACCGAGCCAGTCAAGTCAAGCTAAGACAAATGCGGTTTTCCGTTGCGCGTAACGACGACAATAAAGCTGTAACAGACCGGTGATCTAGCCCGTGCGCGCGCGCACATATCTGCGCATTGTTATTTGTTCACCCACATGTCATTCACAATTGCTAGAGATTGTACAGAAGGTTTACTTTTTATTACGATGACTCCACACAAAGTATGTACATTACATTTTCTATTGAGTCTGATTTTATTGTAGCTAATGTGTAGCTAAGAAAATTAATACGAAAATGATAAACACAAAATCTATTCTATACTAATATTATAAAGCTGAAGAATTTGTTTGTTTTGTTTGAACGCGCTACTCTCAGGATCTACTAGTTCGATTTGAAAAAATCTTATTGCATTGTATAGACCATTTATCGAGGAAGGTTTTAGGCTATATAACATCCCGCTGCGCCCAATAGGAGCAAAGATACAATGGAAAATGTGTAAAAAACGGGGAAGCGCGAACGAAGTCGCTGGCACAGCTAGTTTAAGACAACTATCTAATTGCACCTAAATGATGACCAATCAAATTTGTTAGAGATTGTAAGTACAGAAGAACTAAACAAAATACAAAAGTTCTTAAATCTATCTAGTTTACTTTTTAACACGTAGACTGCCACAAAATTCCGGGCAGAGTGCTAATATTACATTTTCTACCGTGTCTGGTTTGATGGTAGCTAAGCTAATGTTAATTGAATGTAAAAAAAAGAATTTTGAAAGTGAAAAATCGAAGTCTTCAATTTTATAGAAAGACATTCGTAGCATTGTAACTTTTCTAGTCTACGTAGTGGTCAATAAACATTTGTCTTACTTTCTTTCTTACATCGAAACAAGTCCCTCAACTAGTGAACTAGTAGCTATTCTCTAGTTAATGGACAATCTGTATTTTATTGGTTAGTGACACACCCACGCTTGAAGCGCTCGGACGCCATATTATTACGTCTACGTCTTTATCTCGTTAAGATTTTTCTTTAACGATCGAAGTCGTAAATACGTATTCAAATCGTTTACTGACGGAAGGACAAACTGTTCGAGTGTTATTCAATAAATTAGTATTATACAATGGCTAGTGATCTTCTGTTTTGTGTCAATGAGAGTTTTCGCGTATGAAAAATTCATTAGATACCAAGATGTTTAAATGAGGTCTAACTGCTATATGATTGAAATGTCTGTCAATGACACGTCAATAATACCATTTGTTAGCATCTATTAAAGGGCAACCACCGAAAACCAGCGTCGTTGCTTCTTCACTTGACTTACAACACAATGCTGAGTGGGGGCCTTTTTAGCACGTGAGATTAGTTTAAGTTTTCTACATAGTGAAATTGTGTGTATAATTATTTGTGCTAAAGAAACGTTTATTCTTTTCTAATCTATTCCAATCATTCTGCATTTGGACCTCGCACCTACGTATTGCCATCTAGTGAGCACAAAAACCCTCATTATTTTGATAGTTGGCGACCGCTAATGTTTGACGTCAATTCAATCCCATGCCTGATGGCTTTATAGCGTCGTTATTTCGGGTCCACGTGTGCTTGTTGCAAACAAATCGGTTAAGTGGCTTAACGAAATTCCCAAACATCATTCAAGTAACCGACCCCAAATACGATGAATTTTTTTTCATAAGAACTTTTCGTATTGTCTTTGAAGTTAACCATTAATACACTTTACTTACTTTTATTGCCAAATTTCTTCACAGTCATCAACAAAATCAATCATTTTTCATTTCAATCTAAATGGACGGGTTCTCAGATAAGTTAGCTACCTAGATACTTTGGTTAAATTTGGTATAGGGCTTGCGAAAGGACTAAGACTACCTTTTTTACCGATTTAATAAATGACTTCGCTAAAGTAATGTTTACCCATAAACGACCCGACACTAAACGACGACGGAGTCACGGGCATAAAGCTAGTTTACAATATAAGAAGTGACGTACCCACGTATTAGAGGTAATGTGGGTGAAAACGATAAATGTTTCATCTTTTAAATAATTTATGTGCAACAAAACATTTGAAAACAAAACAAACACAATTTGCCGACGTAATGTTCTCAAGGCCGATATTTCCTTACATAAGTAGACTTAAATCACTCCACTGATGAAAACCGCTGACAAATGGATTTATAACTTTGATAAATAGTATACTCGTACAATTCAGATTAAACTAGTTCACATAGGACGAACTTCAAAATCGATAATAAAGTGTGATTATGGTTCTAAAGTAAGCCTAAAAATTTATATAATTAATATCCATTTTTTATTTGTTATTTAAAGCACTAACGTAAATTAAAATTTGAAAAATTAGCATTCATGATCCGTTCGCACTTGACCGGTGGTCGTTGGACAGTAAGTTACGAGCGGCGAACGCAGCGGGGCGCCTGTGTACTGTAGCGCTACCATGAGTTTAAAAGTGACAGACTCGATATCGCCTATGTAAAAAATGTCTTTGAAAAAATGTACAGCGCCCCTAGCGGTAACGCTAAGAACTAAAGTCGGTAGTATGAAAAAATCACCGCTACAGTAGCGCTACCATCGAAAACTTACGTACGATAAAAACTTATCGAATTGTTTTTTTCATACTACCGATTTTAGTTCTTAGCGTTACTGCTAGGGGCGCTGTACAAGTTTTTCATAGACATATTTACATAGGCGATATCGGGTCTGTCACTTTTAAACTCATGGTAGCGCTACTGTACACCTACTCATGAAGAGTGACGTCTGGCTTAGCGGGGAGCCTTCATCTGATACGCTTTTGCTTTTTACTGAAATTGATGGTGATGTTATATCAGACATTGAACTAGTCGGCGATCTGTTTGTTGAAATAGGTCTGATAGATAGGTATAAGTGGCTATCTGTGACGTCACGACCTTAAGTTGAGCAAATATCTGTTGGTACTACAGGTCCACTAAAAGTTATGTAATTGTGTTATAAATACAATCACATAAATATTATAATTTTTCTTCCTCTACAAAAAATAGGCAAAAAATATTGCAACTTTGTGACTGAAAAGCATGGTTTTTAGCAACGATTTTTACTTGAACAATCTAAGAATCAAAACAAGGATCTTAAAATTTATTCGGCAAATTTTTAACAAAATAACATTAAATGAAACTTTATTTATCATATCATATCAAAAAACAAATGCACAACAAAATATAAAATTCTTCGTAAATTAAATCATCGAAGATGAGTAAAATTAGTAGTACTCATAATAATTTAGGTTTGTACAAAAAAGTTTGCCATGCGCTCTTTGAAAGACATAACATTTTTTGGTCCCCTTGCCCAATAATTAACTATAATTATAAGAAAGTTAGGTAAGTATAATTAAACGGTTAGTAAACTTTAAACCGTATTTCACGAAAAAAAATCTAGTAAAGTAGTACCTGTCTAGAGATTTTTGGAACAGCAAAGTTTTGGTGGGAGACATGAGAGTGGCAGGGTTATATTATTAAAGGCCTAAGTTTTTACTTCGCCCTGTCATACAATATTTGGTAGGTGAAAAGCTTGAACAATAGCTGACCTTTGACAGCTTTTAGAAGTTAGGTTAAGGTAGCTTCGGGTAGTCAGTTTGAATGAGCTAGTGAGTAACATTTTGTTTCTAGATTTTAAATATAAAAGTTTATTGTAACCTTGACCTTGGTTATGAGGTCGTCAGTACGCAATTTCTTTTTTAAACAATAAACATAAATGATCACTAATAATAGCAATGTCACAGGAAGGTGTGTACCACCTTTTACTACTTGACTAGATTCCAATTATAAATTTTAAAAAATTACATATTATTTATTTTTAAGCGGATATATCCTTTTATTATTGGCTTGAGAGTTAGATCTTACTTCCTTCCCAATATTACAAATGCGAAAGTGAAAGAAACTCTATATGTTACTCTTTCTTGACATAACGTCTAAACCGATTAAAATGGGTACTTATTTAAGTTAGACCTGACAGTACAAGTCACATAGCCTACTTATTAACCAACCTTGCTATAGCACGATATTTTTTTCCTGTAATTTCTACTTTGCTAAAAGCTATTCAATGCGGGCGGAGTCGCGGACGAAAATAAAAGAAAGTTACGAAATAATAAAAAAAAAATTTACCACCTTTTTAAGGAAGGCAAACAGCCGCTGAAAATCGCAAGATCCTAGTCTGTTCTCCCGACAGATCACTATCGGCTCCGGGTTTTTATCGCTCTATATTTAGCCCGCATTTGCGCAGGAATCCAGCATAGCTCACGATACTTCATTCGGTCCAACATCGGTCGACAGAGTCGGAGTAGACACCGCTTTTGATACGAACGTGGATGGAAGTTTAAGTGTGCACTGTCTACATTCTTCTGACATCTTGTATGAAGCGTCTTAGCGACATATAGATAGTTTTATTTAAGTCCATTATACATACATTTGATATTCTACCCATTCAGTACCTTCCTACATACTGTTAGGTTAATCTTTTAAATAATATTACAACTTCCGGCTGTAGACTAGAAGGTATTTCGAACTGTAATATTTTAATTTAATAATAATACAATTAACTATGCTAACTGATGATAAAATACTATTTTATAAGTGTAATTCTTAAATATTGAAACAAATAATATTACTAAGTAACTTCCTGTTATGGATATTTAATTCGTGTTGATAATTTTATTTAATTTTTGCATGGTATGAAATAATATTAAAACCACTTGTTTTAATATTATTTACTTAAATATTGTACGAAAGTATATTTGTAAGTTTAAATTATTATTTCATAAATTATTATAATTGTCGTTTCCGGTTCACTGTTAGAATGAGTTCTGTCTGTAATTTAAAATAATACTAATAGGCATTATTAATTTAACCCTTAATTTGTTGATAGTTTTAAAAGATTTCAGAGCCCTCTTTGATGTTTGGATTAATCAATAAAATATATTTCTAAATGTTAACTAATATAATCATGATTGGCGTTTCGGTTTCCGGTAACTTGCATTATATAAAGGCGACGTTTTGCGAACGGAGGGTATTCCTGCTTGATATAAGAAACAGTGTAAATGTAAATTGTGAAATATGTGTAATTTTTATAAAGTGTGTTACTTGCAAAGTGTGAAATCGTTAATAAAATCTTTAATGATTGTAATTTGTGTCTGAACTTTGGCTAACGCCAACAATACATCGCAAAATATAATATACTGTATAAAGGACTATATCTAATTAAAATCAGCATTTATTATATAAAGTATTGAGATTTTTTTTGTTAACCTGTATCATCCCACAGCTAGTCAAAAGTCTCTTCCAAACCTGTCCAGTCCGCTGATGATGATGAGGCTACTCCAAGCCATCATCGTATGTCACTTAGAAAAAAAAAACTCTATGTAGAGCTTGCCAGTTCTTTGAAATGTAACTGGACCAAAGTGATGTTTTGGTCCTTCCTTTTAAGGTTTTTCGTCTTCGGTGTCTTTAAGAACCCATTCCGTAAGTAATTAATTAATTCATCATCATTAGCAGTCCACATACGACCCCCACTGCTGGGGCACGAGCCTATGCTAAACTAGGGCGATTAGGCCTTCGTCAACGCTAATCAAGTCCGGGTTCATCGACTTCACAATCTTAGAATTTCTTCGTAGGTGCTGGTTTCTTCACGATGTTTTTTTTTATATATGGGGCTAACAAGATGACCTCACTCCATTTGCGCGCGGTAGTAAGATCCAAATATGAGGTCGACATGCACAATAGATCATACTGAGCCTGTCGCACTCACCCTGAAGGCCTGCTTAAATGCCGTTTCACGTCCCGCCTGAAGATCCCGGGATCATAGGAGGGAGAGTAAACATGAGCTGGAAGGGCATTCCATGCCTTAATGGCATGGGGCAGAAAAGAGGATGTTTTACCTTTACCTTAATTGATTAAGTGTTCATAAATAAAACTCATGTTTATTGTTTTCCCGTATAGATAAAACAACAGTAGGAGTATTATCGCACCACAAATAATTAAACACTTATCTTTTATCATCAGCTGTCATTGTCCATGTAATTGATGTTCCCAAACACTCCCTAGTCCTCGAGTGGCATCGATCGTTGCTTCAGCCGTAGACGTAACTTGTTTCGTCCTAACTGGGTGACTTATATAAACACTAGCCTTCAAACACCCTGCGACTACGTCCGCGTGAATTTGTAAACAACTACTATAATTTTTTTTATTTAGCCCATGCTGTCCTACTGTTGGGCAAAGGGCGGCCTTTGATGCAGATCGACAACTTTGAAGTGAAATGGAGGAAGGCCTTTGCTTAATATATATAAATGGGTTAAAAAGTAAGCTATGTCCTTTTTCTAGCTCTAGACTTTTTGTGTACCATTAACCTCCAAGTTTCGATTCATGTGAATCGGTTCGTAAATAAAAAGACGTGTGGCATTCGGGGTATAGCTATTGCATAGCATCGTCCGATTTCGGAGCAGCTCGTCTCGATTCGTGCGAGTTTCGTAGAGTCGTACAATACGTCTAACCACACGCACACAAACACCGTGCCGAAGTCTACCGAACTGAAACGACCTTAGACGATTGTGAGGTTTTTTTCGTTACGGAATTTATTGGTTCGGTCGCCGCGCTCAAAGCCCGCGATAAAAGCTATGCAATAGCTTAAAAAGTTATGCTGGTTTAAAGAATCACATCGAACTTTCTGGGCTTTTTAGAAGTAACTTGTTTGGAGTTCATGGATACATTCAAAAATGCTACCTAAAGTCTCTTTTCGCTGACGCTGAAATCGCTGAAAAGGCTATGAAAAAGTCACTACAAAGCAAACTCTCACAGAAAAGTCCAATAACAGTGTATTGCAAATATTGTATTCACACAAGCGATCATAACTCAGCCGGCCCGCATTACGACTCAGCTATGAAAGCGATTTATTGTAGGGTCGTTTCCACACATTACCCCGTCTAGACGACACGTTGTCGTGTGAGAAATCTATTATGTTTTATAGCTTAGCCTTCGTGGCTCTATGGATGAGTTGGAGAGACACAGGATACTCGTGATTCTTAGACCAGCGGTCTTTCCTGCTGTCTGTTTGGTCAGCCAGGTCAGAAGTAAAGGTGTCCATCCGGTTACGGCTATAAATAACAATAATGGGACATCTCCACATTCGACCATCTCTCCTCAAACTATCTAGAGCTTGCACCCGTAGATTTACACCTATAGTGTCCGAGATTAAGAAATATTTTTAAATTTGAAATTCATACGTAAGATTATTCGACGCTTTAACGGTAAAGAGAAACATCGTGAGGAAACCAACACACCTACAAAGAAATTCTAAGGTATTGTAGTCAACCAACCCGCATTCGGCCAAGGTGGTTGACTAAGACCTTATCGCCCAAAGGACAATGGGCATTTTGGGCTAAAATAAAAATCGCGTGGCAGTCTCAAATTTCAATTGCATATCATAGTTCGTGTCATAAATAAAAACTTATTATATGGCAGTTACTTCGAGTCATGGTTAGATATAGAAATATAGAGTGATGAAGATTGTTATATTTCATTAACGTATTATTACATAACTATTTTATTTTGATAATTGTGTAAAAGCAAACAGCGGTTTTTTATTTAAATAGGATAATTCAGAATTACAATAAACCTGCGCCTACGAAAAGTGACATTTTTTTTTAAAGTATAAACTCGTCTGACGGAATCACCCAGCCACGGCACGATACCAAGATGAAATTCGATTACCTGCTGCGTTTTTAGACACTATTATTATAGACGAGTAAGTTTTTTATAAAAAAAGCCTTTTTTTTTTTAAATATTAAACTAACAAGATAACCTTACTCCACCTGATGATAAGCGGTAGTGAGATCCAAATATGAGGTCGACAGGCACAATAGCCTTTCGCACTCACCCTGAAAGCCCGCTTAAAGAGGAGACTATTGCTGCGGCAACAACGAGACAAGGCGTGGAGTCTCGCATTGGTTTGAGCTGTGCGGGTTGGCCAGTCCGCCGGACGGAAGGGCCCCCGTTTCTACGGGTCTCCCTGGCCGGCGGGCTGACCCGCTCCGCCCGCACAATACCCCGCTAAGACTGCACTGGTCCGGCGCTTGCCCCAGCAATGGACCCCCCTGGCTCCGGTTCGTACAGTGCTGATCCCGGAACGCGACCTGACCGAGAGAGGCCAGAGTCACTTGGCGGGTTTTACGCAACTGTATGGTGGTAACAGCAACCGGTCGACAAAACTTCTTTGGACGTTTTTATATTGTACCTTTTGTATGTGATTGTATTTATCATAATAAAATCTTAAAAATATGGTCGGTTTTTTATTTTCTTGTAAACCTTTGAAAATATTAGACTTTTTAATAGTTATAATATACACTTAACAATAGGAATATTATAAAAATAAAACAATTTTTGCATTGAATCATCGAAATATACAAAGACAACAATATTCGATATCTCCTAAACTAACCGGTATATGCTCACGATTTTTTTTAAAAATAATGTTGTTTAATAGTGCCTCGCAAGATATACTGATTCCGGAGACTGCCACTCAATTTCAAAAATAGACCAAGCTCCATACATTTTTGCCCATTGTCCTTTAGGGTAGGCCCGTGCCTCAGCAGTGGGGACGTATATGGGCTGATGATAATGACATAAGTACTTAAATGCATATTCACACCCAGACTCGGAAAAAACACAAATGCTTATCACATGAGTGAGTGCACTCTCAGTTCCTTAACTTTAATAGAGGGCAACTTAATAATGAGAGACCATGTGTAGGACTTATCAAAACGCGTAAACTTAAAAGTAAACCCAAATGGCCAGTGTCACTGACAAAATACTTCAGTTGATCATCAGTCACTAATCCAGGACCAATATGATGTCATCACACTTCATTATGTACCTCGATTAACAAAAATGTCCAGGTGATGTACCGCTGTACCCAAACACTGACATTGTCTCTTCACAAAAGTTGACAATGGTGTGGTAATTGGTTAACAAGTTCTTGCAGGCATATTTTAGGTCCTCACTCAACAGTGGCGCCGCCTGGTGAGCCCAAAAACGATAGCTCTCATTTGTTTGCCAACCCTAACAAACTCACACATGCTAAATAGCGTACCTACGTACAAACACAAAAATGTATGTAAGATTTTAGACTTTCGCGTTCCATTACACTAAATGTGGTATGGCCAAATGTGGGTAGCTGTACAAATGACATTAGTGCTGTTTCGGGGGTGGATTTAGAAATTCACAACCGCTGTGGCAGACGAAGACGGGCGGCGCCAGTTCGCTCGCGACCATGATTGGTGTAACCCAGTCGAAACGTCGGGCAGTAAGTAGCTATGTATTTGCTACTCCTAATAACGCATATAAATTCCTAAAGACTAACACAAAGAATTTCTTCACACAAAGCATAGCTAGGGGTGTGATGAAGTCATTATGTCACATGGAAATGCTCTAATTATGGGTCGTTAGTGTGGCCGTAACATGAAACCGTAATTAAAGGAATGGTGGCTTTTTGCTTTCCTATCGCTTGTGAAGATAATTGTTCCCTTTACATCCAAACTTGGCATTAAGTGCATAGTAACTTTTGCTTATGACTTGGACGTTAAACTGTAGTGGTGTGTTGCTCTCTTTTGTGGCGAAGATATCAATGAATATATTTTACTACTGAGAGAAGGATATCTCATACTTATAAGTTTGATCGTAATATGTATCTGTGCTCTTAAAAACTTGATCAATTAGCAGTGTTGTTCTTGCATGTTTAAAGATTTGTTCAGTAGTTTTAAAATTATCAACTGTTTTCTTTTGTTCATGCGCGGGATCAATGCGTTGAATAGTTTTGGCGTGAATTTCCATTTCTTTTTTGTGCCAAACTGCAAATCTTTTTACACTATAAAACACAAAATGTGTCTCTTGTTTATCTATAAGAGTTTGGTCCTATTATATTCAATATTGTAACTACTAGGCACATGCACATGCACATTAAGCAGGCAATTTGATTGAACGTTCCCGGTATAAATACGTTAGAAGCAGGTCACAAGAGCAGTATTCTATAAATACCCCCCCCGCGTATAGTAAAATAACCGCATTAGAAACACGTGTGGCTATATTCGGGTTTCTTCAGTGAAGTCGCTTTGGTACTTTCAACTAGAAACAGACCTGCCAATCATGTAGAGCTGATTCGGGGAATATTTAATTGGGAATTTGGCCTCTGCTCCTAATGGAAGGTGTTGTTTAAAATACTAAGAAATTGGTATGTTTAGTGTTGCTCTAAAATAAAATGAAAAACAAAAATACCTAATTTTTTTTTATGCATTTACATGATTTTATCGACAATGTAGCGAGAGTATGAATTTACCTCCAGTTCAGAATGCAGATTCTACCAAGAAAACTCCGCAAACAAACTTAATTAATTATAGTACTCTAGCTTTCCGCCCACGACTTCGTCCGCTCGTTTAACGGGTAAAACATTACATCTTTATAGCGCAGTCGGTTTAAAAGTAGCCTATATCCTTTCCTAGGCTCTGGACTTTATCTGTACCAAATTTCGTTTAAATCGGTTCTGTACTCTATGCGTGAAAGCGTAACAGACAGACAGACATACAGACAGACAGAGCTACTTTCGCATTTATAATATTAGTAAGGATTTCTACAAATGAATACGTAAAAACGTAACAAAGACCACGTCTCTACTATACTAGAATCCGTAATTCGACGGAGCGGTTTGACAACTCAAAACGCATTATGTTGCCAGGTTCAGCCTAGTGTTGTTTGCGTCGATAATTTGTGATCCGATTCGATCCAAACAAAAAATCGATTTATTTTTTACGAATTTTATGATTAAAACGGAAATGTAATAAATAAGAAAATTAGTTTGATGTGCAAGCTCCATATCGTAAATAGGCTCGGGCGAAAAGGCATGTGGCAAGACACAACGAAAAATTTAAAACGGTGGAAGTTCAACAGTTATTTCTGGACGGGCTTAACACAATTACCCCAGAGAAGAGGTAGGCGTTAGCCATGTATTAACAGAAAATAAAATGAAGGATCAAGATCACTAAATAGATTTATGTATCTGATAGATTTATTATCAATGTTAATAACGATGACGTAAGCGAAAGTGTCGATTCTGAATAAATTACTGATGAAATACATTTACTGTTTCATTTAGTACTCTTATAAATAGTTAATTGAATTTTCGTCGTTTATCTAATAAAACTACCCAAGTTGATTTTCTGGCGGTTTTCACTTTTAAACGTTTTTTCCTGCATAAATTACAATGTCGATCTTGCGTTATTCGACCTATCTGGATATAAGTTCCATAATTTTACAATATCTCTTAAAATTAATAAAATTATGCAGTTTTTTTTTCACTCTTCTGTAAAGTTCATTCAAATGAATTGAGCGGTGTTGTTAGATTTAATCAACGATTTTATAGTTAGACCGGATTATTCTGTCGATTATTAAATATTACCATTTACCCCATCACTATTTTATTTTTCCCACTCATAGTAACACTCGATCTGTCAAACTACTCCGTCGAATTACGGATTCTAGTATAGTTTGAGTTTCAATGTAAACGGCCCTAAGATTTTTTTCCCTCTACATCCACAATATCCACATCTTTATCTACACTAATCCACATCTGCAAAAATATTATAGAGGAATCAGGCGGAGGACATGAATTTTTGTGTTTATGTATCTAATGAATAAACTCAAAACAACTGCGCAGATTTCAAAAAATATATCACCGTTAGAAAGCTACATTCACCTTAAGTAACATGCGCTATATTTATCGCTATAAAAGATTATGGATCCTTACAAACTTATACCCGAAGTAAAACAAGTCACTAGTCCTTGACAAAACAATCATAATGGTAGGTAGGTCCTATATTGATTTTATCATGATTTTCTTGTATGTGAAGCAATAACCAAAATCGATAGGATAGCATTTCATCCGTCAACCATGTTGATGGATGATTGACTTGAATAAATATCGTCGACTACTTTCTACCTTGGGGGCAGCTTTAGGCGGCTACTTTGATAAGCTGGATCGATACTTATCAAATGTATTGGAGTGATAAGATAGTGACAGACACGGCAAGCGTGATGGAGCAAGGGACATGCCTGATTAGTTCTGTAATTAGTTACATTGAACCTTCGATTTTTGTTTAGCACTCTCGTTGTACATAAGCTGACGGAGGATTATAATTTAGTATGTTTACTAGTACATTCTAAATTTATTCAATAAACTAGCAGTGCCAGCGATTTCGTCCGGGTGGAAAACGACAACAAACGCCCAATAAGTTCGATGTTTAAATTATCATAACTTTTTCATTCATGAACTGATTGATATTAACCACACATTAAATTTTAATAGGAGCTTACGACTAATTTATTAATATATTAATATACTAGCGACCCGCCCTCGCTTCGCTTCGGGTATATCTCTATCTCTATATAATATATTTCAACCCCGTAAGGGATTTTACATACAGAAGTTATTTCCCAATAACTCCCGTTCCCATGGGAATTTTGTAATATCGCGTTGGAAGTAAGCTTAACGTTCATTAGGGTACCTGCATGCCAAATCTCAATCGTCTATCTATATCGCGGTTTAGATTTTTTCATACAAAAGTTTTTTCCTATTACTCCCGTTCCCGTGGGAATTTTACAATATCCTGTTGCAACTAAGCTTTTAATTTATTAATGTACCAGCATGTCAAATTTCATGCGTCTAACTTATGCGGTTAGTATTTTTCATACAAAAGGATATTCCCGTTATTTCCCGTTCCCGTGGGAATTTCGGGAAATCCTGTCCTAACGGATGCCTACGTCATAACATCTACCTGCATGCTAAATTTCATCTCGATCCGTCCAGTGGCTGTGACGACTTCGTCCGCGTAGAGATGTTTAACGGCTAAAACATTACTTCTTTATAGCGCAGTCGGTTAAAAAGTAGCCTATAACCGTTTCTAGGCTCTGGACTATGTCTGTACCAAATTTCGTTTAAATCGGTTCAGTACTTTATGCGTGAAAGCGTAACAGACAGACAGACAGACAGACAGACAGACAGACAGACAGACAGAGTTACTTTCGCATTTATAATATTAGTAAGGATTCATTGAAACCAAATCTATCGGATAAGCTGCTTCTACGTGTGCACCAGGAAAAAAATCCAAAAATCATTGTTTTGGGTATTAAATTTAATTGTTGCGTTGATAAAGTGTCTCCTACAATATTTTTTATCCAAATATTACATATACATTTACTGACAGAAATACGACACATTTTAATAACATACGTATATATTATTTAATAAAATGGAACACGAATGTTTTGAATAAAATATAAGCTTCACAATCGTTTTTCAGTTTACTCAATATGAAACTTTTCATATTTGACTAGCGCCCGCGACTCTATCAACAATATTTTCACATTACTCTAAGGGTAAAAAATCAAAACGCATTTTGAAACATATACAAGTTAAGAAGCATGTTACCACAAACTTACTAAAAATACAATGAAATATAAAAATGTTTTCGTGAGCTCAAATAATTCGAGTCCATATTATGTCTATTTATTACTGGCTTGACGTCGTAGTGGATGACATGCGTGGCAACAAACTCTCCGTAAAGGATGCCGAAGACCGTGCGAAGTGGAGAGCTAGGAGTAGGAAAGCGGACCCCGGGCTCCGCAAGGATGCAACCGGGAAATCGCGAAGATGATGATGATTATGTCTATTTATTAATCTGTTATGTCAATAACTTTTGTACATGTTGTTGTTCAAAGTAATGATTGTTGTTCAAATCAAGATTAGCGAGAGAACTTACTAAACTAGATCCATAATATTATCTTAATTTTCTCACCGACCTACATTTCTTTATCCACAACAGTTGTAAATCATTGTCAGTCCGATAATGTCCGGAATAAACATTTCCTATCTCGGAATAATATCTGGAATTGGGGCATGAGAAAACAACCAAGATAGGCTGTATTGCGCCTTCAGCAAACTTACTTTTAATAGAATTTTAACCAGTGTCTACTTTTAGGTGTATTTTTTTTTCCTAACTGACATATGATGATGGCTTGGAGTAGCCTCGTCATCATCACTGGACTTGTGGGGGAGCGGATGGTTCTCGCCCCTAAGCTATACTTACCACTTTCGCCAACTTTGTACTGACCTCAATTCGTGATTTGAAAAGATATTTAATCATTTTCTTCTTACCAAACCTAATTTTATTCCATTATTTGCAAAGTCTTTTTAGTTTAGTCCAATGAAATGCTACATTGGGATTGAGATGTTTAGAGGACGCAATTTTTTTTATATGTGCAGTGTTGGTAGGCTATAGTTAAAATGGTTAAAACCAAGGAAAAACGTCTTACGGTAACGACCAAATAATGTTTAATGGACTCTACTTTAATCTATCTCTCTCTCCCTCTCTATCATTTAATGAGTTGAACTTTTACTTTTAGCCTTCATCATTTTTAAATTGGATATAAAAGCTTGTAAGTATCTACTTAGTAGAAATTGGTATAAGTTTAGTCTAGGAATGAAGATACATTATGCCCATTTCTACAAACATATTCATGGCAACACAACTCAAATACAAGAGCAAATAAAATATTCTCAGTAATAATATATTATGTAGTATATTAACAAAGATATTGCGTTGGTATTTGGAGTCTGGACGGGAGACAACACCCGCATAGCTTGGCGGCCATTGCTTTTATGTATTCAACGTTCTGAATAAAATTGTTTTGGCCGGGGAATAGCCGCCTGCCCTTGAGATTCCCTACGATTCTATTCTCTAAAAGATGATGAAATTGTTAAATTTCAGTTACAAACAATATTTTATAGTCGTATCAACTACCTAGTTAGCCTACCGGACTAGGCATGGTGATAATTTTAAATAAAATGTGGCAAAAATACTTTATTCAAGGCTAAAATGCCTATAAACTTATGCATATAACACTAAAATCAAGTAATATTAAAATCTAAAGTACCTACATAAAGCGTTTCACTATACATTACTTTGTAAAAGGCGACCCAAAATCAAGTTTTGACAGATATTTTGTTAGAGACTGCCATCTATAGTCTTGCCCGTGACCACGAGCGCTGTAAAGCTTGATACGTCGGGTCTCTAAATAAATAAGTTTAAATCGTCATACGCGAATCAAACCCGCAACTTTAGTTTAATTTGAAAAACAAAAACATTTCAACATAAGGTTTAGTAAAAGAGTTCAATAAAACATCTTCGAATTATGTTCCATGGTATATAAAAGCTAGACATGAAACAGTCTAGTTTAAACTGAATGCACAAATCGTTTTAGGCCGTAGGCCAACTAATTTGTCTTAATGCACTCCGCCAGACCGTGACAAGAATTACGAGACAGTTCCGATGCATTAATAATGCATCCTTAAGATTAATTAATAGATAGACGGATAATTGTTCAATATATTAACGGGACTTAACGCGACATTAGGTGTATAATGAAATCGATAGCTTCCTGTGAAATGCTACGACGATTCTGCTTAGTTATTGATTCTTGATTGTTTTTAATTTACCAAATTAAAATTTTCAATACAACTTGGATATGGATATTAATGAAGAGTGAGAGAGTGAGGTTAGATCTCCCCACATCGACTGTTATTCCTTATGTTTTTTCTTTGATTTTGATTAAAACCATGATAACAGGAAAAGAAAAAGTCAAGACAAATATCCGTAAGCTCAATGATTAAGTTTTGTGTGTAACGGATTGCTGTCTGTACAGGGATTACACTACGCAATAATTGCTTCGCTTCTTATCTGTTATCTTTTTAGTAAAATACTATGGTAAGCTTTTCATTCATTAAAATTTAATGTTTGTTTCATGTCAATGGACTCATAAATAAAATAAGTCATGCTAATTTAAAGAATCACGTCGGCCTTTCTGAAAGTTTGTAGATGCGGCGGTATATTCAAAAATGGCGCCTAAACTATCTTTTCCTTGCGGACGAAGTCGCTGGTATAGCCTAATATTAAGTAAAAGTGATACTTGGAGAATTTTTTCAAAAGTACATGCGAGAGGTAGCCTGTTCAAACCCTGCAACGTACCATTGTGTTTAAAAAATTGAAATTCATATGTACGATTATTCGACGCTTTAACGGTGAAGGAAAACATCGTGTGGATACCTGCACACCTACGAAGGAATTCTAAGGTTGTGTAGTCGACCAACCCGCAATCGGCCAGCGTGGTTAAGATAAGGCGTCCAACCGATTTCAGCCATAGCGACCGATCTCAATTGAGATCAGCCAAGTGCGCAGGACATATTATAGTGCACATATGTACGCGCAAACACAAGTGCACTCTCTGTTCCTTGACTCTCATAGTTCGGTGAGACGGCAATCCGACATGACCGCCCTTTCTTAAGATAGGTCCGTGCCCCAGCAGTGGGGACGTATATGGGATCCTGATGAATGTTTTCCGTCCATACGCCCCTTTCAATTCGCCAAAGTCTTTGTTGCAGAGTTAATTCGGTTCTGTTTTGGTTTCACCTTCCATAAACTGTTACATTGTAAACGTCTTTCGTCGGCCGGTGATTACTCTTTCGATGTACATACGTTACGCTAGTTATCGCATATACTACATTATGTATGTACGTGTTAATGAGACGACCGTATTGTGAACGTATCCCAAAATATTTATACTGATTTGTTTTTTTTCCTGTTAGTGATTCGATTACTAAAACGTCATTTATGCTATTTTAATTTATAAATATATCTTTTTGTGGCGACTAAGTTTAAATGTTGCTTTTGGGAACAGATATGGTCAGATTTTTGACAAAAGTTTGATTTATACCAGTGAAACTTTGAAGAAACTTTTTTAAAAGTATTTTTAAGGAAATATAAAGTCATAAAAGAGTCGTAGGTGTAGATATTTGAGCTAATAATTTCAGTTAGAATTAGCATAAATTTCCAAAAAAATTTATCAACATTTCATAATTTTTTTATTTAATCCTATCTTACTTTCAAAGAAGATTATCAAATTAATCATCTAGTTCTCGCTCTCACCAATCACGGGTCACTGAACTGAGTACACGAGCACTTAGCTATCAGAAGGTGCTTTTGGCACGTCTATAACAAAAGCGTAAATACATTGAGCTTTCACATTTCTTGTCTTCGTTGTATCTCGACCGCTTGACAAGTGGCTATGAGGTGACAACTACGTTTTCATCTATAGCTTTTAATGTAAGACACAATGTCTTATTACACGAGCTATTATGTAAATGTTTGAAATATTTCAAATGTACATTGTGTTGTTAAAAGTATACTTAGTATTAGTTTAAGTATTTAGGAACGACCAAATCCTGAAACGATTAAAAATACTTAAACTTAAACCCTATAAAGTCATGTCAATAAAGATGATATAATATCTATGTATATGGTGTCTTTTGCATGTGCATGGTCATTGTTCCCATTTACTAAAAAATATTTCAAAGCATTCAGAGTAACTGAAAAAATGTTATTAAACACCTGACAGTCCCCTGAAATTCGTGTTTTTGTTTTCATTAACAAATTGATCAATCAATAACGGCAGGAAAGCAAAGATGTGCGTTGTAAAGTATCGGTGTGATACGAAGCTTTTCCATGTCTCTACTAATAGATACACAGTGGGCAATAAATATATGAGACTATTATTACTCGTTAGCTTAGTCATTAAAATAAATAGAACGCCACCTACCTAAAAAGTTCGCAATTCCACAGAAAAATCCAATTAGTGTATGTAACAATCACTTTCTTCGTTTCTTCATTAAGCACATCACTAAGCTTTAGGTCCACAGCCTAAAAGAACCAAGGCTAGTTGTCACCTAGCCTTTCCAGTAGGGCAACCGACCACGAACGAACTATTTTTAACCATTTTCCCTCACATAACACCAAAAAGTTTTTATTTCGAAAAAGCTCGAGGAAAAAAGTGTTTTCAAGCGCTCGCCCGCTCACGGAGCGAGGATGGGTCTGGCCGAAAAAAAATATAATAATGTTTTATTTTTAAACGAGTGCTGTCCGGGCGCGCGCGTCCGCGGAAAGCGAAGCTCGAAATTCGAATTTAGGTTAGAATCCGCGGGTTATGGCGCCACGCACACTTGCGCGCGCCGCGTCAGGACGAGGGCATAGACTAAAATAGACAAACAACACAGATGTGTCACTTTCCCTTATTGAAATAGGGGAGAGGCAGTGACAGATACAATGTATATCCTAGGCTTTAAAAAAGTTCAATTGAAAGTAATAGTAACGAATTGTTGAGCTTAATTTCCCTGGCCCGTCGAAGAGAACAACAATTTGTTGAGCTTTTCAAATTAAAATAAGTTCTTACGCACTACACGTTACGTTTTCAAAACGTAACGTATAGCGTGAAACTAGCTAGCAAGTAAGTCAAATGTTAAATCAACCTCACCTAATTTCACACTGTATTTATTCAAATTGCAAAACTTTTGATTTAATTGTTTACTCGGCCTTCTTTCTGATTTTAAGTGAATTATTCTGTTCAACCAACTTTAATCGTTTTTAAATTAGCTACGTATTTGCCACTAGTAGGTATAGTGTTGTCATAAGTAATAGGGGAACCTGTTGTACCTAGGCCAGTTTTTGATATTTATATTTTTTAAAAATATATGGTAAGAATAAGATCCGTCAAATATGGAATAATGGAAAGATCAGTTACTCAACTATATAATAAATAAATAAAATATGAGGATTTTCGGTAAAGCTGGAAACAAAAGCAACTTGAAAAAAAAAGGGAAAACAGTCCAGGTACAACAGACCTGATGTACCTTGGACCATTCAGTTGTACTTTGGACTTTCCAGGGTAGAATGAAGATAAACACTAGCAATTGCAGCAGAGTTTTATTTTTAATATAGGTAAGTACAACAATAATGCTTATACCTGTAATCAACAAAAACATTAATGTAAATAGCAAATTAACAGTTACCTTAATTAATAGTCTCTTGTCTCTTTATTTTGTGTCAATAACATAACAAATGTTTACATATTTAAATATTTATTTTTTGCCTTATATAAATAAAATAAAAATATAACAAAAAAATATGTTTTTATAAGGTTATATTATCTATATCAAAATTATCTATCTATTATCTATGTCCAAGGTACATACTCAGTTGGGGGGCCAAGGTACAACATCATAACAATTTTTAGTTACAACTTGTTTAAACACACTTTTAATTGAGGTTGGGTTCTGACAACTATACTGTCTAAAACCTTAATAAACTGAGATTATATCGGAACTAAAAGATATTTTATAAATACATATCGTGACAAATTAAGGAGCCATTAGTTAATTCCAAAAACGAACTTTTAAGGCAAAAAATAATAAATTACCTTTTTTAACTGAACTGACCCGGCGCCGGCGAATCACAACTTACTTCACGTGAGTCTTATCAAAGCAGGCTTTGACTGCCATATACAATATTATTCTAAAGCGCGGGAGTTTACGAAAAATTACAAATGTCCAAGGTACAACACTGTCCAAGGTACAACAGGTTCCCCTACACTCGTTTTGAATGGACTTAGTCGTCTATTAGACTGGCTTTTACAGTGTCAACGCGACGAACGCGAGAACGGAGGCCTTTGACTCCATAAATATACTCATACTCCCCTAAACACTCTACCAGGATAGATAGGTATCAAACCTAGCCTCTATCCAACCATCTCCCACAATTTATTTTGTGGTTCGCCCAAACACTCCACTGGGATAGGCATCAAACCCAATCTCAAAGCGACCTTCCCCAACTACTTATTCTGTGGCGGGCGGCGCACACACCCATGGCTCCTGGCAGACTCGCCGGCGTTTACGTAGATCGCACCCGCTATTCCACTGAAAATACTCTCGCGGATCGACCACGCCATCGCGCTACTAGGAAAACTCACGCGATTGTCACTCGCTTGCCACGGAGGTGACGTGTCGAGATTTTAAATGACTAGTAACAGTCAGACTAGGACATGAGGGGGTTCCGTACTAAAATAAATAATAAGAATAACGGTACTCTTTGGCTTGTTTTTAGTATTTTATTTATTCTTTTAGTACCTTTTGATATAATGGACACAGAAACAGAATAATATCACCTTGAACAGTTCTCCTGCTGCAAATGCGGACGTAAGATCCAGTCTCGCAACGGCTTGTTCAGCCACGAGCGCAGCTGCCATGATAGACCGCGAGATGCTATGTAAATCATCTATTATAGATGTAAAGGCCTGTATATATAGGTACTTTTTAAATGCCCGCTTGTTATATTGTATTCATAAATATACTTGTTTGTATATTTCTTTTTTTAGTAGTTTTTGGTAAAGCGGAAACATTAATAGCACAGCTCTCTACACTACAGCCTGATGTCAATTAGGCCTGCAGACAGACAGGCAAACAGCAAAGTCTTAGTAATAGTATCCCATTGAAAATGAAAAAAAATTTTTTTTACAATTAGCATTTACATTTTACTAAAGGCAGCCTATCAAGTACCTAAACATATAAGATGGAACAACGAATATACGTACATATTCCCATTAAAGACTGGAAAATATGGTCATAAAGATTCCGGTACTATCATCGAGTCGTCGCATCACTAGTCGCACTTCCAAGTACTACCATCTTGAATTGTCTCTCTCTCTGACTCCTACACCAAGCTAAAACACATTGCTCAGATTGTAATTTATCTTAAATTAATAAAAAAGACGTGTGGCACTCGGGGACTGCCGCGGTATAGCTATTGCATAGCATCGTCCGATTTCGGAGCAGCTCGTCTCGATTCGTGCGAGTTTCGTAGAGTCGTACAATACGTCTAACCGCACGCACACAAACATCGTGCCGAAGTCTACCGAACTGAAACGACGTTAGACGATTGTGAGGTTTTTTTCGTTACGGAATTTCTTGGTTCGGTCGCCGCGCTCAAAGCCCGCGATAAAAGCTATGCAATTAGCTTAATAAGAAGTAGAATCGTATAACCGTGCTTTATTTAACAACCACAAAGATATAGTTCCTATTCAATATTCGTTCATTAAAAAACTCGAAAGCAAGATAGTCCCGTCTTAAACCCGTAGTAATACCTCAAGCTGTGATAGCTCAAATCAGTGAGTCAGCTAATACATTTACAGTCATTGTACTTCGGCTGTCTAGTAAATAACATATGTAAGGACAACACACTCTGAACCGATACATGGGTCCATTCCACTACCTACTGATAAATGCATAAATATTATACATGCTCTCTCAGCATTTTTTTTAGGTATGAGTAGGTTTAATAGAGAAAACCTCGTAAAGTGTGTGTTGGACTCACTCTTTGAGGGTTCTGGACATACTTAAATCTTTTCTATTAAAACTCTGTTTAGTACTGTGTAAAGAAATAAAATGTTATTGACTCACTAGCATCTAAATTGCAGATGTGTTTATGTGTATTCTATAAACCCTTAGTACCTAAAATATATGTAATTATCTATTATATTCTACTTAAATAATTCTTTAGGTACAAAGTCATACCATATTTATCATAATTCTAGGTCCAGATTATGCAGTTATTAAGGGGTGAGAGCCACCCGCTCCCCGGCAAGACCGGTGATGATGACGGGGCCACTCCAAGCCAGCATCGTAAGTCAGTGAGGAAAAAAAATGCAGTACTCTAATAGTTGTTTCGCTCGCTTACAATCATTATCAACAAAATACGTAGATTTGTGACTCTATTCCTTTAACTCCTAGAACGAAATAACGTTTCCAAACAAATTGGCGACATATATTGAGGAAACAAGGATGTTTATCATAACATGGAGGCTTCACTAACAAGATTGGTCACGGCCAGCCCAAGGACACACGATATGCCCATAGACAGTGGCTACAGTTATTTTTATTGATTTGTTATGAACCTACTCTTCCTATGAGGTGAAGTGGTCGGGGAAAATGAATAGAGGAAACGGCCCCTTTGTTCTTTCAAATAATATTTTTTTTGCGTAAATGTTTCTGTCTGTTACCTTTATAATTGAGCAGATTTTTGTTTATGAATAAGCTGCTATGAGATCTTAGAATAGACAATAGATTCTTGCTTTTTAACCAGCAACATTTAACGCGATGAATCAAAGTTTGCTTAATTTTAATAATGATTTATTTTCGCGCAAAGTAATGAAAATATGGTACTTTTGCTATGGCACACCCAGACTGTATGACTTGGCTCATTTACAATGTATAACATGATGATTCGTTTAAAAAGAGCGACTTTCGAGTTTCTTGCCGGAGTCTTCCTGGTAGAATCGGCATTCCGAACCGGTGGTAGAATCTTATTATTACTAATGTGACGATTTATAAGTGCATGTAAATTATCTATATAAATAAAGACATTTTGATTTTGAGTTTGACGGCATATCTTCAGAGCCTGTTTGAGGTTCAGCCCGTGCACTTTAAGGGCCCTCAGCAAAGCATTAATATAACTCTTAAAATATCTATTATTTTATAAAATTAAACAGGCCGTAAGGTTAACAGCCCTGAGAATCCTGCGATTGATCAAACCCATTCAGTTTACTTTCAGGTGCTGGTAGTTCAAAGTATATTGGCATTTGCATATGGCTGCTATTACACATTAATTCGATGCCGCTGATTCAATCGTGTGCCGCTGTTCCCCTATCAAACCCTGTTTCTTTCTATCTATGCTTAGCCTAAGTAGTACTAGTCCAGGGCCCCCTAAACTCACGGTCCGGCCCTGAATCCGGTACATAATCAAGATGATTTTGAAATATACGCCCTACCCTCCTTGTTAGGAAGTCGAGTAAAAATATACCAAATATAGTTTATAGATCGTTCACCAACCTTCCTGCTAAGTATAATATTAATATAAGCAATTTGCATTGGTAATTCTTACCAATCACACTTACTTGAGGCTCCAGCCAGAATACCAGCGCCACAGCGGCTTCATGTCGTTGAGGCATATAGTAATAGTCCAGTCAAAATAGACATTTTACCTAGGAAAAATTCGCATAGAGCTGAAAATTGGCATGAATGTTGGGAACACTATAACAAATAATCTGTCAAAAGTCCCCATCGATCCCACGTCTGCAAAAAAAAATAATCAATTTCAAATGTCACAAATATCAGTTTTATGCACTTTTGAGCGAAACGGTAAGTTTAATCATAAAAGTATGTATGACAACATTACTTATCACGTAATTATCTATAAAAAATGTCTAAACATTTTGTTCCTAAGATTCACCATTTCAGAGATATAGCGATGCACAAAGTTAAAAAAGTTGTATTTTCAAACGCTTCCAGGCCCCCATGCGATTGTGCTAGACAGTTAAAATTTTAACGAATGATGTATCTCAGTTGCCTATATAACATCTAATACTAGAAATAACATGAAACCAACGTGTAAAGTGGGTTCTCATACAAAACCTATGTTTTTTTCTCACACTTGGGCGGTTTTTAACGTGGTTACCCTAGTGAACCTATTTCAGGTCATATATCGATCAAAAACGATATCAACAGATGAATGCATATTATGTAAAATATGAATTATCTAATGATTAAAACCACGATATCTCGCGAATGGTGAGTCGGAAAAGAAAAAATGACTGGACCATTTTTGTAGAAAATTGTATGATCTACAACTTTTGTTTGACCTATTTTTACGATAATACTTACTGTTTTCGAGAAAAATGGAAAAATCCTTAATTTTATACTTTTGACCTTGAATAATTTTTTTTGCAGAAGTAGGATTGATGGGGATTTTTGATATTTCGTTTATTATGATGTAATTAACGTCTCTGGCAATTTTCAGCTCTATGCGAATTTTGTCTAAGTTAGCACTTATTTTTGTCTATTTTGACTGGACTATGAGGCTGGGACCTAGTTGACCAGTGATAAATGTTGTGTTCCATGTTGTTTTCTTGTTTTTTTTGTCGTCAATAAATATATTTTATTATTATTATTATACTTGAACTAAAAACTAGATCTCGAGTTTGTATTTCTCGCCCACTTGAGAGAGCAACACAATAATACCGCCCTGATTCACCCCCTCAAGGATGGTTCGTTGAAAAACGTCTCACATTCATGCCAAAACTGCGGAGACGAATCAAACGCATGAATCGACGCTTGTTTTTTACCCGATGCAAAGAAATGGTAATGTCAGTTTAGGTGTGAGAGCCATCCGCTCCCCGCAAGTCCGGTGCAAGCTACTCCAAGCGTCTAAAATGTCTAAAATCTTACATCATCGTATGTAAGATTTTAGACTTTCGCGTTCCATTACACTAAATATTAGTCTTTATGGGTCTACACGCGATATTAGGAGTAGCAATTACATAGCTACTTACTGCCCGACGTTTCGATTGGGTTACACCAATCATGGTCGCGAGCCAACTGGCGCCGCCCGTCTTCGTCTGTCACAGCAGTTGTGGATTTAGAAATTCAGTTAGAAAAAAAAGATAATTTTAGTCAGCATTCATTTTTCAAGATTGTTGAATGTACGCTGTACATGAAGCGAAAGTGGTGTGCCAGGACTGTAGCACATGGCAGGAAGTGATCTCTGCCTATCCCTATGAGAAAAACTTGTGAGGCGCGAAAGCGTATGTATGTATGTACGTAATATTTTTCAATGAATCCCGACTGTTCAGTTGTCATATTCCATATAGCATACCGCAGCTGCAAAAACGCTTAACGCATCCTTATGATATATGAAAGACCAATTTGATTGAGTTAAACCAATCAGGAATTATAATAAGCAGGTGGTAAAGTTACGTATAAAAACACTATTAAATAAAATCCCTAAACCGGATGTTTTACCTCATCACGCCTATTTTCCCACTTAAATGTCACAAATAGGTGTGACGTCACAGCCCTTAAAATAACGCTGCGTGATTTAATCACCGAGTAACGATACACAATACATGAGCCTAATAATAGCATGCTAATATGTCCCCTGTTGTGACGTATTAAGAACTATAATAGAATAACCCCCTCCGATGAAGAACCCTTTCATTAGTACATGTGTGATCCAACCGTGTTATGGTGGCCAATCTCAAAGTATATATGTTACGGTAAAAGTGGATAGAGTGGTTATTATGTATAATTACCGGTAACTATACATAATTACTAGTGTTCGTGGTAAAGGTGGTGAAAACTATCGAATTAATCACATTTACCGGTAATTATATAAAATTACTATACCCTTTGTGTAAATGTGGCAAATAATAAAATAAAACTGACTTGACTGGCTCGGTGAATCAATGGTTTTGTTAGTGACCCAGGCTGGCGATTCCAAGAGTCGTGGGTTCGATTCCCACTCGGGACAAATATTTGTGTGGTGAAATCGGTGTTTGTTCCGTGTCTAGGTGTGATTATGTAGTTAAGTATGTATTTATAAATAACTTTTCTGAAAACATTTAAACCGCGTAAGATAGATGATTGAAATTTGGCATGCAGGTACCCTAATAGACTTAAATTCGTAAGGGATCGGGAGTTACTGGGAAAAAACTTTTGTATGTAAAATCCTGTAGTCCACGCGAACGAAGTCACGGGCACAGCTAGTTATAAAATAAACCAGTCAAGTATCTAGAAACCAAACTTCATGTTTGGTTTTTAAAAAAATATTATCTTATAAAAATAAAGTTAAATAAAATTAGCAAATTGGCAGGGAATTTTCAGTGGAAGTCTTAAAATTCTTTTTCGTCAATATATTTTTGAGATTTGAGTTTTGTGACATTTGGAATTGCAGAGTACTTGTGATATTTGTCAGCAATGTCAACATTTACCACAGTCGAGCGGGAGTTTTATATAATTACCGGTAAATTTGAATAATTCACTACATTTACCATGTGCGTCGGGAATTATCTATATTTACCGGTGATTATAGATAATTACCGATTGCTCACATTGACCGTAACAGATATAACTAGTGACCCGCCCTCGCTTTGCTTCGGGTAAATTTTACATAAATACTTTCCTTAAAAATCACTCTATCTATTAAAAAAAAACCGCATCAAAATCCGTTGCGTAGTTTTAAAGATCTAAGCATACACATACGGACATACAGCGAAAGCGACTTTGTTTTATACTATGTATTGATTATATTGCACAAGTCAAAGTGCAAACACAGGTGCACTCAGTTCCGTTATTATTTAATTTTGCACGTGTCTTCAATCTGCTATCTAACCAACATGACCTGCGCAGGAGTTTGCATTAAAAACATGATTTGCGTTTTGGTTTTTGTAAGAAAAAAAAATTCGATAGCAGATATATAGGTAGCAATAGTTGTAATATTATGTATGTTGTATGATTATACGTGCATAGTTACGAAACAGTACGCAGAATCCACTCTTCGACTCTTTAATTAAGAACATCGTCGCTGCGACATAAAAGAACAGTGCTTGAAAACAAATCCATTTGTCGCTTCAATTATTTCTGTTAACGACATATACGTGTAGCTAGCTATTAGCAGTCGTTCAAGCTACGACGCGCTACGAATCTTCGTAGCGACATCTGACCACACGTTACAGGACCTTCGCAACCCGTCGTAGCAAAGCTCTACTGTAGTTATGTAGCGCCATCTATGAAGACCTAATGAGACTATACACACTAGCACTTACTTATATACAGTAAATTAATGCCAAAATCTACCGCTAGGTGGCTGTACCAGTAGTTTTAAGGGTAACACAACGTACAATCCAGCTGATCAGTCCTCTAAATTTAGTTCTCTGAATAATTACTGCAATAGTTTGATCTGATTTTAGCATATTGATTGGATTTTACATAGCATACACATTTTCATTGTTCCATACATACATACCATTATTATACAAAATTAAAATTATTTCAGAAACCATTTCGTTTCTTTCAATAAACCACATCTCAATACAATAGTATTCTGACCTGATCATTATCACTTTTACTACAAAAAGAAATCAATTGAATTATTTTTTTATTGTTATCACACACGTCGCGTCTCTCTTCAAAATAATTTCAACCGAAATTAAAGTAGACAAAACTCTAAAAGTCTCTCTTGAATTTTATTTTATATTCGGGCTCAAGAGCTTAATGAACTTAGAGGAGCGAGAACTCAAATTTATTGCCCACCACTTTTGTTTTCAAGTATAAAGCATTTTCTTTTTTAAAACGAAAGTGTAGCACCTGCTCTATTCTTTTCTGCGAATATTTGGAAGGTTTTATGCTTCTCCTATTGTATACTCTACGGTAGTATTAAAATCTTAATAGTAAGCGTTCATATGTTATGTAAAAAAGTGTAATAAATTACTTTATTTTATTAAAGCCTCAAATCTTACAGTGGTCGGTTGCTGAAATTGTGGTAACTTCCTCAGCAGATTGCTTGTCATAAAATATCCATACCTGGATGGATATGATTTCAGTGTTAATTTTTTTCTTAGGTAGGTTGCTGTTTCATCAAACTTTGAGGGTAAGGGAAGATATGATGCACTTAAGTTTGAGCACACATTTGTGCGCTATTACCAAATAAATGATTATTTTATTTAATGTCCTGCGCACGGTATTGTTATCCTCGGTCATCGTGTTTGTCTCTATTAATAGAGATAACTAACTAACTAACCTGGTCTAACTATCGAAGCATTCGGTTCTGTCTTAAAGTCCTGTAATGTAGATATGAGCAGCACTTTCTGGTATGAAAGATACCTGCTGAATATTTTAACAATCTTACAAAAAACTTGAGACCGTCCTCTTTTTTTTGAATTTGGTTAAAAAAGCCAAAGCTACGACACATCAAATTCAATATGACGGTAAACCTAATACATTGTCAAAAAGGATAGCGTGAAAAAGAACAATAAAATGTTGATAGCATTCATATTTCACCAGAAAATGTTTGAATAGACTTTCCTAGAAAAAATGGGACACTAAAATCGTTATTACTGCATTATGTCCCTATTAGTACGCAACGCACGGCGTGGTTCTTTTATACAGAAGTTTTGAACTAGACTATGTAAAAATTTGGCTCTGCTTTTGATTTGAATTTGACTGTCTAGGTGGAAAAGTGGTTAGCGACCCTGGCAGGCTCCAAGAGTCGTGGGTTCGATTCTCAGCCGAGACAAATATTTGTGTGATGAACATCGGTGTTCGTTCCGTGTCTTGGTGTGATTACGTATTTATAAATATCTATGTATGCATATCAGTCTCTGACGGTAATAGTACAAGCTCGTAGTTTGGGGTCAGGTGACCGTTCGTGGAAATTTTTCAAATATTTATTTAGTTTACCCACGTATTAACTTATGCCCAGTTAACATTACTCATTTACGCGGTCGGTTAAAAACTGGCAAGTGGCACGAGACATATTATGTCTCGTAACTACCCGTGTATGAAACTGAACTTAATTGAAGCTTTGTTGTAAATGTGCAACAAACAGACAGACAAACGCAAGTTTGCATTTTATGGTTGGTTTTGTTATACTCTTTAGAACAATCAACTAGTCAACTTTTCGAAAATCTTTCCAATACTTTCCTCAATCGAGACCAGAGGAAAAATTTACGTCACTTTCGTTCGGCCTTCATTATTTAGTAACAGCAACCCATCTCAATTTTACTACTTTTTAGCCAGGACCGTATTAGCAAACGTTTCTGTATCTACTACAGGGCGCTCATCACAAGACTCCCATATTCCTAATTTCTTCATATAGATTTTCAAAATTTATTATTACTGAATTTAATTTTTAAATGAAGTACTCGATTTATAACTGCTGTTCATAAGACGTTCAGCATTTTACACGCCTGGGTTAAAGTATGTATTATTCATATAATTATTAAAACAATAGAATTTATATTCTATTTTATGTATGTATGTATGTCCCTCACTATAATGCTATAATCCGTTTTCAGCTAGAACTTTGGAACATGGAAACGTAACCGTGATAAGTATAGACGTGGCTACAAAGTTATATCCTTGATGCTGCCCTCAGAATTTAAGTCTGACTCTGTCTTAGTCTCTCTATTTTCGAGCTATAAACACTGAGGAGTTGCCCATAAAAGCATTGCTCTAGTGACTTATGTCGTCATATTGAAGGTCAGATCTCAAGAAGATTGGCTTGCTAAGAAATATTTATACAAGATTTGACCCCATGCAAGTAATAATAATAAAAAAAATATATAAGTAGCAGTAATAACTAGCTTATATTTAATTTTATCTATACTATAATAAAATTATAACCGAATCATTCAAAACGAAATTACCAATCGAGATGAAAATATTATGTAAATAAAGTTCAGTAATTCTTTGATATTAACCAGTTTGAGGATCGTTTGAGCTTCTACTTTGAGAAATTCTTAAAAAGTGATTTAAATTTCCATACAGTAAGATGAAAAATGAATTTTCATCCATATAAGATGAAAATTTAGATACCCATATAAAAATCGAAGTGCAGGATCGAATGCCTGTATCCCATAATAATACGTTTTACTCAACACACTTGTCTTCTAGAAGCTGGATTCGGTGAACATTAATAGCACTTCATAACTTCTAAGATAAACTTGAAGTGTTCGCACTAACTTCAGGAAACATAGCCAGAAACTCCTGAAAAAGTGCTCTCTCTCTGGCTACAAGAAATTACGGCGATTGTCCCTACTCCCGCCTCTACTTTTGCTCCAGTCTACCGCCCTAACCCAGAATGCAGTTTAACATAAAATAAATGCAATCCTATGCTGCAATGCGCCAGTAAGTTGCAATAACAACGCCACTGCTACTCCCCAAGACATTCACCCCACCGCTACAGGCTAAATCTTACGTAAACTGACAGAACACACGCCATTATATCCCTTAAGTACAAACAATAAGGTCCTTAATCAATAAGGTAAACTCTCATCGAGATCAGATGAAGATTTTCATCAATCAGAACAAAATAACCAAAAAATTGTCAGTCATAAATTTTAACTTAACGAAACACTCCTATGATAAATCGATGTATCGTTATTCAAATCCGACTGATACCTAACGAAAATGAAGATATGAAATCGATAAAACCGCAATTTACATTCGAATTATCGCTGACAAATGTCATTTTTCGCGCCGAAACGCGAAACGTCAAACAGCCATTTTGTGGAGCGCGATTGGAGCGCGCCAGAGGGTTGTTGCTCGGTGAACGGACGGATATACCTCTGTCTCTTTCACGTCCGTTACATAATACGGAAATGGGTGAGCAGTGTTAAGTTCTGTGGCGGGTTCCGCATGCGGTCTTGGCCTCGGGGTGGATATTGATTTTTCGCGGAGTATGCAGCAGTCGCTCAACACGCCGGGTCTCAGCGCGAAAACACTCGCCGCGCTTCGCGTTTAGCAAAAAAAATACCATTCCAAATTCGAATTCCTAAATCCACTGCTCCATTTTAAGTTTTAAACGAATTCTAATCAGAAATTGCTAAGTTTTTGTGTGCAACAAGAACGCTGGGAGTCTAATTTCGTAAGTGATCCAATGTTATCTCATTTTTTATTTCTGTGGCTACGTTCTCATCAGTCTTATGGCCCGTTAGGCCTTTTTATCAAGCATTTTGTGGTTTCCTTTTGTGTTGCATGGTTTGCGCAGAAATATTTTTCGTGCGAATTGCTTGAGTTCGCCACCATCAGCTGATGGGAGCGTTCGTAGAAACGTCAAATCGAAGCATCAAACACCATTTTGGCGGAAACTGAGCCAAATTATTAAACGAAAGCCAATTAAGAAGCGGAATTTTGTTGCAAATTTTGATAATCTTACCAATCTGTCCATGGTGGAATTTTGTCTTGTCACGCGAGTCCTGTGAACCGTATGATGCACGTTCATTTTCAAACACTTTCCCTACTCAGTAGTAAAATATACAATTTAAAAAATATATCCTTTATGGCACGTTTAGATCAGTCCAGCGTTGGTCCGCCACTGATTTGCAGAATCGCAATGATGCATATACATTGCCGTCTTTATAAGGATGTAGATAGATTCCTCTATTATCAGAAGGCAATGTATGGTGGGCTGCGGGTCTGAGACTGAGCAGTTCTGCAGGAGGTGACGTCATGGATCGTTACCAACACCATGTTATTGACAATGTGACGTCATTTGTCCTGGTGGTGTGAGCAATTATTCCGAGATTAATTCAGGATGAGACGATAACGCGTGGGAAGGCAAGGATAAGTAATTGGAATGGGTTTTATTTGCTAATATGAAAAGCTCGCTCTGCTGGGAGTATCCTAGATAGTGCTTGTGAATTAGTAATCCCTTCATTAGTTGATGAAGCCTATTGTGTAGAGTTCTTTAACAAAGCTTTATGAAACCTGGATTTAGCCGTAAGAAGCAGTAGAAAACCTTTAGCAAGTAAAATGCTGACATGACTTGGTAATATCATATAATCCACATAATACTTTTGCAATTTGACTTGACTTTCGCTTCTTATCCGATCAAATCATCTGACATCTAGAATATTCAAGCTATACATACATACATACTAGGGTATTGACTACAGAATCTATAGTGATTTCCATCAAATATGGTTTTTGTTGTATAATGTACTTTAATATTGATTATATTATATACTCACAATAAATTTTGATTATATTATATACTCATAATAACATAACTGAAGAAAATATACAAGAGGTTCACAATTTTAACTTTATTGTATTATATTGTTTATTTGATGCAACATTTTTAACTGAATACTATATATTTACAACGTATATGGGATTGTCTGTATGTATGTTATACAAACGTGTAGTTAAATACCTATCTGAACTATGAGTATGTAAAATGTCAACTTGTAATCATTTCCTGTCGTTGTTTTACCCAATCATTAAACGTTGACCTTCAGAAATATACAGCCTTCATGAAACCGTTCGATAGTAGCTCATACAAAGGGTAGTTTTACTAATACTAGTCGAACCAAGTTTCTGAATAGGGTTGATTCTTGATTTTAGACTTTCACGTTCCATTACACTAAATATTAGTCTTTATGGGTCTACACGCGTTATCACACCACTCCCCAGTCGAAACGTCAGGCAGTAAGTAGCTATGTATTTGCTACTCCTAATAACATGTGTAGACCCATAAAGACTAATATTTAGGGTTGATTCTTTCACCTATGATCTGCATTTCTATACGGCATGCACCATTTTTATTTCGTTATCATCATCATCAGATGAAGCAAGCAAAATGTGAAGTTTGATGATTTTTTCAATCATTTTATGACGACTCGACGACGACAATAGCTTCGACTGATGGTGAGCTCAAAGTAAAAACCCAATATACTAAAGTATCTAAGAAGGAAAATACAGTCGTTCGTCATTTGACATTACTTACCTATGCCTGCTTATTTCCAAGATGCTTCAGCATTGAATTTTATAGTTTAGAATCCTATATCAGAGAGAGCCGTTATTACCACCAATTATTTTGGTTGAAAGAGAGAAAGCATAAAGGGACTAGGGGATGTTTGCAGGACTTTGAGGTTTTGAGGATTGTCAAAGCGTCGTATTTGGTTATTCCTATAAACCTAATGATAGAGTGCATATCAATACACAACCCATATCCTCCAACTACTCACTGTGTTATGATGCGAAATATGAATACACACATTTCCTTTCACGGATATAATCAATAACTTGGTTGGATTTTACAATATTTTTTTATAAATGAAAACACGTTTTTGTTTGGCAGAAATCATTTCAAAAGTTACCGCAAAAGCCCTTTTAGCAAATTGAAAGCTTAACTTCGACCTGCCCTCGTCCACCATTGACCAATGGAGCTTAAATGCAATATCGGCCATAATTTTGCGAGTTGGAATCCTGCCATCCCCTAAGGCAGGACTTTGTGAATTTCCAACGATGGGAATTAGGTTTGATGGAATACCTTATATACCTAAGGTTGAATAGGTTTGAATTTCTATAGAGGAGTTCAACTTCGTGCTAATACCACGAGTAGGTCCTACATTAAAAGAAAAACTAGTTCCCAAATAAAACACTCAGGCGCTGTTTGAAACTGCGGTATTTTGACGATAAAGAGGAAAATAAACGACGTAGGATACGAATAATCGTTTATTTAATGTCTATGTATTTTCGATAACATAAATTAAGTTGTTTTACCATTTTGGTTAATGCCAAACATTATCTTGAAGGCTGAACTTAATCTGGGATATTCCAAGTCCTTTCGACGGGATTGACATGTAAACCAAAAAGTTTCTTCTCCTTTCAAGATTGCTGCCTACACAGAAGACCAGTAAAAAAGAAAGGAAAGGCAAGTGTAGACCAAAAAGTCTAGAAAATGAGGTCCGCAATCTACATGTTACCTAAGAAATTATTCCTTTCTTTGTACGGAAGGAAGTTGAAGATAGGTAGACCAATAAAGCAGACTCAAAAGTACGATCCACGAATTCTCTAAAGTATGTAGCTACATTCCTTCCTGGCCTTAGGTACATCAGTCGGCAAGGGTGGCACCGTTCCAACTGCCCAAACGCGGTGATGGGGTCTATATTGCTTTTAAATCGTCCTTCCCTCCCCAATTTGACGGTATGTCATTATGCATCCTAGTTATGTTGAAATTTTTATGCCCACATTAATTCGAGCATGTAATTTAGTACTTTAATATAGCTTGGGAGAGAGGCATGCATTTTGGTAATTTTACCTGCAAATAGCCTATGTGGATAAAGAAAATTGATTTGATAATCTAGCAGTCCATGGCAGGAATCGACTCTGACAACTCGAGTTAAACAGTGTTTGGCATATCTTTATGCTTGCTTTGAGTTCATTTTAAGGAGCTTTTGATTAGAATCAAAAGAGACTTTGAAGAAAATTGTTAGCTATGCCTTATGTTATGTTAGATATACCTTAGTTGTAGCTGCAACTGCCTCGTTGGTCTATTGGTAGCAAGTGCTGCGTTAGGACCGAGAGGTCCTCGGTTCGAGTCCGGGGTCAAGCAAAATTTGTGTGAGTTTTCTGTAATGAAATTTAATTTTGATTTATTTAATTTGATTGATAATCTAGCAGTCCATGGCAGGAATCGACTCTGACTCGAGTAAAACAGTGTTTGGCATATCTTTATGCTTGCTATGAGTTCATTTTCAGGAGCTTTTGATTAGAATCAAAAGAGACTTTGAAGAAAGTTGTTAACTATGCCTTATGTTAGATATACCTTAGTTGTAGCTTTTAATTGTTTTGTATAATATGTGCATTCTAATGCGAGTTGATGTTAATCTAACAGAAGAGTACCATTTCAGCGATCATATTGTTACAGAAAGACAGACAAATAATTTGCTGATTACATTTTTAGCATCAGTATCATCACCAATCATCCTTCAATATGAATTTTGAATAAATATGCAATGACCTTTACGGTTTTATTATATGTATAGAAGAAGATTAGATGAAGAATGGGAAAACAAGCATTGCCCTTCAAAATCACTTCAAAAATCATGAAATTATTGAAAACTAAGCTAAGCCATACTCTTACCTACAAATCGCAAATGAACGTTACAGAACAGAACCATTGTCAAAGTGATCGAATCATTCCATGCTGATTGCTGTTTGCCGTGAGAGCTTATTGATTTGATCATTAGGGACTGTTGTTGATTTTACATTAGTACTCCAGAGTTTAAACCAGTCGCATTTTTCATAGCATAGCATACTTCTTTCTATATTAGATACTAGCGTCCCGGCCTCGCTTCGCTTCAGGTAAATCTCTATCTCTATATAATATATTTCAACCCCGTAAGGGAATTTTACATACAGAATTTATTTCCCAATAACTCCCGTTCCCATGGGAATTTTGTAATATCGCATTGGAAGTAAGCTTTACGTTCATTAGGGTACCTGCATGCCAAATCTCAATCGTCTATCTATATCGCGGTTTAGATTTTTTCATACAAAAGTATTTTCCCTATTACTCCCGATCCGTGGGAATTTTACAATATCCTGTTGCAACTAAGCTTTTAATTTATTACGGTACCTGCATGTCAAATTTCAAGCGTCTAACTTACGCAGTTAGTATTTTTCATACAAAAAGGATTTTCCCGTTATTTGCCGTTCCCGTGGGAATTTCGGGAAATCCTGTCCTAACGGATGCCTACGTCATAATATCTACCTGCATGCTAAATTTCATCTCGATCCGTCCAGTGGCTGTGACGACTTCGTCCGCGTAGAGATGTTTAGCAGCTAAAACATTACTTCTATATAGAGCAGTCGGTTAAAAAAGTAGCCTATAACCTTTTCTAGGCTCTGGACTATATCTGTACCAAATTTCGTTTAAATCGGTTCAGTACTTTACGCGTGAAAGCGTAACAGACGAACAGACAGACAGACAGACAGACAGACAGACAGACAGACAGACAGAGTTACTTTCGCATTTATAATATTAGTAAGGATTTTATGTTTCATTTTAAAAATTAGCCCTCTTAAATTATCTCTTAGTGCTATGTGTGACACCTGCATGTAACCTGCACTTAGTTTTTTTATGGGGATCTTCTTTGATTTTTTAATGATCATTTGATTTTAATCCAGTCTTTAAAATGCCTTCAATTTCGGAAATTCAAAAAAATCAGACCAATTGATGATTTAGTGATAAATACCTAGATTAAGCATTTGTGTTACAGTAATCAAAATCAACAGAGGAATATACAAATATACTTATGTATGATATAAATTTATAAAACACTTAGATACGAAACAAGCAGAAAATAAAAAAAAGGCTCTGACTTTCATCACACAAATATATACGTAATCTGTAAGTTACAGTATTTAAATTAAATCATGTTTTGGTTGCTATACAAGACTCTGGATTGTTACGACTGGGTCGAGACTATTACGCTCAGTGTGTATTAAGCGGTGATGCGAAAACCTAACAAATAAAGTGAGATATTAACACTGAGCTCAATATTGAGGTCTCTTGTAAACAGAACTTGATTGGACGCGACCGAACACTGCTAGGGATGTGACGACATCCCTTTGTTCCACACTTACAACTATTTTTACAGGTTTATACATCTATACAATAGTGTAACTAAAGAAAAACTATATAAACATACATTACTTATTACTAACATTATCTTAAGAAGATTTAATAGGGCGACCGACTGATTTCAAAATATTAATAGGGCGACCGACTTATTTCGAATGGAAATGAGCGATCGTGGTGAATTCATTATAGTGCACAAGTGTACGCGCGAACACAAGTGCACTCTCTGTTCCCTTTCTCTCATAGCTCGATGAAACGGCAATCCTACATGACCGATGAGAGATCAGACGCAGGACCACCAGCAACTGCCAACATCCTAACCCCGGGCTGAGTAATTTCTAAACAGAAAAACTCACACAAATTTTGCCCGACCCTGCACTCGAACCGGAGGTCTCTCGGAAACCTAACTACTCAATAAGTCATCTCACACAGATCGCCCTCAAGAACATTTTTGAGTAGACAAAGTAGTATTGAGGTAACAAACAAACATACTTCCGCGTTCATAATATTAGTTGAGATTTAGAATAAATTTCCAAACTGGACAAAAATATACGTCAAATCCAGGCAGATTTTTCACGTATCTAGCGACTTTTTGGCGTCGGATTAGCGACTTGTTTTCACCAAGCGGCGACATTGGATGGAATTGAATGGTGGCCATTGGAATTGGGGGGATTCTACATTTCTACATTGTAACTTCAAACATGTTGCAAAAATTACATTCAAATAAACAAGTCAGACGGATTTTATTAAGCTTTCCGTTTCAAAGTCAAAATCAAAGTATTTATTGCCAACTAAGTGTGAGGTATTTACAAAGATCTTATTGTATTTACATAGAGCTTAGATACTTAGTTGCCCTTGTCAGGCACTGCAATATGAGGGCTTTTCAATCAAAAACGAATAACTATACAATCTAAAGTTATAAACTAATGTATAATAATATTGTTGTACAGAATAAAATGTAACCTAGAAGGGACTTTCTTTGTGAGTTACTCTTTATTTTTAATTTTTTTTTTTTAAATGTTGCTGAATGTTGTATCAAATGACGTTTGTATAAAATATCGAATACCTAATGAAATTGGAAAAATGTAAAGAGATTGCAATGAATCAACAGAAAATCACGAATATAGACCGTTAGGTACCAATTCCTTATTTTATTCATTTATTTTCTTTGATAAGGTTATATGTAGAAGTGATAACTCTGTATAAAATATTACGAGAAAACCTATACATTTTAATTCAGCGTAGAGCTCCTGTCTCTACCGCCAAGGGACGTGAGTTCGATCCTCGGGATAAATACTGTGTGCTGTAGTCAAACGTCATACTTTTTTATGTGTTTATATATTCCACTGTTGATTTTGTTATCCATAACATAAGTGCTCCAGCTACTTGATACCCTCCCGCATTTCCGGTAAGGCTGTTGATAGAGAGACTGTTGTACAAGAGAGAAATCCTGCAAGATTTTTTCCTCTTAAGGTTCGGGTCCCGAAACAGACTTATACAAACTCAATTACATTACCTCCAAAAAGTTGAGTATCTATGTAAGTTTTATCGGATACTTAAATCTGAAATAAAACTAAGTTTACCGATTAAACTTGCGTATGTTGCTATTCTGAAAAAATATTATTTAGATAGCCGTAAACTTAATTCAATTTCTAATGTAGTGTTCGCGCAGATAATAGACAATACTATACTTATATCTATTAATCTGGCAATGGCCTTGCAATTTTTAACATATAACATAATGAATGAGGTATTAATTAATAAAAACTGATAAGTCTCTATCCCATAAGTCATTGGGTGAGCGCCTAATCATAAACCTATCGCACCATTTATTACAAGATTAAAATAGGTATGTCCTAAGTAAAATGATTAACCAAACCCTCCAGTAAATTTGCTATAATTAAGCAAAAACGTCCCACAAAATGTTTTATCCGTTCATCTCACATGACCACTAAATCTAAGACCTGCAAAATATTCCGGCACGTTTTATATTTATACTGTCGTATCTGGCCCGGGCCATAATTCTAAAGAGAATAACTGACGACATTGACAAACAACAACCTAAAGAACAAGCGGGATTCAGATCAGGTTTTAGCACAATGGACCACATTCAGACGCTAGAACAAATCATAGAAAAATATAGAGAATACAATAGACCGCTGTATGTGGCCTTCATCGACTACAGCAAAGCTTTCGACACCATTAGCCATGCTTCAATTTGGAACGCACTGCAACAATCAAAAATCCACCCAAAATATATTAATATACTGAAATATATTTATACACAAAGTACAAGCAGAGTGAAATTGGAAACAAGAGGAGACGAAATTAACATAGAACGAGGAGTTAGGCAAGGAGACCCTCTATCTCCGAAGCTATTTATAGCAGTACTGGAACACATTTTTGAAAAACTAGACTGGAGAAACAAGGAGTGCATATAAACGGACAATATTTAAACCATTTGAGGTTCGCTGATGATATTGTCATAATGGCAGAAACCGCCCTAGATTTAGAGTCTATGATGAGATCTCTTGACTCAGAAAGCTCCAAAATCGGCTTGGAAATGAATACAAACAAAACTAAAATTTTAACCAACAATCACGAACGCCCAATTGTTATAAAAAATATCAACATAGAATACGTCAATGACTACATCTACTTGGGAAAGCAAATTTCATTCAAAACGTCGAGTAACGAGGAAGAAGTTACAAGAAGAATTAACGCAACTTGGAGAAAATTTTGGGCATTGAAAGAAATCCTAAAAGGGAACTATAGCTTACACATGAAAAAAACAGTATATGATACATGTTTACTACCCTGCTTGCTGTACGGTTGCCAAACTTGGGTATTCACAAATAAAATAAAACAGAGAATCAAATGTAGCCAAACATCAATGGAAAGAAGCATGTTGAAAATAAGAAGAATACAAAAGATTAAGAGTATAAGCATTCGGCAAAAAACTAAACTCACTGATGCTGTGAGGCACGCACTCGTATTAAAGTGGAGATGGGCCGGACATATCTCACGGTATACAGATAGGCGATGGACCATAGAAGCTACACGCTGGAAAGGCCCTGAGGGGAAAAGGAATGTTGGCAGACAACTAAAACGGTGGACTGATGATATTGCAAACATAGCAGGAAACAACTGGATAAAATCAGGCAGGGACAGGGAGTCATGGAAGAGGATGGAGGAGGCCTTTACCCAAACAGGGGTCCATATTTCATAACACATACTAAACTAACTAAACATTAACTACAAGTCAAAACAACACTAACATAAATACTAACATTAAACATACGAAAATTGTAAAAATTGTGAAAATATGGAATAAATGGCTTTATTATATTATATTATCTGGCCCGGGGCCGTGGGAAAAGCCGTAAAACTTAATATGAAGGATATAAGGGTTTATGTCGCTTTCTGCTGAAGCTCTGTTTCTGTTCAGTAGGCTGGGAACTGATAATGCCATAAATAGCACAGTTGTCTCGGTCTTGGGTGACAGGTTAATCGTCTGTAAGTAAACATTCTATGAGTTTAAACTACCTTCTTTCAAATTTACCCTAAATCAAGATAGCTTAGAGCTTTTTAAGCTATTGCATAGCTTTTATCGCGGACTTTGAGCGCGGCGACCGAACCAAGAAATTCCGTAACGAAAAAAACCTCACAATCGTCTAACGTCGTTTCAGTTCGGTAAACTTCGGCACGGTGTTTGTGTGCGTGCGGTTAGACGTATTGTACGACTCTACGAAACTCGCACGAATCGAGACGAGCTGCTCCGAAATCGGACGATGCTATGCAATAGCTATACCGCGGCAGTCCCCGAGTGCCACGAGTCTTTTTATCTAGCGTGTTGTGTCCCACCAGTGGGCAAAGGCCTCCCCGAATTGTCCTCCTTAATTTCTGCTGATCTGTGGTTAAAGATGGCCAGTTTATCACTTGAGCGTCGAGACCATCGCGCCATCTCTTTTTAGATCTTCCCCTTGGCCAACGACTGTTCGACTATATTATGTGCACAAATTCCCACAAATTTGAAAAAAATTAACACGCAAGTAAAAAAGAATTACGTAAATAAAGCTCGGGTTTGGAAACATCGATGTTGTGAATTATTGCTGTAAAAAATTTGTTGAGTATTCCACAGCTGTCTTAATAAACAACAAGCACCTCATATTCCTTCATACATCATTTGATATGTTACGCATCGCCAAGACACTACACTAACATTTATCATGGTAGCTCGTTAGACTGTAGGTTAACTGGCGACGACCCTAGGCGAGGTAGAGTCGTATTTGAAATAGGGCAGCATAGGTTACTGGAAAGAAGTTTTAATTTCAAGCTAAACTATAAACGAACTATGATATTATAATAATATACCTAAAATAGACACCAACAGCTACTTTAAAGTAGGGCATTTTATTTTCAAGATATGACTTTGCCACACGAACTTCATCCTAACAATGGCTGTGCAAGAACCTTAGGTCATAACCTCACCAGAATAAAAATAAAGGCGTCCGACCGATTTCAGCCATGGCGGCCGATCTCAATTGAGATCAGCCAAGTGCGCAGGACATATTATAGTGCATAAGTGTGCGCGCAAACACAAGTGCACTCTCTATTCCTTTACTCTCATAATTCGGTGAGACGGCAATCCGACATGACCGATGAGAGATCGGGCGCAGGACCACCGGCTTAACGTGCTTTCCGAGGCACGGGCGTTCAACCGCCAACTTCCTAACTTCGGGCTGAGTAATTTCATTACAGAAAAACTCACATAAATTTTGCCCGACCCCGGATTCGAACCGGGGCCCTCTCGGCCTCGGAACGCACGTAAAGCCGGTGGTCCTGCGCCCGATCTCTCATCGTTCATGTCGGATTGCCGTCTCACCGAATTATGAGAGTAAGGGTATAGAGAGTGCACTTGTGTTTGCGCGCACACTTGTGCACTATAATATGTCCTGCGCACTTGGCTGATCTCAATTGAGATCGGCCGCCATGGCTGAAATCGGTCGGACGCCTTATATATTTTAACTGCCTCGTTGGTCTATTGGTAGCAAGTGCTGCGCTAGGACCTCACCAGAATATTGCCTAAGAATATATCTATAGATACCTTACCCCACAACCTGCCCTGATGAATGCTTCAGGAATCCAGACAAACCCTTACTTTATAACCTCATCAAAGTGCTTCCTTTACAGTCAACATGGCTTCCTTAGACTAATATCTATAGATACCTTACCCCATAACTATAGCTGCCTCGTTGTTCTATTAGTAGCAAGCGCTGCGTAAGGACCGGTGGGTTCCCGGATCGTGTGGATCGACTCCGGCGATCAAAATTTGCGTGAGTTTTCTGTAATGAAATTACTCAGCCCGAGGTTAGGAAGTTGGCGGTTGAACGCCCTTGCACCGGAAAACACGTTAAGGCGTTGATCCTGCGCCCGATCTCCCATCGGCCATATCGAATTGTCGTCTCGCCGAATTATGAGAGTAAGGGAATAGAGGGTGCACTTGTGTTTGTGCGCACTTGGCTGATCTTAGTTGAGATCGGCCGCCATGGCTGAAATCGGTCGAACGCCTTTCTTACATACCCCATAACATGACCAGAGTGTTTGTTTCCGCATCCCTAGACTATATATCTATAGAGATCTTACCCCATAACCTGACCAAAGTGTTTGTTGCAGCGGCGAATGCACCAGGAGTCCAGAAAAGCCGCGGCGTAACGCAGAGAGCCAGCCTCGGAGGAGCCTCACAGATGATCGGCTCATTCTGGAACCTCTGCCGCGCGTGCCCTTCCATGCCCGTTGATAAGGTAAATAGTGCCTTCAGAAACTGCTCGCCTTATCTATACTAATCTATACTAATATTATAAAGAGGAAAGATTTGTATTTTTGTATGTTTGTAATGAATAAACTCAAAAACTACTGGACCGATTGCAATATTTTTTTCACCATTAGAAAGCTGCATTATTCAGAAGTTACATAGGCTATATAATATCACGCTAGGTCCTATAGTTGTGGAGCAGTAACCGAAAATGTTTCAAAAACGGGGGAAAGTATCGTTTCTGAGGCCTTCCGTGGCGTGCGCTGAGCATATAGTTAAAGTTATACAAAAATGCTCTATGGATGAATTGTTCATCTTAACATTATCTTTAAAAATGTCCGCGAGAGCATATGTCTACCTTTTATAGTTTACCCATAACAATCGTTTTAATGATTTAGATGTTTGCTCCAAAGTAATCTTCTATATTAATAATTTCGTCAAGGGGTACGGTAGACTCGATTAAAACCTTACATGAATAATAAAACATCAAAAATAATGATTTCGAGTCGACAACATATATCCGCAAAATTCGGATTGTCGAGTATTTTGCTAAATTCAAAATGTGTTGACAGACGAATCACAGTCACCATCTTGCCGGAATTGAGTGAATATTATCAAAACTATTTTTCTTCAGTCATTGACGTTTCGCGGAAACATTGTTTTTGACACATTTTTTATGATATACTCTTTCAGGGCGATAACAGATACTGATGAAGAATAGATAATATAATTTTATAAGGACCTTTGCCAAATTCTAGGATTAGTACTTATTGCAATTTGTTTTGTTGATTGATGTTCCTTAATTTTAAATGTTAAAAATTTATTGTATAAAAACTTTTGTGTGTCTGGGTGTATTATTAAATATAATTAAGTTTATTTGTGTATCCACTGTTGATCCTGATTTCCGTAACACAAGTGCTTAAGCTACTTACCACGGGATCAGATCAATGTATGTGATGTTGTGTAATATTTATTTATTTTTGCAATTTTTATTCACTAGATTTATTAAACTCAATGAAAGAATCTATGTCCTGTTTAATCCTTTAGTATTCCTTGAAGAACCGATGACTACGGAAATATTTACCTATATTTTGCTCCTCGATGTTTATTATGAATCACATCTTACCCGAGCCAAGCCGGGTTCTTATCTAAATATATAAAAGGAGAAACTGACTGACTGACTGACTGACATATCGACGCACAGCCTAAACGGCTAAACGTAGGCACTTGAAATTTGGACTGGACGTAGCTTAGGTACCGTAGAGGTGCACTAAGAAAGGAATTCTCGAAATTCCCACGGGAACGGGAATAATCGGGAAAATCCTTTTGTATGAAAAATCTAAACCGCTGAAGTTAGATGCTGTAAATTTGGCATGCAGGTACCATAGTAAACTTAAAGCTTAGTTGGAACAGGATATTGAAAAATTCTTACGGGAACGAGAGTTAGCAGGATAAACTTTTATATGTTAAATCCTGTAGTCCACGCGAACGAAGTCGCGGGCACAGCTAGTCTTAGATACGAACAAAGGCCTGGGAGAGTCCGTGGCCGTTCCGGGTTGGCCTCATAGCCTCTTCGCACACGGCAGGTTTTTGTTTTGTTTCGTTGGATGGCGACAAAACGAGACTTCTTTTAGGTGGATATAATTCAAAATGTATGTACTCGTCTAGACAAAACGCCGTGTGCAAAGGGTAATAAATGGTCCATATTGCCAAAAGAGTCTGATTTCCGAAGACTTCCCTCCGATGTAGGGTGAACCAATTATTTACAATTATAATCTGCATTTTCTCAAAATAAAGCCAAAATTTTACTGTAGAGATTACGGCAAAACGAACACATAAATAAACCGGAATTTAATACTTTTCCCCTCAAAATGTAACACCAAAGCCCTAACTCACAAAGCATTTTTTTTCCTCTGACACTACACTTGAACATCCTATACTAATATTTACGACCGTTAGAAATTGAGTACAAGAAATGCTTTAAGTCCCAATTTGCGAAGTAAATCCCGTCCTTTGCTCCAGTTGTCTGAAAGGGACACAGCTGCATGTTCGGGACGACATAAATCGTTTGTAAGGAACATACTATAAGCTACGGCAACATACTATCACTGTATCACACTTGTAATCCCTTTAGGGGAGGACAGAATCCATGGACCGACGAGGCTGTTAAGATATTTTCTGGCCCAATTCAAGCGGCTTACATCTTGTAATACTAAGTAATATTATAGTATTTTTCACCTAAGATGATCCCTGTGACACTTCATTGTGTTCTGAATCACGCATTTTACGTTTGACAAACGAAAATAATTTTATTGCACACTTTTTTCATTTTATTGCGGCGTCATTAGAAAAAATATTAAAATAAATATTTTTATACTTTTAAATGACAAACAGTATCGTTTCGTTATCGAACTTACTACATTCCATTCTACGTATACGAACTGCATAGGTATTTTTTTAAAATGTTCTATTACATTAAATTAAACTAATCGATACTGTTTCCCTTTTAAAAGTTTAAAATGATTTATTTTAATATTTTTCCTAATGACGCAGCATTAAAATGAAAAAAGTGTGCAATAAAATTATTTTCGTTTGTCAAACGTAAAATGCGTGATTCAGAACACAATGAAGTGTCACAGGGATCATCTTAGCTGAAAAAGAGTATAGTTTTCCTTACTAACATTTTAAATGTGAAAGTATGGCTACTGTTTTTCTTGCTTGTAACTACAAAAACAACACGTAATTACAGAAAACTGTTCAAGATGTCCACATTGACTGGCTCGGTGGAACAGTGACCCTTTCTGGCTGTTCCAAGAGTCGTTGGTTCGATTTCCACTCGGCACAAAAATTAGTGTAATGAACATCGGTGTTTATTCCATTGTCATTTCTGTGACCGTAAAACAACAAGTGCTTAAGCTACTTAGCTGTCTTCAAATTAACATTCTTTATTAAATTGGTTTTTGCAACCATAGTGAGTTAGAAATACTAGCTTCCCTTCTGCGGTTGTCTGTGAGGTGCCGTTTATAGCGTAAACATGTATCCACAATATTACAGTCGGTTAAAACGTAACCTTTGTCCAGTATCTAGGTATAGGTATAGATTTTATTTAAATCAATTTAGTAGTACTGAACTCGCGTTCAGCTAGTCAAACAGTCGAATTCGTTTCAACCATTTCGTGTAAGATTACTGCTACTAACACATGGTCCCTGTCCGAAATAAACGGATGTTTTAAATTTTTTTCTTATTAGTTTTGGCGTGAAACAGCGACACTCACACAGACCAGATTACAGTCGCATTTATAAACTTAGTAAGGGTTTGAAAAGAAAGCCCAAGCTAATAACAAAGAATAATGAAAGTGCTGAACTAAATTACAGAACAACACGAAATCCTAGTCTCTTTAATTAAGAAAAATTAATGGGTCCCGTACATAGACTTATCTGGGCGAGTCGGGATCGACAGTGCCAATTAAGGGTTGATAACTAATTCTCTTTGCTGTCTAACACTAAACGTATCTAATCAGATACAATACTACCCACGTTTAGGAGGTTATTAGTCCTTTTTATTTGCTAGAAATAAGAGCAGGCCTTTGCCCAGCAGTTGGACCTTACAAGCTAGGTTTAAAATATGTGCTCTACGACTTCTCCTTTTTAAGGTTATAAATATTACACGCGTATTATGCCATTTTTAGAACAATATTAATTGATATGCTTCCCACGGCCCCTATTTCCGGAAAAAACAGTCCTGTTGAATTTATAACAATACAATTTTTCACGAAAAACATATTACTCAACCTTGAATATTATTCAATTATCAATTTCGAATATTACTCAAGAAATCTTGATCAATCAAACTTCCTTTATCGGGTCTCTTTCTCTTTTGAAGTTTTATGTATATCAATCAATCTTGATGGCTCTCAAGATTTTTGAATCGTTTTCACAGAAAGACGGGCAGCAAAACTATGAATATTTCGGTTTTCTTATTCTTTGATTGACATAAAATCCTGAACCCGAAATACGATTACCATTTCCTATTATAAGTCCATTATCAAAATTCTGTAAAGATGATATCTCCTTCTATCTCACCTAAGTACTCGTATACCCATGGCATACATTACATAGAGACGAAGCCAACACCATCATAACGAATTTATTAAACCATCAACGCGCCATAAAGTTACGGTTCCCTGCTCTACCTGCGGATCCCTAATGAAGTAGTAACTTCGCGAATTAAGTTTGCAACTACGAGTAGTATCGCTCAGTACAACATCTAGTTTACTCTGGAGGATCAGTAGCGCTACCATGAGTTAGCTATCGAAAACTTACGTACGTTAAAAACCTATGGAGTTGTTTTTTTTATACGGCCGATTTTGGTTCTTAGCGTTACTGTTAGAGGCGCTATTATATAGGTAGATAACATTTTATCATAGACATCTTTACATCGGCGATATCGAGTATGTCACTTTTCTGTCTATGAAAAAATGTACAGCGCCTTTAGAGGTAACGCTAACGAACTAAAATCGGTAGTATGAAAAAAAACAATTCGATAGATTTTTAACGTACGTAAGTTTTCGATAGCTAACTTATGGTAGCGCTACTGTACTGTATACGTATTCGTCGATGGCCGAGTGGTAAATGTCGTTGCTTGCCATGGGAGAGGTAGCCAGTTCAAACCCCGCCACGTACCACTGTGTTTTAAAATTTAAATTCATATGTGCGATTATTCGACGCTTTAACGGTGAAGGATACACACATATAAAGAAATTATAATGTTAAGTAGTCGACTAGCCCACACTTGACCAGGGTGATTGACTAAGGCCTTATCGCCCTAGTTTAAGGTAGGCCCGTGCCCCAGCAGTGCGCCAAGCAGTGTTTATTCTGTTTATTGATTGTGTAAAGTTTAGGAAATATGTAGTCTAGCTATGCCAGTGACTTCGTCCGCGTTGCTAAAGGTCTCCAAATTATATTTTTATCATATTTATCTAGGTACAGATATCTTTCAGCAATTAAGTATTCACACAAATTTTGCCCGACCCCGGACTCGAACCGGGGACCTCTCGGTCCTAACGCAGCACTTGCTACCAATAGACCAACGAGGCAGTTAATTATACATATCGATACCTTAAATCTCAAATGGCGTAACCACCAAAACGCAACTTTTCAGGAGAGCAAAAAAACGAAAAAAAAAAGTTTCTTTTTTATATAACTTTGTCAATTTTAATGCAGTGAAAATGTTTTATACATCAAACTTCTTAGAATTTTGAGATAAAGGCTTCAGTAAGAACTCTTTGCACCTAAATCTTATATTTAACAAACTAGATGTCGGTTACGCTTGTGAAAATATTACGAAAAGGCGTTTACGCCTCATAAAAAAATATGATTTTTAAGAGGTGAAGGTCGTATCCCCCGAAATATATTGTCTTTTGTGTTTTAAAATAACTTAATAATGAAAGAAAACGTAAAATTTCCACTCTGTATTACGCTTTTTACAAAGTTACGCCATATGTCACGTTTTCATAGTGATATAGTGGGTAATACTCACCTTGTAAGTTTTATAACAGGATGAAGAATTTTTGTACATGCGAAATTTCACTTATAGTTATACGTAATTCGATTAATTTTGTCATTCGTAACCCCCGCTACTGTATATTCACCATACATTTATCTATGTATTCAGCCATTTGCGTACTTGTGCGCATAGATTACGTTCCTCCGTGTATTTATTATTTTTTGTGACTGTTACGTTGACTTTGGCGCGTTATTGGTCTTTGATTCTGTTTTGTGTTTGGACATTGATTTAAAATACCGAAACAAGGTTAAGCAATAAATAGCCAATGTCTCCGCAATCTAAATCCCCCCGCGCATCAATACTAACAATAATAATGACAATCATGTGTTCAGCGATTTTGGGTGTAAACGCCTTTCTTTTGTATTGCAATTTCGAAAAATAGCGTGTCTTACGAGTTACGCCGGAAAATTATGTCCCTTACACCCTTTTTTTTGACATTTTTTCACGTCACAATAATTTCTAGGGGCGTAACCACCAAGTAAATTAGACTAAGCCTTTTACGACCTGTTTACCTGATGAAAAGTGTTCAAATCTATAAAAAACATTGGGTCGTAATAACCTTTTTTTTGCGAATTTGAGGATTTTAAATATACAGATCGATAGAGAAAAAAAAACTGAATAAAACTGCATCAAAAAGTCATTTTGACCAAATTGGCGGTTACGCCATTTGAGATTTAAGGTAGCGATATGATGGTATCGAAGATAGACTAGCATTGGATAGACTCAATCCGCGTGCTAAAATTCATCGCGTAAAACATTAGGTAATCCCTTATATAATATCTTAATATGATTTAGATTAAATGTGGCTAAATAACCCATGTTTCCTACTGACTGGCTCGGTGAAACAGTGGTTAGTGACTGCCTGTTCTAAGAGTCGTGAGTTCGATTCCCACTCCGGACAAATATTCATGCGATGAACATCGGTGTTTGTTCCGTGTCTGCGTGTAATTATGTATCTAAGTATGTATTTATTACTATATATGTGCGTATATCAGTCTCTGACACCCATAGTAGCTCTGCTTAGTTTGGGGTCATATTATAAATAAATAAATAAAATAAATATTTCACAACATCACATACATCGATCTGATCCCATGGTAAGTAGCTTAAGCACTTGTGTTACAGAAATATACTTAAATATATTTAATAACACACCCAGATACGGAACAAACACCGATGTTCGTCACACAAATATTTGTCCCGACTGGGAATCGAACCCACGACTCTTGGAACCGTAGGTAGTAAACCTGGGTCACTAACCACTGTTCCACCGAGCCAGTCAAATGTTATGACAGTGTGTTGAAATGTCCCAGGTATTTATTTATTTGTCATGTCCTTTATTATATCAAGAAAAGTTGGTAGCTTATTTCTTTTATTGGAATAATAAATGACATAGGCTACTTTTCACCAACTCTGTCAAAAAAGTAATGTGATATTTTATGCGATAAATTACTGTTTCTTTCTCCTCTTCAAACATTCGCCAACAAAATAACAGAATGTATTAAGAACTTTTCTTATTGTAACTTGAGAACTTTGGTGGGAGCTTAACTTGACATGCCTTTGTTTGAATTCTTAAATCCGTCCCAGTGTATCACTCGGCATGACGTACTGTGGGGCTACCATGAGTTTAAAACTTACGCGCTCGATATCGACTACGTAAATATGTCTATGAAAAACATGTACAGCGCCGGCTGGTGGTTACGCGAAGAACTACAATCGGCCATATGAAAAAAACAACTCGATAGGTTTTTAACGTACGTAAGTTTACGATAGCCAACTCATGGTAGGCCCTCTGAAGCCCTATCCAAAAAGGCGAATTCGTCTCTTATTATTGACTGGCTCGATTGAACAGTGACTACTAGTAATTTGCTACGATTCCAATAGTCGTGGTTTCCATTCCCACTCATGATAAATACTCATCTGATGAATATTTGTGTTTATTTCGTGGCTGCGTATGTGTGTAAGATTTTAGACTTTCGCGTTCCATTACACTAAATATTAGTCTTTATGGGTCTACACGCGTTATTAGGAGTAGCAAATTACATAGCTATTTACTGCACGACGTTTCGACTGGGTTACACCAATCGTGGTCGCGAGCGACCTCTAATATTTTGTGTATGTGTGTGTATCTCAAACTCTGACACCCGTAGTACAAGCTCTGCATAGGTCGGTTTTAGACGGTCGTTTGTGGAAATTATCCTAAATTTTTTTTATAGTAATATTCTAATCTAAATATTAGTCTTTATGGGTCAACACGCGTTATTAGGAGTAGCACCACGACCATGATTGGTGTAACCCAGTCGAAACGTCGGGCAGTAAGTAGCTAAGTATTTGCTACTCCTAATATCGCGTGTAAGACTAATATTTAGTGTAATGGAACGCGAAAGCTTAAAATAATATTCTAATCTAGTTGTCTCTCCCAATTCTCGCGTTTCTTGAGGACGCAATGTTATTGGCTGCTAGTATTTTGCCAACGTACCTTTCGCGGCGAATTCGCCTTCCTCGACAGGGCCTTAGATGTGAAAGACGAAGACGCATCTTTTTTTCCTGGCGGCCATCTTTCCACGTCGCCGACATAACCTCACTTTTGCTCGTTCCCGCTTTTTCACAATACACTTTTGTTGTTGTCAATAAAAGCTTGTCATTGTGCGTAGGGCTGAACAAATAAGTTTTCTCTAACCCTTTTTTTCTATTTGGTAAATTTATTACAAACTGAAAGATTTATCAAAAGCATAAATCCTTCAACTCATATGGATATGACTCTTGGCATAAAGGACCACAGAAGACCTTTGGTTCTTTGTGAAAATGTACCTACAAATCTTTACTAATATTATAAATGCGAAAGTAATTCTGTCCGTCTATCTGTTTATCGCACTTTGAAGCTAAAACTACTTAACCGATTTAATTCATTTTGATACGATAGTCTAGAGTGAGAAAAAACAAAGACTAATTTTTACCAGCATTGTTATAAGAGAGCAATGTTTTAGGTTATAAATAAACGACTTCGCGCCAAAGGAGTCGCAGGCGAAAAGCTATTTCCCATATTATAAGAAAACATCTTGCAATAACTTTGTAATATAATACTGAGATACGAAATAGGGCTGATTGACCTTTTCAGATTGGAAGCAGTTTCGCTTCATTTTTAAAGTCAGATCCTAGATCGTAGATTATTCTTACGATAAGCATACTCAGTAAATATTCTAGTAACCTGAGTTTGAACAGCCGAAAAAGTTGGGATTAGTCTTAATTTACTGGCTCGGTGGAACAGTGGTTAGTGACTCAGGTTCATAAGCTGCGGTTCCAAGAGTCGTGGGTTCGATTCCCACTCGGGACAAATATTTGTGTGACGAACATCGGTGTTTGTTTCGTGTCTGTGTGTATTATTAAATACATTTAAGTTTATTTGTGTATCCACTGTTGATCCTGATTTCCGTAACACAAGTGCTTAAGCTACTTACCACGGGATCAGATCAATGTATGTGACGTTGTGTTATAAAAAAAAAATTACTTAATCAACCTCCAATTCAATAGGTGCAGTACACAAGTAGTGTAATCTTATTCGGTGACAAAAGGCTACAAACAGAATTTACTCAAGTTGATACAAATTTCACGGACATTTAACTTCTAATCTAAGAAGGATGACTCGGGTTGATGGCAATAAATTTTATTGCCATCAACCCGAGTCATCCTTCTATCTAAACAACAAAGAATGTCCAGCAAACAATATGAGCTTATAATTAATCCCCATCATTTATCATTTCGTCCAGTGACAGCCCTGCCCGCTCGTAGCTGATTGGTCGAGGCGGGATCTGCGGCGCGCTCCCATTGGTCGGTCGGAGGGCGACGACCTTGCGCGTCGCCTTGAACCCAGCTGAAAGGTCTTTTAGGCAGTAAGCACTTCTTTCGGGAAATTCTGAGGTATTTAATAGTGTCGACGTATGGTAATTTATGCGATGAATTTCTGACCCGCATTGAAGGGTTGGCTTCGGTTGCCCGGCCATCTGTCACGCTGGTAGGGTAAATTTAATTTGGGTAGGTATGTTCGGAACATGACACGTCGGTTCTCACTTTCTTTGTTTGTGTGAATCTATGGGATTACCAAAGCATAAATAATGGATTTTACTGGGTCGATGGCGCATTTCATAGTGACGATTATGCCGACTCATGTGTTCGATTCTAATTCGATTTGTGATGTTAATTGCATAACTCAACAAAGCCTGAATTTTGACCAATTCCCTTCTTTTTAAATATTAGGTAGTAGAAGTCCAAGGATGGTTTTTGACAGAGGGAAAATCCAAACAATTGCAGTAAAAACCCAAAAAGCCCCTTTCTTTTTCCCATACCTACAAACATTTTCTAACTAAAATGTCGAGTCAATTTGTACTTGATTGCGTAAATTATTTTCATTGCTTTATTGAGTAAAGTTCATAGTAAATTAATAGTGATTTTGAATAATTACCTGTGCAAAGGCGAACCGCTAGTTTACATAACATAATACGTAGGTATCTTATGACACTTATGCTAAAAAACCAAAAGGTATTATGATACCTTTAAATTTAATGCAATATCCGTAAGTGTTTTCCGGCATCTCCAACCAAATTTGTGGTTCTAATATTATTTAACATGATTAATGCTAGCAATTTCGAAGGAGGCAGTAATTTCAGATATATTCTGGCAGCCAGCAAAATCGTTTACGACTCTTGAGACTCATTAACCTCTGACGATTAGTCGTGAGGAAACCAGCACGATGTTCAATGTATGATATTAACTGTATTATTATGTAATTGACCTAGGACATTCATGAAATTACAAGTTTATTGTAACATTTTGGAGTCAGTTAATTAATTATATCATACTCTCATGTGAAAAACAAAACTTAAACTTATTTGAGCTTTAAGAAAATAGCATTTCTGAGGTCTTTATACATCTGACTATAATTTATCCGAATGCATGTTTTATTTTTATTAACATTTTAAATTGTAATAAGAATCCTGAATATTTATGGCCTATAATTGTCTATAAATAATCAGGACTCTTTTTATGCAGAAAAGTAATTAAAATAATGAAAGCACATGCATTGCGGATGCTGTTATTACGAATAAAAACCGGCAGCGCAGTGGCGTAAAGATTTTATCTTCATTTTATCGAGATGTCTACATCGGCGTTGAGTATTGAGTGTTTGTGCTTAATTATAGGAAAAAGTTAAAATGCATGGAAATGGCTGCTTTTTGCATTAGAGCTAGAATAGACTATTTAATGCGGAACTAAAATGGACATTTAAATATATTTGTAACCTATCTCTATTAAACTTAATAATATAGAGATTATAAGACTTAACCGAACTTGATTCTTGATACTTGAACAATCCCTTTTTTATCGGCCATCGCACGTTTAAGAAGGTTCTAAATTGAAAAGGTTTTAGCTAATTTGTAATTCAGAACCTTTTTAATAAACTATTTTTTATTACCACCTCGGTGAAGTAGGATCTTTTTCGTAATGGTAAACCTCTCAAAATATAGAGATTATATTAATATCAGTCTTTATTGACGGAGATATCTTTAGGTAAGGTATATCTTTATATACCTACGTAAAAATAAATACAGACGAATTGAGAACCACCTCTTTTTCTTCGGTTAAAAATAGTTGTGAATGATCTGTGAAATAAAATAATGCCAACTCGTTAAACTCTAACTACTATTACTTGAGATAGCAATAACAACTATCGTCACGCTATTGCCGAGCTTTTCCGGGTCCAAATTTAGAACTTACAATTAATTTTATTTGCCTTTAAAAAGAACCCATAAAAACTTCACCCGTACCACAGAGGGTTATAAAAAGTAAGTGGCGTAATGTCAATCTATTTTGATCCCTATTGGAATCAATTTAAGTTTAAATTACTTTGTAAGTTGAAAGTGTTGTCAGTTTTTGTAACACTAAATTGCATGAGGTACTCGTAAGGTGTCTAGCATTACGACAATTTCGTAATTCATGACCGTAATTTACTTTTTTGCAAATAACTATCTTTTGCTCAGTGCAAGATACAACGATATTAGATTTAAAATGTATTTTAAAATATTACACTAAATAAAAATTAAATTAAAAAGTTTACCTAAAATATTTAATAGTTATATCAAATCGATCACGTAAATCATACATACATAAAATCACGCCTTTTTCCCAGAGGGGTAGGCAGAGATCACTTCCAGCGATCCACTTTTCACCTTTGTGGGAAACGTGACGTGACGGGTTGTGGACCACGTCGCCGCCATTCTGCCTTGTGCATTGTTTTAACAAGGTCATTGCGTTCCCACGAGTTGCAAGGATATATGACGGGGAAAGGAAAAGGGGAGGAAGGATACTATCGCCTCGGATGATTTGGACTGAGTCGATAGTAGCTCGAGGAGCCGGGGTCGCTTACCCGTATACCGTTCACCAACCACCGGACAGATAGTTGTGACTGCTATCCCCTGACTTGTAAATCAGACTATTTTATACATAGTATTAAAACATAGTCGCTTTCTCTGTCCCTATATACGCGACTTTATGTTATACTATTTTTTTTTAATTTAATAATATAATAGATACAGCGATTCAAGAGGAAAGTTTTTATGTAAAATTCTCCAGAAGCGAAGTGAGGGCGGGTGAGGTAGTAGATTATTAAATCGAAAAATGGTGGTATTAATACTGTTATGACCACAAACATAGGCCACAAACACAAGACCCATTTATGACAAAAGCAGTGTTTACCCGAGAGATTTCCCTCCCTTCTCGGCCCATTTCGTCTATTTTCAATAACCCTATATTGTAGGTAAGTTCTCTTGAGATTTTGAACACATAGAGCGAAGATATAACAAAATATTATGAATATTTCAAACACTTGTTTTATCGAGTACTAATAAAAGTTTTATTTTATTGTAAAAAACACTTCGTTGGTATAGAGAAAGTTTCTTACAGGATAAAAATCTGAAATCGGTGATTATTTTAGATTTTTTTTCGGAATTGTGATCGAGACTGTATACTGCACTGCAGCTAAATATTATTGTGAAATGCTAAATATGTACGTACATGTTGCGGTAGTATCGATATTCATATTCGGAGACTTTATTTATGTCGCATAAAGTTACATTAAACACATTTCAAATCTAACTAAAATATTATAAGCTTCTGCAGGTAATATTTGTCTTATCGCATCGCATAGCACTAGACATCAAGCACACTACTATGTCCAAGTTTCTGTCCTTGATTTATGGGACAATTCCTTTGTGAATAGTTCCTGAAAGGTAATTTATTTCCGTCCCACCGTTTATAGTTCTCTTTTTGGGACATGTTATTATGTGTGTTCAAGGATATTCCATAAATTACTATTATGATACAGTTATTCTGGAAAAGAGTGTAATGGAATGGCCATGTTGCCTCGTTATATTCTGAATAGGCATACTTGTCTGGCATAGTCGTGACGATTTGCAAACAAGATTTTCGAATTTTCTAGAAGGAAAGGGGACAATAAATGTATTCTTATACTTCTTAAATTACAATTAATGGACCAAAGTACAAATTGAATAGTTAGAAAACTGAATATGTCCGAGATATTAACCATGGTGTTTTATTTTAATGAGCTACTTTATTTAGGAGGCCTTTTATACATTTAGGTTATAAAAGCCTCCTACCACAATTATAACTGGGAAGAACTATGTTATGTATTTCATGTGTCCGTCAAACGTAGAACATGAATTTGCGAAACACACGAAACAGTAGAACGGTGTTACGTTAAAACATGAGCAAACGGCAGTGACTCAGTAAAGTGATCTGGTTCAGTACGCCGCTAGTTGGCAACTCTGCCGTGTTAGGCAAAGTTTCGGCCTCACCTCGTGTGATAAATAGCAATAAACAGTTCGTTGGTCGCTCGTTTACCTCCGGTTGTTCCATTAATGGCACCTAGTTTTTGCCTCATGTTTGCTTGATTGCAAAATGTTCCAGTTTTGGCATGCCTGCAAAAAAGCGGGTGGTAAAAGGTAGTTAATACAATGTAATTGTGTTGAAATAGATCTGACATAGATTAAGTTAGCACAGTGACATTAACAATTAAATTAAAAAATATACCTATATATTAGAAAGCAGTAAGCATACCAAAACTATTTTTGACCATAACAAAGAAGAGAGCTTAAAATTACCAGTATTCGTTACGAGTTGAATAAGTATTTGTTTCTGATATTTAACAGTTATATTCTGGTGTGCACAGGAGAATGATGATGATGACGATGATGATTTTGGTGTGCACTGTAAAATTCTATTAAATAAGTAAATAAGCAACATAGAATAGCCTCTTATTTGGTCAAAACACTCTAAACCTCCTTTTACAAGATGATAGGCATAAAAAAGGTATTTTTTGAGTAATACTTTTTCTCTCTCCATTCCACTTAGGTGACCAAAAGCCTAGGTGCCATAAATGGAACGTTTTGGCTCACTGCCGTCCCTGGTTACGTAGCCATATTGCATTGCCTGCCCGTTCGTGACCGCACGAGATTGCCTTAGGAGGCATTATAGTAATTGTCCTCAAATATTTTGACTGCCACTCAAAGCTACATAAAAAAGTTTACGAATACGTTAAGGAGTATTTTATTAACTTCCTAGAATGTTGAGCTAGGAAGTAAATATAGGAAACGACCTAATTAGATTTCGAAGTTTAGCATACACTTGTGTAGGAACGCATAATAGGTACAAATTTTGATTACTGCAGTAACGAATCCAAGTAAAGAAATAACAAGTACAAGAAAACATTAATCAAGAAATTATTTTAAAGTATCGTTTAAGATATATGTGACGTGGATAAGGATGAAAAAAAGAAAGCCTATTTGTATTAATCTTAGTTGATATAAATGTAGAACTATGCAATAATAATTGTTTGTTATGGTTTAAAAATATACATTAAACGTCATTAATTTATCGTTATTACTTTATTTACAAGAACATATTTTCTGGAACACAGCATCTATTGATATTTGGAGATAAATATATCGATTCCACTGAAGCGTTTAATATCATAATATCTGTTATGATTTATGTAACTTGTAAGGTTGATAAGATTGATTGATCGTTTTCACGAATCGCAACAAGTATTTTTAATGTTTTTTATCTTTTCATTTTATTTATTGTGCGCACATGACTTACTGAATTCGTAAACAATACATTTATTTTAGGGACTTTTACTTATTTACCAGTTAGTGTTTTATGTTATACATATTTGTAATGTATTGGTATTTACGGCAATAAAGGCTTACATTCATAATTTATTTTATTATTTACAGTGTCCCGCTCTTGCTTCGTTTCGGGTTACTCCTTCCTCTTAAATCCCTCTATCTATTAAAAAAACCGCATCAAAATCCGTTGCATAGTTTTAATTTAAAACCGATTTAAATGAAATTTGGTACAGTTAAATAGTCCAGAGAATGAGAAAGGACATAGGCTACTTTTCACCCGACTACGCTATAATGAAGTAATGTTTTACCCGTTGAACATCTCTACGCGGACGGAGTCGCGGGCGAGAAGCTAGTGTATAATAAACTCAAACGATACCTAATATCAAATAGTCTTGCAGTGACAGCGGTATTATTAAGTGGCATTGTTATAAAAACTAAACGTTATAACCACGAGACATAATATAAGAGTAAAGTGGTGCTGCGGTCACGGAAGTTATGAGTAGGGCTAAGTTGTATGCAATTAACTTGGTCGGTTTATGCCAATCGCCTTCTAAGGGCCGTGGTTCAAATCTCGGTCTGGGACAGACTGTTTGTCCAGGAAGAATACAAAAATGGATATGCCAAAAATATTAACAAGACACATAGTAACAGTAGTTTTAGGGTTGGATCTAAGATTCCAACAATATTAGTGTCTGGGTTCTTCTGTCAGAAAAACAAACAGTAATTAGTAATTACTGTTGGTTTCAGACTAATTACTGATTCAATTTATTATTCATCTCGATTGATCTAGCTATTTATTCTAATTACACCAAGCCTATTAGCATTTCATCGCCCCAAATCCAGGCCGTTGCCATTTCAGCGCTCATGTAAACAGCGAATTCGCCTAATCAACCTAATTTCACAGAGGCACGGTCCAATTTTTGTATTGACATCATAAAGTACCCAACCCATCTTGGCCATCCACTCCAAATATAGATTCGAAGCGTTGCCGCCACGCGAGCGGTCAGTGCGTGCGCCAGACGGTGGTATCGATCCCACCACCTGCGGCCACCACTCCCACCCGCTCCATTTCTTCTAGTCGGCCATCGCCCCGCGCGACGGCACCACACAAACCTCAAACGCGACCAAAAAACACCCAATACGCAATAAAAAAAACAAACTGTCAACGAAAAGCGCGCGAATCTGGCCCCAAACCACGGCCAATTTTTTCCTTTTTTGCGCAACAACTTTTTCGTAACACGCGTTTTTGTGCCAGTGCCTACAAGTCAGTGCCTAAGTGTCTTAACACCTTGTCCTTAATTGTGAACAATGAGGTGATTCATACTGCCCCAATTGTCAGATATTATCTCAATTTACGGCATTCAATTTTATAATTGCGTTGCTGTTAGTAGCGCGGTATTCACCGGAGACTGTAAATTGGAATGAATTTTCAGCCCAACTAGTTTGTGAATGAACAACGCTTGAGGATAAACTTTTTAATATTCAAACGTTGTTCCCAAGAGGCTTTCACCGGCTAACTCCGTTAACAATAGCAAAAAGGAAATTATTTATCAGCGAGCTATCAGATGCAAATTATTATCGGGCCACTTATCTATGCCCCTCTAGATAGAGCGGGAGGACGGATATCTCGGTCTCTATCGGCATACTAACCCGTTGGAGCGGAATAGCAGAGTTTTCTTGTTGTTGCCACCTATCTATCAGCTGATTTAGTCATCGTCCGTGTCAGATAGTGGATCTCGGAGGGAAATGCATGGGTATTAGCATGGAAACGCGTCACTGTGACTGTGTGAGTGGAACGGAGCGTTGAGTCAGAGCCGGCCGACGCAGGCGCTGTGCGCACGGTTGCTATTAGGCTTTTTACGAACGATTTTCTAAATTCAAAACACCGCGCTTCTGTGAAGAAAACGAAACGAGACACGACTTTTTTTTTCGAACAAGTGATTTTGGAATCGACCGGTGTGAGCCAAGTGATCTTTGTGTGATGTTCTTTTGGTGAAATGTTGTGAATTCTTTTTGATAATGGAAAGGAGTGTTTTGGCGGACACAAGACACGTTCACTGGAGTTCTGAAGTAAGTACTTGACCTTTGACCTTTGGGGGTGAGCCTGTAAACAGTCTATGCAAACACGCGGGGCGTAAAAATGTTTGCCGTATACAAATATACATAGTTATAATTTAGTTATATAGTATAGCTAAGACAGTGCCTATAAAAGATGATGATTCAGTACTCTTTTGCTTTTCACGTGATGTACAACGTGACCAATCGATATTTTGTTTTCGAATCGAGAGCAGGCGATAAATAAGCAGTATAGAAAGATATTATGTATATTCATTTTAATTTATTGAAAGGTGTGAAGAGATATGCGTGTTTATTTTATAATCTTACAGGTTATTGTTGCTATTTTCACGCAAATTAAAGAATTGTGTTGCGCATAAGTAATTTAGGATTTTTTAGACTTGCTTTTATGTGATTCGTGATTTATAAATAGGTGATTAAATATTTCTAAAGCTAATCACTTCAGCTTACTGAGTATTCGTGTGGGTACACTGAATAGAATAACCTATCTAAAAAAACCGGATAAGTGCTAGTTGCATCTCGCTCACGAAGGGTACTTACCCAATATTTTAGAAAATCTCGATTTTAGTATGTATTTGAATATTTGTTCTGTTTGTTGTTATGGTGGCAATATAAATGCATTGTTTGTGAAACAATCAACTGTCTAGCTATCACCATACTTGAGATACAGCCTTATGATATACTGACAGACGAACGAACAGACAAGAAATAAAGAAAGAAAGGAAAATATTTAGTAAAAGGGTCCCGTTTGACCCTTTGGGTTTTGGGTACAGGACCCTATTAAACATGACATGCAATGGAAGAAATACTTTAATGTATTAGATAGGTAGGTAGGTACATCTATCTCATTACTCTAGCATCCGGCGGATGAGTAAAATTAGCATATCTACTATATAATTATATGTTGCATACATATTTTACCGAGTATTAATTCTCGCGACGGTTCAATTAACTATGATTCCGCCTAACGCAATTTTGACCCTTAGGGTCTACACAAAAGATCCCATAGAAATAAACCGTTCTAAAGGACCAAGGATAAACCAGACCAGGTCCGTGCTGCTTGATAAAATAGTATCAAGCAGCAGGGACCTGGTCTGGTTTATGGGCCCTGGCTTGATGGGCACAAGCATAATCAAACAACAAAAAAATAGTCATGCCTGCTCGCTAAAATTAGTACCACAATGAAAAATATCTATGCTAGACAAGGTATAGCAGACAAAACGTAAAAATTCTTAGTAAAATATAAATTTATACGATACTAGCTGTGCCCGCGACTTCGCCCGCGTGGACAACCCTTATCACTCAGGGGTATGAAAAATATTTTATGAAAAAGATTCTCAGACCTACTCAATATGCTCACAAAATTTCATAAGATTCTGTCAAGCCGTTTCGGAGGAGTATGGCAACGAAAACTGTGAAACGTGAATTTTATATATTGGATTAACTCGGTCTGTCTAACTGTCGCACTTAACGATTTGAATAAAACTACTGAACCGATTTAAGTGAAATTTGGTACACAGATAGTCCAAGGACTGAAAAAAAAATGCGTGACTTTTAAACGAACTTTGCTTTAAAGTATGTATGTATGTTTTATGCGTTAAATAACGTCACATGGACAGAGCACTGTTCTATATTAATCCTAAAATGTTCAAAAAGTTGTTACTATTTTCGGCCTTTCAGACCCACCATGAATCATTCCTAAGGTCATCGTACAATTGCGAACGAGTCTCATTTTTAACCGACTTCAAAAAAAGGAGGAGGTTCTCAATTCGTCTGTATGTATAATTTTTTTTTTTTTTTTTTTTTTTTTTATGTATGTTCAGCGATATTTTCGTCAATTATAGACGGATTTCAAAAATTATTTTTTGGTTGGATAGAGTTCACTTCCGAGGTGGTCCCATTTTCACCAGTCTTGGATCTGATGATGGGATCCTGGAGAAATCGAGGGCAACCTTCAAATTTTATAGGGACATGTACCGCGTTTGGCATATTATCTGAAGTCATATTGGCATTTGCTTCTGGCTATCATAATTTTATGATGCTGAGCTGATGATGGAAGGTCAACTCCTTAATAGTTATGAGTAAAAGAATAATTATTTTAATACTGTATACATATTAAGACTACTAGTTATAATATCAGTAGCATTACAGGTGAGCTAAACTATTAGGTTGACCAGTCTAGGATCTGATGATGGGATCCAGGAGAAATCGAGGGCAACCCTCAAATTTTATAGGCACATGTACCGCGTTTTACATATTTTCTGAAGTTATATTGGCATTTGCTTCTGGCTATCATAATGTTATGATGCTGAGCTGATGATGGAAGGTCAACTCCTTAATAGTTATGAGTAAAAGAATAATTATTTTAATACTGTATACATATTAAGACTACTAGTTATAATATCAGTAGCATTACAGGTGAGCTAAACTATTAGGTTGACCAGTCTAGGATCTGATGATGGGATCCAGGAGAAATCGAGGGCAACCCTCAAATTTTATAGGCACATGTACCGCGTTTTACATATTTTCTGAAGTTATATTGGCATTTGCTTCTGGCAATCATAATGTTATGATGCTGAGCTGATGATGGAAGGTCAACTCCTTAATAGTTGGGAGTAAAGGGATTATTCTTTCAAATCTGTGTACATATTGATACTACTGGTTATAATATCAGTAGAATTATAGGTGGGCTTAACTAATAGGTTGTAAAAAAAATTAACACTAAAAAGGATGAAAAAAAATTGTAAACAAAAAAAAAACCGCCTTCAAAAACACGACTCACTAAAAATTACAAAATAATATAATACGAACATTAATCTGGGTATGAATTTGATATGTTGTTGAAGGCGGTGCCGTTTATATTTCACGCAGTTTTCCTCAAAAATTTAATTGGCACCGCCTTCAACAACATATCAAATTCATACCCAGATTAATGTTCGTATTATATTATTTTGTAATTTTTAGTGAGTCGTGTTTTTGAAGGCGGTTTTTTTTTTGTTTACAATTTTTTGTTAGTCTAGATGTCATTGAGATCTCACAATGCCAGCATCAATTTCACACAGTGCTGAGAAATCTATGCGTTGCTCTAACACGTTTGTAAGATAATGTAATAAAGCGCTAGACATAACAAAGTAAATTCATTTCACGGTTAGTTTAAGCGGGTATTTATTTATTTATAAATTGCATATGGATTGGTACAAGCTAAATGACTCAAAATCTACTTACATGAACCCTGATAGAGTATGTGAATCCTTACTAATATTATAAATGCGAAAGTAACTCTGTGATTTAAACGAAATTTGGTACAGATATAGTCTAGATAAAGACAGAGCCTAGGAAAGGCTACTTTTTAACCGACTGCGCTATAAAGAAGTAATGTTTTACCCGTTAAACGTCTCTACGCGGACGAAGTCGCAGGCGGAAAGCTAGTAAGAAATAAAAATCATTTCTGCCGGCTAATGGTAATAGGCTATAGAGACTTCTTTAATTTGGGTTCCAATTTCAAGTTCGCTTACTTAAATAAATAATATGTCATCTTAGTTACACTTCTTAGAGTAGTCGTCGCCATTTTTTAAAGTATGTGCTTCACTACACCCGCCATTCCTTTGGCTTTTCGTTTAAATTCACCGACATGCTAGATTTTACCTTATCAGTCCACCTCACTGGAGCTCATCCTCTAGATCTGTTACCTTCCACTCTCCCTTGCAAAATTAGACTCCCTCTTGACTTACATTACTTCGACATATTATGTCGACTTACCTTAAAAATAATGACGCGAGCTACGACTGTCAAATCCGACAAATACAAACATGTTGCTTTAACTGACAGCTGTTATGACTGTAGCCTTCAATATGTTGAGTGAAACGAAGGCTGACGATGAAGGTTAGAACAACCAGTCTTAATGGAGATCAGCCCGGACATGTGCCTACACATGTGCACTCTCTTTTTTTTCTCTCTTATAGTGCGGTGAGCCGTTATACACAGATCGAGGATGATCTCACTCCGCCTGATGATAAGCAGATAAGGTATAGGCACAATCATCATCAGCCCATACCTGTCCACTGCTGGACATAGGCCTCTCCAAATGCACGCCACGTCTTTCTATCCTCGGCCACTCGCATCCAGCTCCTACCAGCCTGCGCAGATCGTCACACCACCTGGCCTGCGGGCGTCCTACACTACGTTTGCCGAGACGCGGTATCCACTCCAGAACTCGTCTACCCCAGCGGTTGTCGGTTCTACGGCTGATGTGGCCAACCCACTGCCACTTCAACTTGCTAATGCGATGAGCTATGTCGATGACTTTGGTTCTCTGACGGATCGCTTCATTACTGATTCGATCCCGCAGAGAAACAGGCACAATATCACCTCATTATATTTCAGGAAGGCTATTGAGCCTGTCGCTCTCACCCTGAAGGCTTGCATTGCCAGGCCGTTTCATGCCCTATCAAATGTATTAATACGATCGTCATTTGTTTAGTACAATTCTAAGAAATCCCTTTGTGCTGGACGATCAAAAAAGAAGGTAATTTCCCAAAAAAAAAACAAATTCGACACAATTCAAGTTCCATTTTTCAAACGCACTTATCCAACCGGAAACGAAACTGCCACTTCCGTAGTATAACACCAGCTCTTACGGACGAGGTCATCAAATATGCCTTTTACATCTTGCATTGGAGTTGGCAGTTTTGAGCTGAAACCTTTTTCCTGTCGACTTGGCAGCGTTCGGGTCTAGTTTGTGAGTGGCATCGAATGCCAACGCGGATTGCCCAACTACAAAAGAGAGAAGAGGTTTATTTCTATTGGTCTAGGCACTTGGGTTTGCGTAACGATTGCATTTGCTATTGTCTCGTGTCTGATGCAGACTGGTACTATGTCTATCTAGCGTCTTTTAATACATAAACGATCAAGAGGGGATTGTGACTTACTCGAGCGCGTCAGATTACTACAAGGTTACCTAGCTCCTGTAGGATACGACCACTAAAGATCCTTACTTCCTTACCAACTTAAGAAGTAACTTACCAATATACTAATCTTTACTAATATTATAAATGGGAAATTAACTCTGTCTGTCTGTCTGTTACGCTTTCACGCATAGAGTACTGAACCGATTTTAACGAAATTTGGTACAGATATAGTCCAGAGCCTAGAAAAGGATATACGCTACTTTTTAACCGAATGCGCTATAAAGAAGTAATGTTTTACCCGTTAAACGTCACTACGCGGACGAAGTCGTGACAGCCCAACACTATCCGTCCAGTGGTTTGGGCTGTGACGACTTCGTCGTCGAGATGAAATTTAGTATGCAGGTAGATGTTATGACGTAGGCATCCGATAAGAAAGGATTTTCCTACGGGAACGGGAATTAACGGGAAAATCCTTTTGTATGAAAAATATTAACCGCATAAGTAAGACGCTTGAAATTTGGCATGAAGGTACCTCAATAAATTTAAAGCTTTGTTGCAACAGGATATTGTAAAAATCCCACGGGAACGGGAGCTATAGGGAAAAAAATTTTGTATGAAAAAATATAAACCGCGTAAGATAGATGAGTGAGATTTTGCATGCAGTTACCCTAATGAACGTAAAGCTTACTTGCAACGCGATATTATAAAATTCCCAGGGGAAGAGGAGATATTGGGAAACCACTTTTGTATGCAAAATCCTGTAGTCCACGCGAACGGAGTCGCCGGCACAGCTAGTATGGTATATAATAAACCCGTAACAGAGATTCTCTAAATCTATAACAGGCACCAGCCAATCACACATGAGGACTCTAGTGCAATAAATAATGTAAAATATGCGTCTAAGCTACTAGAGTTAAATTATTCTGTCTGATAGAAATAACGAAATATTATCCCTACATAGTACAAAATAAACGTAGTACTTTACCTATATCCCTCTGTATGCTTCAATCTTAAAAAAACTACTAGGTAGTTGATGATACGGTTTTTAAGTAGAAAAAGGGATTCAAGAAGATGATTTCATGTTAATAAACTCCAAACACAGAGAGGGCGGGTGACTAATAAACATATTAATCCGAAAGCAAAGTCTGTCGCGATAAAACTACTGCACCTATTTTAGGACCAATTCAATTTTCCAAGTAAAATTCTTTTAAATATAACACAGTGGTAAATATGACATCCGTATTTTCTTGATTAGAAACATTTGAATTACTTGATTAATAACATTTATGGTCTAAGTGGTATTTAAAACACAATACTATGGAACATTTATGGCCTCTACATTTTCTAAAAGCCTAAAATTTTGTCCCAGTATACGGCAGTTTATCTGCCAAAATGTTATTTTAAGCTAGACCTCTGAAACGCCTATTATTTTTGTCGCGTTAAACGACATTAACCCTTGCTCCAAGCATCGTTGAGAGACATTAAGAGTGTACTACATATTCCAACTAAGTAAAACTAAGTAAACCCAGTGAGGAACGTTTACTAAATATGTTTAAAAAGGAGATTTAGCTAAAAAATTCGCTTTTAGGTATACTTTAGTTCGCAATAAAATCTTTGACTTTGATTAGAGAACTGTATATTTCGTTTGCTTTTATTCATAAAGAAAAATTTTTTTTGTTCGTGAGTGTTCTCACACATTACAGGTGTCACACATAACAGTGACGTACATAATTTGTTTGTTTATGTTTGTTATACGATAGTTACACACAACTTACATTTATATTAGTTATTTATTTATTTACTCATTATTTTCACACATAATGAGATTCAATATAATCACGTATATTGAATACCATAATTTGTACATATCGCTTTATGTACATACACTAAAAGGGTGTTTCAATTCGATAACTTATATCAAAGGGGCTATAAAAAATATAATATTTATTGAATCTTTGCTTAATTAATTACTTATTCAGTTAATTTTACTACTAGTAATAAATTCTAGATAGTATACGTATACTCTACGTAGTCTATCTTTAATCGAATGGAAGTGTGTTTATGGATAGATTATATCGAATGGAAGAGTCTTCTCGGTAGAATCGGCGTTCCGAACCGGTGGTAGAATCATATTATTATTAATGTGACGATTTATAAGTGCATGTAAATTGCCTATATAAATAAAGACATTTAGATTTTTTGATTTGATTTTGATTTTACAAATTGTTTCAATAGTATTGATTAATATTGAATTACTTACTCGAGGTTTCACATACTGACCTGAAGGACGAGATGTTTTCGTCACACTAACTAGTATTTTAAAGTTCGTTTTACTTTTATTTTATATACTGTGCAACCGGGGTGATGCGTCAACCCACAGTTGACCCAATTTCAAGCAAGATTGCAGGAAAATGAGGAGGACTTTTTGAACAAAATATTTTTGAAGTTTTTGAGCATTTTGTCAATCAAAACTTCTTTTAAGAATTTTGTCAGGAACTATTCCTTTGCAAATATTTTATTTTCCTACATTTCAATTCCAAAAATTAGAATATATAGTATACTCAACGCTAGGTCGTTAATAGCATATAAAAATATTTTCCTAAATCACAGTCAATTAAAAAGTAACCTTTCATGTCTTTTCTCAGGCTCCAGACTATATATGAACCAAATTTCATTCAGATAAGTTCAGTAGTTTTGACGTGAAACCGCGATAGTCAGACAGACAGGCTTAATAAGGTCTATTGTGCCTGTCGACCTCATATATGGACCCCTTACCATCAGGTGGAGTGAGGTCATCGTGAGTCTTTTTATAAAAAAAAGTGCGTAAGTGATATCATAAACTGGAATACAATGATAAAGTGATTATGTTCCCACATTCTCCAAGACCTAATTATCAGAAGGTATCTCTTCGTTTAACCATTGTTTAAAGTCAACATATTCACATGATTTCACAAACTTTGAGAAAACAAGCAGCATTAGATATTTTATACATATAATTTTAAAAATAAAACATATTATCACACCCCTTTAAATTTGTAGAACCACATTTTCAATAGTTAAGTTACCTGCTTAGTATACCTTTACAAGAAGATTTATACTTTTTCATAGTCTTTAATTTGATTAAAGTTGATAAAAGTTGTTTTGATATGCAAGCATTACAATTTTTTTACAACAACAACTTTACAAACGTTACAATATTATATTGTAACGTTTCGTCAAAACCGTTTAGTACTTTCGGTCGGAAAGAGTGACAAACATACATACAATCATGCATACAAACTTTCGCATTTCTCCAAACATTCACTTGTTTGTACGCAGAAAACGACAAAAGACACCCTTCCTAGAGAGGACTTTTAGAGTAGCAAGAAACGAAGGAGTTCCAAGTAGATAATGCCGCCACAGTCGGTTAGAAGACACAAAGCTTCCCATTAACGGAGGGCTGAGGGCCCGCTCTGGAGGGCACGACTGCATGTCTTGTGTTGACCTCATTTCTGTGGTGCAACGCATATGTGGACTTGCATTCGGAGAAAAAAGGTTTTAGTGTTCCTTGTAGCATTGGAGATATGCAAGCCGAAATGTTCAACTGTTACTATCACGGTTTACGAGACACAGACGAGTCTGTGACAGACAGACGGATAGCAAAGTTATAGTAATAGATAGTGTTTGAAATAAAATTTGTACTTACTAGGATCCCGATTTTAGCTTTTGCTTACGAAGAAATGATCCGATGATGATTGCGAGTCCATGCCAATTTTTTTTCCGAACGGACTACGATGATGGCTTGGAATAGCCTTGTCATCATCATCGGACATCCGGGGGTGAGGATGGCTCCCGCCCCTGAAAAATCTAAATATGTGGTCGGCCCATTACTATACCACGCGAATCGCGTCATCTTATAAAACCATTAAATCACTCAAGTGAGCACCAAATGAGCAGGTTTGCCGGAAACGCCAGACAAGAAAGGATCACTGAAAGCTAAATAAAATAAAACCGGCCAAGTGCGAGTCGGGCTCGCGCACAAAGGGTTCCGTAGCAGCAAATATAATAAAAATCAACCTATCTCAAAAACTATAAGAGATACTTTGATCAAACCAAAAATCGTTGAAAGAGTTAATTAGCATGCATCACCTCTATTTTTTTTAGAATTTTATACCCCGTAGTTATAAAAATAGAGGGGGGGGGACATACTTTTTACGACTTTGAGAGCTGATATCTCAAAAACCGTTCACTTTAAGAAAAATGTTTTTTAGAAAACTTTATATCATTTTAAAAGACCTTTCCATTGATACCCCACACGGGTATGTACAAAAAAATTTCATCCCTCAGTTACATGTATGGGGGGCCCCACCCCCAATTCTTTTTTTTACTATTTAGTGTCATATTTTTGTAGCGGTTCATACAACACATATTCCCATCAAATTTCATCACTGTAGTACTTATAGTTTCCGAGTAAATCGGCTGTGACAGACGGACAGACGGACAGACGGACAGACGGACAGACGGACATGACGAAACTATAAGGGTTCCGTTTTTGCCATTTTGGCTACGGAACCCTAAAAAAGACCCCGACGAATTGAGACCGTTTCCGTCCTCCTTTTTTGAAGTCGGTTAAAATATAAAAAATCCACATTTCTAAATGTTGCATTCCTAACCTAATGTGAGATCGATCTTGTCTTGGTAAATAAGAAAAGAATAGGATCAAATTGTTTTTTTTTTATTTAAGACAGAGCTTCAACATATCTGACAGCATTTTATTAAAATATTTCATCTTTTTTTATTCATACTTGCTATTTCCGCTCGTCCCATTCAAAAATAATATATGTAAAATCCGCATTGAAACTGAACATTCGCAGTACCAAGATAATAATTCGTGCTGGCATCCTCAAAAAATAGGTCGCGGGGTTTACACGGAATAAAATATCTACTGAATGAAATATTCGCATCGCAATTTCACATTGAGATAATATTTTAAATCCGCATTTTAGACATGTATTTTATTATTTGTCGTCAAAATAACAGTATGCCTTACCTGCCCTTATATTAGTTAGGCAATCCTAGTTAAACCTAAAAACAAAACATTCGTATATCATTACCAATCACACTCCAATGTAGATGACGATGGGGTCAAAATAGAAATTATAATCCATATAGTCCACGAATTAGTTTACGTATCTTTTTTTTCAATAGATTTAAAATGTACCTGGTTATATAATGTACATAATATATAGCTCATCAAAATTCTTGGGCATGTGCTACTAGGCAATATTGCAGAATATAGTTTCGCCATCCGAAACATCTCAGCACTATATCATACTACAAAATCAAAAAAATATGTTTAAATAATACAACAGAAAATCATTCCTGGTCTATCACCTATTGTACCTTAACAAAACAGTCGAATATAGAATTTCCTCTATTTTTGAAGTTGGTTAAAACCACAGACCCCCCACAGAAATGATGACGACAGCTAGGGGCGGTGACGTCAGAAGCTGGCATTTAATTGGTACGTCGTCGTAATTAATACATAGTCGTGTAACTACATAGTAGCGAGCTGGCTAACTACCAGCCTTAAGGGACCCAGACAGTACAGTTATAAAAACAGTCAAGTGCGAGTCGATACGGTGCCGTGAGAGGATCTTACAAAATTAATGACATTTAATCAACGAATTCAAAGAACTTTTATTAATATTACTTTTTTCCATAACCTATGCTATAAGACCTGACTTCTTATTCACAATCATAGTTCTGGATCTATGGAGGTCTATGAGGTACCGTTGCAGAATTCAAAATGAAAGAAGATAACATTATACCAGAGAGTTATTTTTTGGATCATACTACAGCACAGTGAAGATACAAGAAAAAGCTATATTAATAAATGGGGCCTTACATAATATACCACATCCTATAGGTTCATAAAAATAATATAATGTCAGTTTCAATTGGTTAGGTAGTATTATATTGCGTCGATTTAGAAGTTCCATTTTTGAACCGGCCTCAAGAAACCTCCAGCATAATATGAATTCGATATTAATTTCAACTTGAAATAAAATGACCACTATCAATTGTGCCCTTGGACCTCATAATGTGGACCTGACGTCCGCTTACCATCACGTAGGGTAAAGTCAAATCCTACGTCTTAAACGTCTATACTAAAAAACTATACGCAAGTTTTCTTTCTAAAAATAGCATCCGTTTGGATGGTAAGTATATTCAAAGTGCAGTTGTTTCAAAGTTTCCTAGAGAATGTTCTCGCACCCCCGCTGGTAGTTCGCTCATCTTTGTCTTTGAAGTGTTGTCGAACCGTCGTCACTCGTATTGTTTCCGACGTGTGGACAGCCGTAGCACTACCTCTAATTGTGGACAGCTCATGTCAAAAGAAAATGTAGCAGTATTTCTCAGGGTCGGTTGTAGAGAAGACTTTTTTGTTTTCTGAAGTGGAAATGGGAATTGCTCTAGTGTAGAGTAAGCTTGAAATTAACAAGGCATTAACAATAATTTGACATTGTTTCTATGATATCTTTTATTTTTTTTAATACTGCTTCATTTTTTTTTTTAGTTTAGGTCAGGACCAGAACTGTTATGAACTATGAAAGTTAACTTACTACGTCTTCAATAATTATTTTTTGTTTAAAATATTTTTTTTTTCCCTTATGATGTATTTCCTTATGGATAAATACGCCATCAAAAAGTTTAAAATAAATGAACTAATATTTTATTTATTTTGCACCTTAGGTACTCACATCCGGCATCTTATATTCTTTAATAATTCAGGGTATGCATACATTTCAGAACTACACAGCATTAGAACTCAAAAAACTGCATACTTCACTCTACTTCTTATGTAGATAACGCAAAACCTTTTTAAAGTTGCCTTAAAACCCAAAGAACGTTTGAACTACTTCTTAACTAATTCCCGTTAAATTTACTATAACAATATGTTACTACAATCCGTTTTAAAAGTGACAACCTAATTAACAATTAACTAGTATCAGTAATTAGCCGGCACTAAACATCGCGTGACCGGCGGAATCAGTAATTTAGTATCGAATTAGTTCTCGCTCTCGTAGGCATTAAGTTGCTTCGATGGGGTTTGAAATCTATACATACATATAATAAAAATGTAACGGAACGCTGTCTGTATATTGATGATAATATGAAAAAAAATATATAGGATACCTTAATCAGCGCCCTAAACAATGATTTTTGGAATTGTTTTCTGTTGATAAACTGTTGTTTGTCAGTGCACGTTTATCTCAAAAACGGCCTAACCGTGTAATGTGGTTTTCATCATCATCATCATCATCATCATCAGACCATATAGGTCCCCACTGCTGGGGCAAGGGCCTACCCTAAACTAGGGTTAGGGTTAGGGTTAGCCTTACTCTACCACGCTGGCCAAGTGCGGGTTGGTCGACTACACAACCTTAGAATTTCTTCGTAGGCGTGCAGGTTTCCTCACGATGTTTTCCTTCACGCGTAAAGCGTCGAATGATGGTACATATGAATTTCAAATTTGAAAAACACATTGTTAGCTGGCGGGGTTTGAACTGGCGACCTCTCGCATGGCAAGCAATGAAGTTCAAACCAACTAATAATTGAGTGTTAGTTCAATGTCAATCGGTTCATATGTTATAGGCAATGTGTATAATGCAGGCATTCTATACAATGCCTAGGAAATGTATAGAATGCCGAGGTTGCTTAGGCAATGTATGAAATGATACTCAATGTTTGAAGTATTTCACACTTTACCTAGGAAATGTATAGAATACCTAGGCATTGTATAGAAAGCCGATGGAAGCTTAGGTAATGTATTTAATCGATTTGTCTTCTCCCTAATTTGGTTAGTTAGATAGGTACCTAGTAGGTAGTGTACTACCTACTGATCTTTTGAGAGCTTATCCTAATTTTAACTGTCACAAGCAGATAGCGCTGATTAAAACATATTGCATTTTATCTGTTGGTATGCCGTGTTTTTTTGCGTATTGAGCGTTTGCCTTGCCACATAGAAGTTGTAGGATAAACTAGTTTGGCCTAAGCTATACTAGTTTTTCCGTCACAGGTATATAGGTATGTGGGGTTTAAAAAAATTTAACACAAATAGGACTCTTTTTTTAACTCAGTCTAGGGTGCCAGGAAGTCCTGAGCTCGCAAGTACTACATAGTTTATCCAAGGCCAAACGAGTTTGTCCTGAAATCTGGTTTGTCCGGTAACATCAAATATATAAAAGGAGAAACTGACTGACTGATTGACTGACTGACATATCGACGCACAGCCTAAACGGCTTAACGTAGGCACTTGAAATTTGGAAATAACGTAGCTAAGGTACCGTAGAGGTGCACTAAGAAATTAATTCCCGAAATTCTTGCGGGAACGGAAATTAGCGGGAAAAGCTTTTTGTATGAAAAATCTAAACACTTAAGTTAGATGATTGAAATTTGGCATGCAAGTACCTTAATAAACGAAAAACTTACTCGCAACGCGATATTAAAAAATTCTCACGATAATAGGAGTAATTGGGAAAAACATTTGATATGTAATATCTGAAGTTCACGCGAACGAAGTCGCGGGCACAGCTAGTGTATGTATATGATCAACAAATTGCAACTACATATCTAGTAGATATCATTGTTCTTGAGTTAAAGCCTGGTGACAGATGGACGAATGGACCATTTATGGGTTAATAGACGGACTCAAAACCAATGCTACCTAACCCCTCTACGCAAAGCAATAACATATTATTCAAAATATACCGAGGTTAAGGTTGATTAACTCTGTCTGAATAATATATAAATAAAAATGTGTAAGGTCCTACCCGTGGTCGTTCATTATACACATTACCTGATGCACTTCGGGCATTTTATACAATACCTAGGCAAGGTGTGAAATTAATCGTATTATACACATTGCCTGAACGTTTTAGGCATTGTATAGAATACCTAGGTAATCTATACAATACCGGATTATACACATTGCCTATAACACATACATTAAAAGGATATTATGCTAATTTAAAGTATCACGTCTAACTTGTTGGCACTGCTTCATAATGTCAGTTAAAAAAAACATTAGTAATGGTTTCTTGCGTCTTTCTTCTTTGCATGTCAAATTACAGATCAATGGTATTGATTTGGCATAAAAGGATCATATATATCATATTTTTATTTAAGTAGAAACTTAGTTAAAAACTAAGTCTTCAGCATAACTATGTCCTAAAATAACTTAACAAGGTTAAGCAAAAGGTCCTAAAATACTCTCATTAGTGTATTAGCTTAGAAACGGACAAAAGAAAAAACCGAAATACTTAGCTAGGCGTGACTGTACATACATACCAATCAAAAACAACAATAAAAACTGTTTTGTAAATTACAAATGTTATAAAAACTACTTTATTCTTCATTCTAGTCGAAGCAAAAACCAAATCCAATTTAACTTTGAACCGTTTCCAGCTTATTTAACCATAACTCGTGTGTAACAAACATCTTACCATACAAATTGCCTTTTTTCCTTCGTTTTCTAGTTAAAGCGTTGCGCTCGCGCATTGCAATAGTCCAAGATCCTAGACCCCCCAGATTTACGTCATTTTAGCTAGAAATTTTGAACATTCCTAGTTTAGTCAAAAGTTAAGACAGTATGCATACTTACTAGCTCGAAAGTGCACTATCACTATCGGTTCGCAAACATTTCTTTACAGAAATATTATACGGAATGGTTATTATATTTTAATTTTTTGTTTGAATGGAAATAATTTTTATTTTTAAAATTTACATTAGGTCTTTAAACAGCACTAAAAAAACAAATAAATTAACTAGAAAGAAAGAAAGAATAACGAAATGTATTTATTCTTTTACATTCACACTTAATAACACGCATAAATTTACAAAAAAAAAGAAATGTAAATTAATACTGAAAAAGGATCTGCTCAGCATGTGTCGAGGAGAAGGGAGACACAGCGACGCTGGTTTTCCGTTTGTTTCAAATATTTTATATAAATATTTTATATTTTACATAAATGTTTTCAAATATTTTATATAAATTTGTTATAAAATAGAAAAGAATATTGGTTTATGCGGTACAGATTTTCGGAGACGATAAATCTATCTAGCTCAGTCTTATGTCTGGGGAAGCGCATGTATAATATATCCGAAACGAAGCGAGTGCGGGTCACTAGTTATACATAAAAACATTCCTTTTGAATCCCCCTACCTATTAAAAAAAAACCCGCTGCGTAGTTTTAAAGTTTTGAGCATACAAACATACAGACAGACGCGGGAAACGACTTTGCTTCATACTATGTGGTGAAGATCCATCTGACTCCACGTGCTGATTAGCAGGCTGAGTGTCTGCGCGTGAGTGGCTGTGGGCGACGGAGCGTGGCTGTCGCCCATTGATGGGTTACTTATGAGATGACGGCTCTATCAACATCCTACTAGTTTTATGGCTTGCATGCCGTAATGAGTGGATGTTTGTGTAGTTTGCAATTGCATTGACTGAATAGTAATCTATTACTGTTATTACAAAACTGTATCTTACGCAATAAAAAGATTCTTCTGAAGAGAGATTCTGCTCCAATGGCCTATCTAGCGGACTTCGGAGCCATAGAATGTAAATCAATCATATTTTTTTGTCCTCCCGATTTCAGCCATGGCAGACGAATTCAATGAAGGTCAGCCAACTACGCAGGTTAAATTATAGCACAATTGTTTATGAAAACACAAAATATGCGTTCTCAGTTCGGCACACACACACGACAATCCTACATGACCGATGAGAAACGGATAAAGTGCTTTCAGAAGCACGCGCAAGTAAAGCAACCAACTCCTTGGGAGCAGGAGTAGTAAATTCCTAACCGAACAAATTAAATTCGGACGACAATAGAACACACAAAAATAATTAAAACAGTCAATATCGACCACAGAGCTACTTTGCTACAATTCAACAAACATATTAACATACTGGAATTCCCATCAGAAGCGTACTTTGAGCTGATGGGCTCGTCATCAAGCGCGGTCGGGGCAGAATTCTGGGCAGAACCTATTTAAAACTAGCTGTGCCAGCGACTTCGTTCGCGTTTCCCCCGTTTTTTACATATTTTCCATTGTATCTTTGCTCCTATTGGTCGCAGCTGATGATGATGTTATATAGCCTAAAGCCTTCCTCGATAAATGGTCTATACAACAAAAAATTTTTCAATTCGAACCAGTAGTTCCTGAGATTAGCGCGTTCAAACAAACAAACAAACAAACAAACAAACTCTTCAGCTTTATAATATTAGTATAGATGTTTTGCCATAGACACGAGAAGGAGAAGAAGACCCATCAGGATATTTTTATCCTTTCCGTCAAGTAAAAACGTAAAGAGCTCACATATAAGCTACTTTACGAACGGTTGGTAAAACCTTACCGGAACACAATACCCGCCTCGGGGAGGATTATACGATCAGCGCAGATTATATTTTGTCGTCGTGCCGCCACCGATACCGACACAATTGAGTTTACGGCTCGTTCGAATAACCCTCTTTCAGGGGTAGTTGGGTAAAAAAGGCCCGACGGCGTAGAAAAAAATTCAAATTTACTCGCGTTACAAATGGCACTAGAACTCTGTCTGTTTGTAACGCAATCACGCTTAAAGTACTGAACCGATTGGAATACATAAGATTTTAGACTTTCGCGTTCCATTACACTAAATTGGAATATACGATTGGAATACAATTTGAGACAATGTTTTATAATGAGACTAGCTTTCCGCCTGCGACTTCGTCTGCGTAGAGACGTTTAACGGGTAAAACTTTACTTCCTTATAGCGCAGTCGGTTAAAAAGTAGCCTATAACCTTTCCTAGGCTCTGGACTATACCTGTACCAAATTTCATTTAAATCGGTCCAGTACTCTATGCGTGAAAGCGTAACAGACAGACAGACAGACAGAGTTACTTTCGGATTTTTAATATTAGTAAGGATAAGGATAAACTAGGTATTTAAATAACCAAAGGCCAAACACAAAGAATTCAATTAAATTATTAGACAGATTTTAATAATGGTCGTAAAATTTACCCATAAGAATTATTGATTTAATATCTGGGGAATTCAAATGAATATTTAGGTGATCACAGCAATCCGCACCCCTGCAAGTCCGGTGATGATGACAAGACTACTCCAAACCATTATCGTAGTCTGTTAAGAAAAAAAAAACCAAGTGGACATCGTCTGAACGCGACCTTACTCTTGTTTTAAAATGTTTTGTCTCCTGGGCGTTGGAACGTTTCAAATTGAAATCGCGGTTTCTCTTTCATTCTGTCCCTAAAGAGATTTCACTCGTCAGAGAGAGACAAAAGCTTTTGTATTCGCAATATAATGACTAGCAACTCTTTCAAACTACTGATTATTCAGAAAAACTAACCCTTTCGTAATATTTTTACCCTCGAGGACGAGGGTGAAAGAAAGTTATGTTTTTATGTTTTTAGATACGTACATTGTCTATTTTTTGCTTTCTTGATTGGCATGCCATACAGTCTGAATGACTTGATGGATATTACAAACAATATTAATAGTTATAAGAAAATGAACTGGCAGATTTTAAGCGGGTAAGTCCCCTTGAGAACATTGAGACCTTGAACATTGGGAAGACAAAAAATTCCCATCAAGTATAGTGTCAAAGTGGTTTTGTTATGTTCCAGGCTTTTTTCTATACTTGTTTTCTTCTTTCATCACAGAAATTTTCTTCTTTTTAGTATATTACTACATGACAAAAATAATAGCTCATCATCAGCCTACATATTTCCCCACTGCTGGGGCACGGGTCTACTCTAAATTAGGGCGATCAGGCCTTAGCCAACCACGCTATAGAAATAGATTATAAACGTCAATTTTAAAAAACGAACATCTTACCCATACTGTCTCCACAGCCTTCAAAAAACCTCTAAAACACGTAGAAGGTATGCCTATATATTTGAGCTATCAAAACTTCGTATCTACAGCATTCTTTTATCGTTGTGACTAAACAAACGGACTTAAGTGGCCGGGCCAAGTGGTTTATAAGACGCGGTAAACTCGACTTGGCAGATAAGCCAGTATTTAGCATCTTGACCCATTTTCCGCTAGCAAAAACACAGTTTATAGAGGAAACTTTTAGGTTTACCTGCCAGTTAAGACGAGTTATGGATATCGTGGTCTTAACTTGATTTACGAGAAAAGATAACGTTTTGACAAAGCGTAACTAAAAATGCAAAGTTTCCAAAACACTTTTTAATTTTAGCTATTGCATAGCTTTTATCGCGGGCTTGGAGCGCGGCGACCGAACCAAGAAATTCCGTAACGAAAAAAACCTCACAATAGTGTAACGTCGTTTCAGTTCGGTAGACTTCGGCACGGTGTTTGTGTGCGTGCGGTCATACGTATTGTACGACTCTACGAAACTCGCACGAATCAAGATGAGCTGCTCCGAAATCGGTCGATGCTATGCAATAGCTATACCGCGGCAGTCCCCGAGTGCCACACGTCTTTTTTAATTCTGCTTTATTAGTGTTGTCTATTATTTGCGCGAACTCTACACAAATAAAACTGTTTTTAGGCTTGCCTGTGACCACGAGCGCTGTTAATAATATGTTTAGAATAACAATACTCAAACTCAAACTCAAAAAAATTTATTGCTTTTCTATAATGCTTATACATGCGAGATTAGTCCGTAATATTAGTTTTATGTTATTGTTAGAGATAAGTAATATATGCCATATTATCTGGACAATTGGTACACTATTGGGTGGGTGGGACAGTAAATAAAATGATAAGCATGTACAAAAATATCACAATGCTAACATGACAAAAACATAATTTCATCAACAAACACTTTTTTATTCTTTTAAAAATTTCATATTAATTTCTCTTATTTTTCTTCTCAGAAAAGATCGACTGATAGGGTATGTACTATGTAAGTCTAACGATTACTAGAAAAATAAAACATCTAGTATGGTTATGCTACGCTAGGACTCTCAGAAACAAGTAAAACATAATACAAGGAGGCACTCAATGTTCTGTATAGCGGCTCTCTCGATAACAACCGTGTAATAACGGACGAGAGTATTGCGATCCAAAAGACCCGGGAAATCTCGCGAGCGAAAGACGGTTGGCTAGTGAGGGTCTCAGGCGACGTTATCGATAGAATATATTATTCTTTCTGTACATTTTTTAATCTACAGTGTCATAAACACTTATGGACTGGAGAAAAGGTTATCTAATTAAGTATTTTCACATTTCACTTAAAAAAATTGGGCTTATTTCGCAGTAATAAGTGTCTTGATTTTTTTTAAATATTTTTAAAATCAAATTTGACTTTTTTTTAAAAGTACATAAAAATCATCAAAACTTCACTCTTCCTACAATTATATATTGATTATTTTAAAAAAATAATAATATGTTAATGTGAGTAAACAAAATCACAAAATTTATACCAAAAAGGCTAATACAAGCAATAATAGTGTAACATTTATAGGTGCCCATTTTGAATGCCCGCTCTACAGCATTTATCAATATTGCTTATTATTATGAAATGTAGAGTTATACTTCACAATAAAACGTATCGACCATCCACACCGTCAAACAGCTCTACCTTAGTATTCTAGAATCACATTGTGATAGCCATAGGCCATTAGTATTCCGACCGATTGCGAACATTTAACCAATTTGCATTGAAAAGCGTCGCAAGGCAATATCGCAAAAAATCGGGTCAGTAGCTCAGTACGCCGGTTAGCAAGAGTGACTATGAAAAGTCCTTATCAATATGAAAAACTGAATAATATTATAATACTTTTATTCAATGCCTAAGAAGAATCCTAAAGTTTTGTAAAGTCAAAAAACCCGCACTTGGCCAGGGTGGAGGACTAAGGCCTGGACGCCCTAGTTTAGGGTAGGCTCGTGCCCCTCGGTGGGAACGTATAATAAATAAATAAATATTACACAACAATACATACATTGATCTGATCCCGTGGTAAGTAGCATAAGCACTTGTGTTACGGGTATCAGAATCAACAGTGGATACACAAATATACTTATATATATTTAATAATACACCCAGACACGGAACAAACACCGATGTTCGTCACACAAATATTTGTCCCGAGTGGGAATTGAACCCACGACTCTTAGAACCGTAGGTAGTAAACCTGGGTCACTAACCACTGTTCCACCGAGCCAGTTAGAGTATATCATAATATGGGCAGATGATGACACTTAATATCATTGGTATATGTGATTATTGTTCATCATCATCAGCCCATATAAGTCCTACTGCAGGGCACGGGCCTACTCTAAACTAGGGCGATCAGGCTTTAGTCAATTATTGTTACTTGGTGTTTTTGTTGGAAATTCTTAATGTCTAACCCCAAAAAAAACAACTAGGTCAACTATCTTTATTTTAATGTAGTTTTGTAAAGTTTCATTTCATAAATGTATTAGTTAATCATAATAAATCGTTAGTTTCATTATAATGACTCAATCAACTGCAATCGTGACCTGATATATTATCCAAATAACTCGTTAATGTTTTGGCTTGTTAACTATTGCAAAATAAGCGCCAATTTTTAATGGCCAGATAAAACGAATAGGTGAGGTAAATTATAAGAAGACCAAATTATGGGCGTTTTGTTTCTAAGAGTGAGTGTCAGTGGTGACGTGTCCTTATATTTGCCGGCTTATAGTTTATTTCTCCGTTAAGTTTTATCTAGCCATTGAAAAATTGGCCCTAAATAGATTGGTTTTCAGTAGCATTGCAATATTGTAACGCTGCTGCTTAATTTGTAAATATCAATGAATACGGTAACTGTCTCATAGCGAGTGCTAAGAACTGACCCATGAGGCTCCCGGTTCGAAGGGATCGGGCCATTTTTTTTTTAGCTTTTTTTAAGAAATTACTCAGCCCTGAGTCAGAAGATTTCGGATGCACGCCCGTGTCCCCGAAAGCACGTTCAGCTTTTGTGCCTGCGCCCGATCTCTCATTGGTTATGTCGGATTGCCGTCTCACCGAACTATGAGAGTACGGGAGCAGAATGCACTTGTGTTTGCGCTCATATGTAAATGCAAAACAGTAGGTATGTCATGCGCACTTGGCTGGTCTTAATTGAGCTCGACCACCATGTGCGAAATCGGTCGGACGCTTTAATTTATAAGTCTTGCGCAGTTGGCTGATATCTATGAGATCGCCATGTCCGAAATCGGTGGAAGATGGCGCGAACCATAGCTTGCTCTACAAGACGTAAACTGACAAGGACATTAACTAAGTCTTCGCCGTAATGTACAGTCTGGTGTCAGTGAAATATTTTCGTTGAAGTAATTTCATCGAAGATTTCACGGTTGGCTGGATTACGCCGCGCTTACGTCATGTCTGTCGACTCGTGGTCAGGTAGTTCAGGTCAGCCGCTGTGGTTTGTGCGCGTGCGACATGGAACTTACTTACTAGTTAGATACTTAGTATCATTACTAACATTATAGAAACGACGATAGCTCTGTTTGGCTACGCGTTCGCGATACAACTACTGAAGTCATTTAAAAGAAAGTTGGAGGACAAAGGATAAAAGGTACATTGCTACCGACATCGTTTTAAGGGTTGCTCAGATAAGTAAAACCTTTGATATACCGACCGATGGTATAATATGTAATTTGTGTTTTAATATTAAGATAACAAAGTAAATATGACTAATTTAAAAACGTACAAAAATTTTTACGTAATAAAGCAGAGCAGTGATATAGTGAATGTACTACTGAAAATGTATTTTATATGTGTTGTTGGTGTGCCTTCTTAATAATATACAGGGTGTCCCAAAAAGTAGTGTCAAGCGGAAGTCCTGAGATAGAACACCCCGTGGGGCATCCGAAACACCCCCATGTATGTTCCGCGATTTTTTATAGTTTTCGAGTTATGATTATTTTTCTAAAATTTTGAGAACATCTGACCTAACCGACTAAAAATATTGTAGAGAAAAAAGTATTTGACTTTTTTTGAGTAATTCTTTTTGAAAATCAATTTTCATGAGTTTTTCTTTAATGCCTAAAATATTTGTCTCCATAACTTATATGGAAAATATCAAAATTATGGTACAAACTAAAAAGTTACGTTCTGTAAACAATATCTTGCAATTTCAACGTTAAATTTAAAATATTAGGAGGTAGCTGCATGGCTCCTAAGTAACTTTAAAAACTGAGCTAGACTCTCAGCTTTTATAATCATTAATAAAAACTGGTACTTAATGGGCTACTTTTGCTGAAATCGGACTTCAAAGACAGAGAGGTGGAAAAATCATAAAATTTGCCATTTGAATACGAAGTATTATTTGGACATTTTATTATTTCTAAAGTTAATAAGATTGTTAACAATCAAAATTATACCAGAAATGCTAAGAAATAACCACTTGAAAGTTTAATTTGTGATACTTAAAAAATTAATTAAGTTTAAAAATGGGAACTTTATTAAAAAAAAAAGTTATCGTTTTTGATTATTTATTGTAAAAAGTTTATAAGTAAAAGTTTATTAAAGTCTGTAAATAAAGCAAAGTTCGTCAAGTTCGTCGTAACAAAGGTATTGCATGTGAAAACAGTGTTAGCGCAATGAAACTTAAATTAAACAAAAAAAAAAACATCCAAATGTTTGCATCTGAGTGCTCCTGTATTAAATTTAGGTTTGTTAACAAACTGACTAACTTTCGGAATAATAAAATGTCCAAATAATACTTCGTATTCAAATGGCAAATTTTATGATTTTTCCACCTCTCTGTCTTTGAAGTCCAATTTCAGCAAAAGTAGCCCATTAAGTACCAGTTTTTATTAATGATTATAAAAGCTGAGAGTCTAGCGCAGTTTTTAAAGTTACTTAGAAGCCATGCAGCTACCTCCTAATATTTAAAATGTAACGTTGAAATTGTAAGACATTATTTACAGAACGTAACTTTTCAGTTTGTCCCATAATTTTGATATTTTCCATATAAGTTACGGAGACAAATATTTTAGGCATTAAAAAAAAACTCATGAAAATCAATTTGCAAAAAGAATTACTCAAAAAATCAAATATTTTTTCTCTACAATATTTTTAGTCGGTTAGGTCAGTTGTTCTCAAAATTTTAGAAAAATAATCATAACTCGAAAACTATAAAAAATCGCGGAACATACATGGGGTGTTTCGGATGCCTTCACGGGGTGTTCTATCTCAGGACTTCCGCTTGACACTACTTTTGGGACACCCTGTATATAAATAAAAAAGCAAAGTTCTGACTAAAACTACTTTATCTGAAGTCAGAACAGAACCTTGCATTGAGTTAATTCCCTCATCTAATCATACTAGTACGTAAGTCGCTCTGTAAAAATCATTCAGTCCACTTCAAACATTTAAAAGAAGGTCACGTTTCCTTCCATTTCAGGTTTCCTCTAATTCAATTCACTTCGAAAGCAATAAACGCCTTAGGCACCACTTCAAGATTTTATTACTCGAATAAACACTTGTCCTTCAAACTGCTAACCGCGTGGTCACCCTACTACTCTAGTTTCGTGCACGGAATAATTTACGACGATGCGATGTCGATTTAACGATGCCCACGTGTTCCGAATGTTTATATTTGTCTTTCTTTTCGACTAATCGATAAATATAGATGCGATTAATTGATTGACTTTTTACTGCAGCGTTCACTAACTCTCTTTCGTTAGATGTTTTTGCGTCTGCTTTTTCCTGTGGTGGTAGCCACGCGTTATGAGTGGAAATGGATAATGTTATTATCTCCATTGTGTAAGCTTGTGAATCGAAATCGAGGCCTGGTTTGAAATTTATGAAAACAAGTGACCATTGAACCACAAGTAATTAAGCGAATATGTTGGCTTGATAACTTTAAGAAATTGATATATACATAGGTAATTGTAGCAAAATATAAGCAAGGTCATCGGCAAGGTTTAAAAGTACAGCTCATATAAACCTTTAGTTAAAAAATGAAATAAATTAGACTTAAAGAATAGATATGGATTATGGATGGATAAGACGATCACATTAATAGCAGTAGAGTACTGACATAAAACGCAAGTGTTCTTATAGTTCAATATAAAGTGCAGCCATATAAATAAAAAAGTAAACCACAACCTGCCTACTAAGACTACAATCTTAATAACTTAAAATGTTTAGTTTAGTTAATATTGCAACTAAACATTTAAATTCGAGTTATTTTAAACTCAAAACAAATTCTTATCGATATCTTATATCCACAAATACATTCCCCATCGCTACGATAGAGCCTAATCGCTTACATGGCAATATCGATGTCATCCGCCGCGCCACCAGACTGGAAACATACCCAACTACCCTCAACTAGATTGGCGAATATACAGAGCGAACGTTGGCGAATATACAGAGTCAACGTATATCTCTTGCAGGGGTCGTGAGTTCAATCCCCAGGAAACCTGGGACAATTATTGTGAGTTGTGATTGCATTTGTATTTGTACTGTGTCTGGGTGTTATTAAAGTGCTGAGCTATTTATCTGGGAATCATCAATTAGGTTGTGGAGAACATAAATATAACCTTTTAAATAAGAAGAGCATGCATGAAAAGATTGATGGTTGTGAAAGAAGCGAAAGTGGTGTGCCAGGATCGTAGCACATGGCAGGAAGTGAGCTCTGCCTACCCCTCTGGGAAAAAGGCGTGATTTTATATATGTAAGTATGTATGTAAATAAGAAGACCACCAAACTTGTCTAGTTCACATTACAACAACTAGTTTAGTTTCTGATATCCGTAACATAAACGAATACTTATAGGTCTGAATGTTTAAATGCCTATGAAAGATATTCTTAGAAAATTGTAAATTTTAATGGTAAATATCAATATTAATGAAAAATAGGTGAAATAATTTACTAAACGGAGCCTAACCTTTTCCGGTGTATTGATTAAACACTAAACTCGTTGTATTCGGCCGAGGCCATTATTTGATGCGATCTATTATTAGATATCGTCATACTATCGATTTTCATTGTGTTCAGTAATGTCAAAGTTGATATCGTAACTAACTATAATATTATTGGAAACTAAATACACTGAGCCTCCTGAACCGTGAAAATTTCAAACCCTATACGAAAATACAGTTAAAAGTGCTACGTTATACGTTACTATATATATATTTTTAATAGGTAGATATATCATCATCATCAGCCCATATACGTCCCCACTCCTGAGGCACGGGCCTACCCTAAACTAGGGCGATAAGGCCTTAGTCTACCACGCTGGCCAAGTGCGGGTTGGTCGACTACACAACCTTAGAATTTCTTCTTAGGTGTGCAGGTTTCCTCACGATATTTTCCTTCACCGTTAAAGCGGCCAATGATGGTACATATATAATGCACTTTTAATCCAGTCCGCAGGTATTTTTGCTCTGCAAAAGGTGGAGTAGAAAATGTTTTGGCGTTATATTGCTTACGTATGGCAGTTAAATAGAAATCCAAGTTTTCGACCTCGGCAGGCGCATGCGCGAGCCGCCATCTTGAATTAAAGGTGCCGAAATTCGATTTTTTCTAAATAACGTCTAAACAGTTTACTTTATGACTAAAGTGTCTATGATCAGTATAAAGAAGACAAAATTACTTACATTTCCTTCATACATATTTATTCTGTAAGTCTTATAGGTAAAAACATAAAAGCAGTTGAAAAATAAAAAGTTACAAAAATCATCAATTTAATTAAAATGTTGGTTAAAAATTTTACTAATTATTTTTTAAACCTTTTTGATGGCCCAGGTAGGTGAGTGTCGACATCTTCATTAATCTCGCTAGAATTTTCAGTTTCAATGTCGCTGTTTCTAAAAAAATGGGTTTCCAGCAATGAAATTTCATCGTCATCGTTGTCCTTGTTATCTATCCGAATCTCTACCGCATTTCCGCAGGACTGTCCACTACAGAACCCACATACAATAGAGCATTGTAATCCAGCTTTTCTGCAACTACATGCTCTACTGCATCCTTTTTTACAGTGGCAAGAAATTACTTTTAAAAGCGTTGGGGGTGCAGCTTTCTCAGTTGTTTTTATTGGACTGAGCCCATTGGTGTTATATCTCCAGCCCCAGTCTTCTGGGTTTTTTTTTATCCCAGACCAAACACGTAGTAACAAATTCATACTAGATTTAAATATTTTTTTCGTTTTTTTCCATCGCTTGTAAACTTTTACCTATAAGACTTACAGAATAAATATGTATGAAGGAAATGTAAGTAATTTTGTCTTCTTTATGCTTTTCATAGACACTTTAGTCATAAAGTAAACTGTTTAGACGTTATTTAGAAAAATACGAATTTCGGCACCTTTAATTCAAGATGGGGGCTCGCGCATGCGCCCGACGAGGTCGAAAACTTGGATTTCTATTAAACTGCCATACGTAAGCAATATAACGCCAAAACATTTTCTACTCCACCTTTTGCAGACCAGAGGCTTTTATATGTCTCCACAGACTGTACTATTTAACACGTAAATTTTTGTTAAGGACGGAGAAGGAGGAAGGCTACTCTAAGCCATCATCATAGTCAGTTAGGAAACAAAACCGATTTGTTGTACACACCTATTTAGCAAGGCTTTAAAAGTACAGTTAAATAAAATATATTAAGTGGACCGATCAGCGGTTGCCTTTTTGTACTAGGAGACTCCGGACAGAGGTTTTTCGAAGTAATGTACACTCCCGATAAACTAAAATATGGAAAATAGTCCTAGTTCTTCTTCGGAACAACCCAAGCACTACTCGGCAAGGTGAAACCGTAAAACCTATTTACATTTATAAACTGTGTCATCATTAGAATTTCCGTGCCACATTTCCCTCGAAGTTTGTAAAACACTTGAAAGATACTGAATACGATCTAGTAATTACAGGTTTAATGCGAGGTCTTGACACAAATAGACACGATTAGCTTTAATTTGTTGTCTTAGTCACCATCTCATTAATAATCACTATCGTAGACTCGTTCAATTACTTTGAAGAGTAGGAAAATTAATCGTACGTATTTCCTCTATGTAACCTACCTCGGGATATAGATCGCTTTAGAAGATAGGTAGAGTCCATTGCCAGACGGGACCAGAGGTTTTGGAACCATTTTCGGTAGAAAATTAAAAACCAATGTTTGTCTACCCACAACTTACATTTTGCCCTCACAAAATATCTCGATTGATTTACATGTGAAAACATATTCTGAAGGCTATTTATGCACTCAGCGTGACGTGAATCTTCGTCCTTATCGCTAAACACAATAAATGGTCAAACCTGGTATACCACTTTCTTGGCTCATTCTACCTCTGCCTCTTTAGCGGCGCTTACCACCAATAGACCTACGAGCCAATCTGTAAAGGTGTTCAAGTCGCTTACCACCTGTTCTTGTTCCAGCTGCACTCGGAGTACCGCAGCACATACCGATGGCACGAGTACAAGCAACAGCAGCAGCAGGGCGTGGTGAAGCAGCCGGCGCCCACGCCTCCCAATGCCCTGCCACTCACCAGGGGTAAGACATCATATGACCTGAATTAGCTCATCTTTGAGTCAAGGAAATGTCAAATAAGTAATAGAAGTAGTCTTTCGTGGAGGCGTTAAGGCAGCTCCAAATTTCACATTGTGCAACCATAAACCAATATTATGGTAATGCAGTATTTATTGGGTCAGTCCCCTGGAAATCCCGTGATCGCATTTAACATCTTGCGCAGTTGGCTGATTTCCTGATATTAGTCGCCATAGTTAAAATCATCATTTTCCAGCCCTTGTCCCACGCTAAGTGGGATCGGCACAACATGTATATTTCTTCCACTGGGGCTTGTCATTCGTGAGCTCTGCGTCTACTCCTTTCACTCCCATATCATGTCTTATTCGGTCTTCCTCTACTATCTAAACCAGTGGAAATCGGTTGGAAACCTTATTTTTAAGCCCTTCAGGCGCTGTTAACACTACAGACATCTAACGATCATGTTCCTCTGTTCAGGGCCCATGGAGCCGGCCATGCCCCGGCGCAAGAAGTACCCCGGCGTGGCGTACAAGACCAACGAGCTGTTTGACCCCGCGCCCGCCGACGACATCCGCCCGCAACAGACCTCTGCCTTTGATAGGGCTAGGGTAAGTGCTCATAATCTTGACTAATTATCTTAAAAAACTTGATGAATTAGCTAGGCTCTGTTGTGAATATCGTTGCAGAAGAAGACTACGTCCTATTACGCCGCCAAACGGCGATGAGGTACACCGCGGTGTTTTAGCCGGTAGACCCGCTGGGCATTGCAAACCGCCCAGGAGCCGCGGCTGGCATTTACCATCTCCTCACGAGCCGCTTTACAAATGACGATCTTTAATATGACGTCACCCAGCCCGCACTTGGCCAGCGTGGTCGACTAAGGCCTTATCGCCCTAATTTAGGGTAGGTCCGTGCCTCAGAAGTGGGAACGTATATGAGCTGATGATGATTATGACTTCAGTACCGATTATAGGAATACGAACACGAATATTTTTAAGGAAAGATCATTTAAAATCATTTCTGCATGAACAGTTTGCTTCTAAAATTTAGTTAAAAACAGCCAGATAGGCTATCCAATGATGAATGTATATTCGTAACGGATACCAGTTTACACAGTACTTTTTATTGTTATCAGAGCGCGCAGAGGAACGATGCAGACCGCGCCGGGAGACGCAGCAAGTCCGAGGGGCCGCGGCAGCCGCGGTGGACCGACACCGTCGAGCCCAAGGTACGCAACATAGGCTTAATCACCAGTAGCGGTACCATGAATTAGCTATAGAAAACTTACGTACGTTAAAAACTTATCGAATTGTTATTTTCGTACTACCGATTTTAGTTCTTAGCGTTACTGCTAGGGGCGCTGTACAAATTTTTCATAGACATATTTACATAGGCGATATCGAGTCTGTCACTTTTAAACTCATGGTAGCGCTACTGGAATCGCGCCCAAAATGTTATTTCAGTGCGAAACCATTACACCAACCAACAGCTTATTGAGGCCGTCTAATTTTTTACGCACCTGTTAGCCCTAAGTGGAAGGACGGGTGTTCAAATCCCCGGTCTACAGTTGAGCAATTGATTTATGTCCGTTTTTCAAAATATTAAAAGCAAGGGTGCAAGCATTAGCACTTAATTTTTTCAAATTTACATACTCTCTTCTTTACTATCTACTACTCAAACTCTCCACACCTCTTATTCACCTTACGCTCCGTGCACCTTAGTTCAATATTGACCTATCTACCCACTCCAATTGCCTTGCTTGAGTTCAACATATGAGGTCAACAGGTATAATATGTATAACCTTTATCGGGTTGGTCGCCCTCAAGGCCTCTGTAGGTCTTTAGGGTTTTGATACCAGGGTATCAAGGTTTGGATACCGTTTCACGCCCCGCCTGAAAAACCCATCTCATGGCGGCAACTTGTGCAAGAGCGCTTTATTATTAAAAAAAAAAAAGAAATATAGCCTATGTCACTCAGTAAAAATTTAGCTTTCCAACATTAAAGAATTTTTCAAATCTGTTCAGTAGTTTCGGAGCCTATTCCGAATTAAAAACCCGCATCAAAATCCGTTTTACAGACTTAAGCATATATAGGGAGTGACAGACGCAGGAAGTGACTTTGCTTTATACTATGTTGTCATCTTTAGATCCTTACGTCCTTATTGACTCTAAACACTTCTTCCACAGGCAACCACAGCGATGGGCGACGGCAAGGCGGCGAAGGAGCCCGACGTGGGCAGCACGGAGTACCGGAACCAGTTCGCGTGGCCCAAGGACGACGCGCCGCGCAAGAGCATCTCCATGGGCGCGCTGAAGAAGGCTGCCGTGGCTGAGGGTAGGTGGCGAACATTCACGTGGAAAGCTCATGAGTTAGCGTGTCATGTATACCAGTAACGTCGTATAAGCGCGTAGGAGACGTATAATTAATACCTCGGCAATCCTAAGTTCGGCGGCATCGCATTAAAAAGACTTTGCGATGCCCCTTAATTTTTTTTTTATTATTATGGCATACACAACACGTTACAATCATAAAATGATTTGAATAAAAACATTTTAAAATTTCAGATCTAGATTATGACCCAAAAACGCGTACACACAGCGTTAAAACATAGTTAAAATTAGAAACCAATGCAAATGAAAAGATATTGCGAGGAAATTTAGGGGCGAGGCCGTGAGCGAAAGCCTACTTCGCCCATGACTAGCTACGCCACTGCCGTATAATGTGGTTTCGGATAGGCCGGTTCCCGAAGTATGAGGCTATATCTGGTCAAAAACTGAAATTCGTATAAAAGCTGTTTCATGTCTCCCCATTCTTCGTAAAAGACTCTACAAACACTATTTGATGATAGTCTCATCTTGATTAGCAGCGATTTAGTAACGTAGTGCCTTTTTAATTGGTCTCATGAGTAGACAACTTTAAAGTTGTGTAAATCGGTAAAAGTTTGTCGTTTAATGATTTGGTTACCATTAGTAGCCCACTTTATGAAACGTGAACTCTTTACGAAATGCTCAACCATTTCATGAAATGACCAACTCGAGACTTGGCTGGGGCACTGCCGTACCCCCAGATTCAGCGATTTGGTCACGACAATACACTATTGCAAAACCTCAGGCTTTGGGCAAACACAATGCTTTTTTGCAGCAGCTATGTCAAGCGTTCGCATCAGATGCGGGCACTACCTCAGTGCCTGAGCCCGCATAGCTACGATTCAATCGCGATGCAAACATGATACTGTCATGTCACTACGAATGTCCAGTGAACGCGCTATTCACGGAATTCAGTCGATTCGACACAGGGTAGTTTCAAGATACGTACGGTCGATTTACTATCAATCTACATACCTACTTATTAGACAAGATTGATCAATTACAAATGCGACAGTAGAATAGCAGCTTTACGTCTAAGTAGGTGGTCTATCGAAAAACTGTACTGTCTGTTGTTTTTAATGCTATTAAAGCTCAATGTAAATTTAAAATTTGAAAAAAATCGCATTCATGACCCGCCTGAACGAGGACTTGAACCACCGGACCTCCCGATATCGCGTCGGTTGCAATTGCGTCGGCAATTAGTCATCAATGCGAATTTTTCCATCACCTTTTATCTATTTATGTCAAAAATTCGTTTCACTGGAGCACATTTAGTCCAGTCAAATTAGGTAAAAATCTCGGAATTCGAGAAACCCAGCTGTAAGTCTGTAAATACTTGTATATTGACGTCCTAAAAGTTGTCTCAAAACCTACATATTGTAGGGTGTACGCAACTATTATTTTTTCAAAGTCAAATGTCACAAATATCAGTTTTATGAACTTTTGAGCGAAACGGGAAGTTTTATCATAAAAGTGTGTAGGAGAAAATTACTTATCTTCTATTTATCTATAAAAATTGTCTGTACGTTTTATTCCTAAGATTCACCATTTCAGAGATACAGCGATGCAAATAGTTGAAAAAGTTGTATTTTCAAAAGCTTCCAGGCCCACGTGCGATTGTGCTAGACAGTTAAAATTTTCACGAATGATGTATTTTAGTAGCCTCTATAACATCTTATACTAGAAAAAGCTTAAAACCAATGTTTAAGTGGGTTCTCATACAAAAATTGTGTTTTTTTTTTCTTACACTTGGCCGGTTTTTAACGTGGTTTCCCTTTTATACATGAAGAACACGTTGTTTATAAGAAAGCCTAGTTAAATAATTGTTTTGTGTTGTTTTCAGTATTCAGAAGATTTAAGATTTCTGCGTTTCATTAAATTAAATTTGGTTAATATGGATCTTCACGTTCATAATAGAGTTAGATGGACAGTTAACATTTTTAAAATGTATTTTTTTTCAGTTATACTTCAAACAGAAATTCTAATAATTGGTTATTTCGTACTTTTTGACCCATAATAAGCAGTTTAAATGTACTGAAACGTATATGTATAGTACTAAAAACAACATAAAACAATTATTTAACTAGGCTTCCATATGAACAACGTGTTCTTCACGTATAAAAGGTGTCGTCTGGAATAGGTTTACTGGGGTAACCACGTTAAAAACCGGCCAAGTAACCATAGTTTTTGTATGAGAACCCACTTAAACATTGGTTTTAAGCTTTTTCTAGTATTAGATGTTATAGAGGCTACTGAAATACATCAGTTGTGAAAATTTTAACTGTCTAGCACAATCGCACGGGAGTCTGGAAGCTTTTGAAAATACAACTTTTTCAACTATTTGCATCGCTGTATCTCTGAAATGGTGAATCTTAGGAATAAAACGTATAGACAATTTTTTATAGAAAATTAGATAATAAGCAATTTTCTCCTACACACCTTTATGATAAAACTTCCTGTTTCGCTCAAAAGTTCATAAAACTGATATTTGTGACATTTGACCTTGAAAAATTTAATAGTTGCGTACACCCTACCATATGTAGGTTTTGAGACCACTTTTAGGTGTCAATATCTAAGTATTTACAGACTTACAGCTGGGTATCTCGAATTCCGAGATTCTTACCTAATTTAAGCTTAAATGACTGGACTAATTATGACCGACGGGTAAAGGTTTTCACGAGACAATTCTTAAAGTTATTAACTGCAAAAAGTTTCCGCTAACTGCAACATTAACGAACGCTAGAAGTCACAACTGCCGTATAACTTAACAGAAACTACATCGACATCGCAACATCTGCAGCAAAACGCGGACTTAACCCGAAGTTCCTGCAATCCGGGCGATTGCAGGAATTCCTGCCTCATACATTAAACATGACATCACAGTGAGTTAGACTGCGAATTGTATGACAAATATTCAACAGGAACACTCGAGACAGCGTTCAATGAAGCTGTTTGTATATTTGGGAGACTCTCACTCGATGTAAATAGCTCACTTTGTATAATATATAATAATAGTATAATATAAAACAATAGGTTGAAGTAGAAAATGTTTAAAAACCTTTTTAGATTTTCCTCATTAATTTTCTTTGAAGTAACACATTTGTTCGCTGTGTGGAAAGAACGAGTCTTCTTTGTTTAGTTGGTTGGAAAGGGAATATATTTAGTGAATCCACAATACTCGTATTATATTTCAGAATCTATCCGAGCCAAAGAAAAGCTTTGAAAATCACACTGATTTTAAATTCAAAGGTCTCTCCTAGGATTACTTTCAAAAATTATCTCTTAAAACAGTTCATAGATACATTAAAAACCCTCATGTTCAGTTGACCCATGATCATCGTGCTTGCAACAGAGCCAAAATATGTTGTATGACCCGAACATATTCAGTTTTGTAATGTATTTAACCATGACCGTTTAAACTAACACTTCATGACAATTTTGGGATGAGAGCCATCCACTCCCCCGCAAGTCCGGTGATGATGACGAGCGTACTCCAAGCCTTCATTGTATGTCAGTTAGGCAAAAAAAACTTCATGAAAGTCCAAAAACACTTATTAATGCTGACAGGTTAGGTTTCCCGATAACCTTGCCCGGGTCTAGACCTGTCGACGAGCTATTTCGGTCTAACTAGATTAATCTAATCTACTAGAATTGTTTTACACTTCATTCGGCGGCGCAATGACCTAGACATTTAGGCTTAGATCGCAAAGCACATGACATGAGACCGGTAGATAAAAATCGTAAATCCAGAGTTTTCAATTTGTAGGCATAATAAATAAGTAATGTTTTTAAATTGTGATGAAAGTTCAGCTATTTGCAAGATTTTGATGAAGTATGAAAAAAATTACTTACTATTTTTTTCTTACAACAACATATTTTATTTAGGTTCACTTACAATTTATGTAACAATTCTTACATTAAACATTGATTATGACTTATAGCTAAATACGTACATTTATTACAAGTAAACACCGCTTGCTATTGACTTAAAACAAGTATTTTAGTATAAAACTTTATATTTGACACATTGGGAGGAATGAAATGAAAATGAAATACACCGTGAAATTCTAGTGGTTGTTTTCCCGCAGCAAAATGATTCTACCTTTGTAGCACAATAGATTTGTGCAGTTCTTTTTTATTAAAATCAATAAAGGCCGGTTTTACGAAAAGTATAACCGAAACTCGAAAGTACGTTCGAACCACTTTATTACTTAGGGCGTAGAGCTTCTTTAGCTTTTAGCATCGATTTCAAGCGGCAAGAAGTACCTGATTACGTCACATCTTAAAAAACAACGATAGCTTCTCTCGTTTTCAAAAAATATTAAATTGAAAATTAAAAAAAATTCATGGATTATACTCTATCAAAAAAAATTCATGGATTATACTCTATCAAAAAAAACATGGAATATACGTAGAATGGAATGTAGTAAGTTCCATTCTACGTATACGAACTGCATAGGTACTATTTTTAAATTTTCTATTACATTAAAGTAAACTAATCGAAACTGTTTCCTTTTAAAAGTTTAAAATGATTTATTTTAATATTTTTCCTAATGACGCTGCATTAAAATGAAAAAGTGTGCAATAAAATTATTTCCGTTTGTCAAACGTAAAATGCGTGATTCAGAACACAATGAAGTGTCACAGGGATCATCTTAGCTGAAAATACTATAGTTTGCAAAAATCGATAGTATTACTAAAGGCTAATCGTTCTGCCACGGGAAAACAACCATTAAAATTTCACGGTGTATAATGATTATAAATAAAATAAAAATAAATAATTTTATTTATTTATTTTTATGTAAATTCTACTAACATTTTTATGGAATCTGTGTATTCTGAAATAAAGATGTTCATTTCATTTCATAATTCATAACAAATAATTTTGCGTATATTAACCACTGAGTCGTGGAAAATGACAGTCAGATAAGCCCGAGCTTATAATAAAGTAGTTAGTAGAGCGATCAGGACTCAGTCAACTGCGCTGGCCAAATTGGTCAATGGTCCTATGGTCATCTTAGGAACTACACTACCTTAGAATTTCTTCCTTCTTCCCAGTTGTGCAGGTTTTCTCACAATATTTTTTTCACCGTAAGAGCGTCCAATAACCGTTATTATCATCATTGTATAAAATTGTTACTTACGAATTTCAAAAGTAAATTGGAATACACACACATTAGTGATGTGAAAGAAAAAGAAAGAAAGAAAGAAAAACATTTATTGACCACGAAATGACACAATGACATTAGGGTTACAATGACAATGTGGTTTTAACTGGCGACACCTCGCATGAGAAGCGACCACAACCACTAACCCATTGACGCTCTTTTTAACTCACTTCAAAAAAGGAGGAGGTTCTCAATTCGTCGGGATTTTTTGTGTGCTCGCTGATTACTCGAAGACGCCTGGACCGATTTTGAAAAATATTTTTTGTCTGAAAGGATATTGTTTCCAGGTGGTCCCATTGTCAGAATATCTTGACCTGATGATGGAATATGAGGGAAATCGAGGTCAACTCTCAAATTTTATAGGCACATGTACCGCGTTTTACATATTTTCTGAAGTTCTATTGGCATTTCTATTAACATGGTCAACACAAATCTTACCCTGTAACAATCCCTACCTCAACAAGTAACCGTGTCAACTCCTGCCATTTCCAGGGTCTGTGGAAGCGGAGCCTCTCATGAACCACGTGGACGACCACGACGACCACAAGCGGTACATCGAGGATTACCTCTGGAACGGGCAGAAGCCGGGCGTGCAGAGGTTGGTACCCGCTCGCACTTGACCAGCTCACCTGGAAGGTCTGGCTAGTTCGTCGAGGGTTTTGCGAAAGTATGCTATTTCATTGACCAAAAATCAGACATTGATGTTTTTTTTACTCATCGTATGAGCCAAAATACCCAAACTCTAGGATACCCAAAATCTAGAATCAATGTTTTTTTTTTTATTCTTCGTATGAGCCGAAATCCGGCCACTGTTGCACATGATTATGCCTCCCTCATTATTCTTCATAAAGCTACAGGTTATATGTAAAGAATTATAGTTAGTGTCAACGAGAAAATACCATGGTCATATTCAGAAAAGGTTTTACTATTTATAATTACTAAATAATGCATAGGGCATGCCAAAATAATTCAGTAGAAACACGTTTCATAACTTCAAGTCATATTTTATAAGCAAATTATAATTCCGCAAGTTTACAAACTTTGCACGAGTCATTCACCTTGGAATTTATACAAGAAGGACTTTGAATAGAGGTCCCAGGACATTTCTCAAGCATACTCGTAAATACCTCGACGGAGTAGACGATCGACTTCAAAATGAATTAATTATACATAAGTTCAGGACCTATTGGCATGGTTACCGTCACCAACAAAAGAAAGTTTGCCGACTACCCTGTGGCAGTCCTAGCAAACACTGGAGCTTATGAATACTAGACCCTGCCAACAGGTCCTGAATAACTTAGCTTCAGCTTAATCACATTTTCATGATATGCTTCTCATATTTTCTACTATATAACTTATAGATTGTTTCATATATTTTATACTACCTTTTCATTTTCAATATCAGCATGCTTTATTTTTACCAAAACATTATCGACACTCGACATTTCAGAAAACATGGAAACAGTCTATAAACCACTGATGCAATAATTGTATATCACAGTATTAATGTTTCTCACTACAGATGCTTTGCTTTGTGCTAAAGCGGCAGCTTTTTCGCAATAAATCTCATCAAGTCCAAAGGTTGGGGTCCAATACTAACCCTCGTATGTGATCATGAGGACACACTCCCGAACTCTCACACTAACACGTCACACAACCCTCTCGTTATTTATTTTACATCCAAAATCCGTGAGAATCCGGACATCTTTATATAAAATATAATATGTAGATGATATTTATATATTCAATAATATATTCGTAGCTCGTGTAAATACTCTGTCATTACATACAAAAAAATAATATTTTGGATTCCGTAACTTTTCAGGTGAAGATTTCTTAAATATTTTCGAATGAAGTTACTGCTAATAGCTTTCAACTTTTTCTGTGTCTAGCTTTGTGTACTAACCCTGTCGCGAAGGAAACTTTCCGATTTCTAACTTCAATGTTACTACTTACTAACTGTAATCAATCATAAGAGTTACCTCACTTCCCAATATTTTTGAACTTTCGGTTATCCCGTAGTTACATGCGATAAGTAGGGGCTCGATGACATTATTACTACAAAGGAACATGTGGTTTGCAATTTCCTTGTCTATTTTGGCAATAATGACTCTGATTTTAACTAAGACTTGCATATCTCTTTAGTCAGTCATCTCAATACCATGATTGGTACATCCTTTGAGTAATATTTCAACCAATGTTCGTATTTCACTACTGCTGTTCAAGGCAAGTCAAGTATTACAGCATTTTACATTAAAAGCCAGAATGTTCTTCGAAAAATTCTCTATATGAATCGAACTTTGAAACAAAATATAGATTTCTTGTTCTGATTGAACTAAACTTGCTGCGATAGCGCTAAGAGCGACTTTTTTAACTTTTGTGCTACCGTAGTCAATATTAAACTCAGCAAAAGCTGGGCACTACAAAAAGTGTATCACATTGGGTCAATGCCCAAGTTTTTTGGCACAAGCGAGCCTTTGGAGAGAGGTAACTCTACATGATTCATTACTGCGCTGGCCGCGGCCCAGCCGTCGAATCAAAGTTTCCTTCGCGAGCGTTCTGCCCTCAACTCCTTCCAATCAAGTACTTACAGCAGAACAAGTCTAAATTTCGTTTTTGGTATTTGCTTACATCTCTCCTCACTCCTCACGGTGGCGGTGTGTAGGCCGAGTAGTTTTAGACGATACTAGTTCGGAATGACAGCTAATAGATACTTTTTTAAAATATCAATGTGTCCTGCACTTGTCGATGTGAACGTTCATACAGATTTTTGTTAGATTGTATGTCAATGTCTCACCCAACACTTGTAACACTTTGATTAGACACCGGCCCGCCGCACGGCGCGCGGCTCTAGACTCTTCTACGTTTAACATCCTAACCTCACCATTGCGAGCTTAAAAATTATTTGAAGCATGTCTACCTTACTAACCGAGCTCGGCGCGAGCCACTTTTTTTGCCGCATCATCATCAACCTCAAGAGTCTAAGACATAAAATGGAATTTTGCAGAAAATCGACGTTCCGTAGCGCGCTATCGGCCCTCATATCCAACGGGGAGGATCGTTCCAAAGATAATAGGAAACGTTACAAAAGCGAGTACAAAAAGAAATTTAGACCGTTCTCTCAGTACGTGTACGAGGCGTCTAAAGGGACATTTACGAAATGCAGGGGGAAAGGAAAAGCGAATGAGGAGGCGAGCGAGAGGATGTTGGGGCCGCCGGAGAAGGGGGGGGTAGCGGGGGTCGCGGGGGCGGGGGCGGACGCGCCGGACGCGGGGGCGCGCGGGGCCGACAGCGCCAGCACGCTGCGCGCGGCCGGCCTGCAGCCACTCGGGCTCGCGCAGGGCGACTCCTGGTACCGGGAAGTGCTGGACCTGCGCAAGCGCGCCGGCGAATACAAGGTCTGCGCCTAGAATAGCACTTAGTTAAGCGAAGTGCGGAAGCGAGACCAGTCGTATACTGAGATGTGTGGCCTGATCAGAAATATAACCCCACTCAGGAGAGAACATCATTGTTAGCAATTCTTACTTCACAATAAGGCCACGTGAACATTAAAAGATCTTCGGGAATTTGACCATGTTCAATGTTCGTAGAAACATCTAGAATTTGAGCTACATCAGCAACAAGATATTGCTTCTTCTAGAGAATATATTTCTGGTTAGGCCAGAAATACCTCAAAAAGAATAGACGAAGAACAAAGGATCGATCTTCTGAATACATCTCAGGATACGCCTGGAGATGGTAATAGGGTAATAGCAATTAGAATAGAAGCTCAAAAAGCCAAGGATTTCCCACTTGATTACCAGCTAGGTTTAGAAATTTGGATGCAAGTAAACCTGCATTTTTCACCTCTCTAGTATTATTCTTGAAGAGGGCCACCACCACACTATATTAAATAGGACAACAATAAGTTCCCTTTTAGAAGAAAATACTAAAAAAAAGTATCATATCTTCTACAATCTGTGTTTCTGATGTCAGTTATTTATGTGTAAATAGGATAGTAATAGGACGAAGATACAACAACAAGAACAACGTGACTACGAGAATATTATTCGTTTCTAAACGTAACAAGACACTTTATGAGTATACTATTATTATTTTATTTTTATTACCATAGAAATATGACCAATTTCATGACCATCCACATCCATCCAGTTTTGTGTAAATTAAGATTATTGGATAATCTTACCTCGTCACCACAATTCCTTGTTCAAAAGAATGTGTAGACCTTTTTTGTTGACTCCCCTTCGTTCACCAGCTGCCCGCTCGGTGGCCCTCAAGTATCATACACGGCGCTTCCATGATCATGCTTTCATTCTCAAAGTTGCCATTTATCGACAGTACCGTGGCTGGGGAACCGAACTAGCGCCAGAACACATCACACAGCTTTACAATAAGCAAATCGAGCTCTGGTACCAAGTGTCCCGCCGGTCCTCGCTGTCGGCCCTATCACTCGCTTCCACCAATCACAAGTAAGTGACGCACTCGAGATTGACGGAGCAGACTTTCGATCCGGCTCGAAGGACCAACTCCTATAATTACTCGGAAAATTATGAAAAACTTCTCCCAGTTACACATTATCAGGATTATTACCTATCTGTATTTATCCCTTATTTTGTATTAAGTAAGGGTTATGATATTTTGCTTAGACTGCTGTTGCTATTTTACTGTAAAAAATTAGCAATAGAAATTATTTTTCTTTGGTCCTTTGAACCGCATCCTGTGTAATATCTGCTTGAACATACCATTATAAGTATATTAGTAGCAAGAAGGCTGATGCAAAGCAAAGAATGGCTTGAATGGCGACTGCCAATGCCATTTATATGCTGTAATGTAGCGTAGTGAGATTCATCAGCCACTGGCTTTAATGTGCAATGGCAAAGCAACTCTATCCCACTCAGATAAGATTGCAAATGTCATGCACACTAAGTATCCAGATACGTGAATTTAGTGAATGTTTAGATTGAGTGCAAACCAATTTCAACTCAGGATAAATCAAATTGATTTACACTCACAACTGAAGCTAAATTCACGAACCAGCGAGTCAAAATGTGGAAGTAAATATTTTTGAGGCTACCTATCAGTTTCTTCCGTCACAATTGTCCCCACTCCCTCACCTAGGTCTCCATCAGAAGATATTTGAATCAGAATAGCAGACTGATAGTTGTCTCTCTCCCACCGCAGGGCGCTGCCTAGAGACGAGAAGGACGGCAAGGAGTCGAAGGGCCACTCGCCGAAGAAGTTCCGCTCGTTCCGGTCGGCGCCTCACCAGTCCATCCACGCGAAGCTCCAGGAGACACGGGCGCTGGAACGGTCGCCGCACAAGACCTCGCCCCAGAAACAGAGGAAGAAGCTGCAGGGGCATAGTTTTGATGAGGGTGCGGCCCAGGACGGTTAGTTCTTAAGGTTTTATACTATTGTTTTATTGTTAACGAACCGATTTTGGTTGTAGTGGCCAGTCTCAATGAAGATCGGCCGAACCGAACCGTAATCATTCCGATGCATTCTGTTCCTTGTCTATCATTATGCAGTTCGATACAATATTCCGACAAAACCATAAAAAAATTCCTTAATATTGATACTTTCTTGTAAAACTACTCCGCCGATTTATATTAATCACTGCCCATATACGTCAAATCCCATAAATCAGGTCCTAGGTAAACACACTGGCTAAGTTCGGATTGATCGACTTCGCCCTCAGAATTTATTCACAGGTGCAGTGCGGGTTTCCTCTCGATGTTTTCCTTCACTGTAAGAGCATCGATTAAGCAGATTTGTTTCTATAAATTCCGTGGTAAGTAGCTTAAGCACTTGTGTTACGGATATCAGAAACGACGGTGGATACACAAATAATATTAAACATGTTTAACACACTCAGACTCGGAAAAAACACGAATCTCGACGGCCTCTGCACATAGCTGCTGGTCTGGTGTGATGGTAATGCACGTCCTAGAAGGACGGGTGTTCAAATCCCCGGGCCGCGGTGAGGCAGTATAATTTTTTTCGTTTTTCTAAACCAAATGTTTCTCTACTTCCAGGTGTAAAGTCTGGTGAGAACCAGGCGTTCCGCTCGCCGCGGCGGCGGCCGCGCTCCGCCGACCCCGCGCCGGCGCACGCGCAGGCCAAACCCATCGCCAACGGGCACGAGCCCTCGCCGCGGCCACCCAAGCCTACCGGTCAGTACTGAAGCTGGACTGCCTAAGCGATGGATTAATATTGGCAAATGTTAAGCGGAGGCAAGCGCAGGTTCATACGAGATTAGCTAAAGGCAACCATATTTTTTTTCTTCGTCAGATAGAGTTCAAATGTCGCTGGACATTTTATAATACCCAATCCTCAACTGTATTGTGTTTTCAATATTTTTTTAAATTCTCCCAAAAAAACCCGCTCAATTTTTTGCTACTGATTAAATATTAATAAATAAGAATAATATTTCATTAGTTACTAACACACATTACATAGACACAGAAAAATAAAAAAAGTCATTAGCTCAACATGTGTCGCGGAGTTGGGTAGACATCGCGACACTGGTCTTCCGCAGATGCCCTATTTAGAGTTGCCATACTTTGTGGGTTACCTGGTATCAGATAGTCTTTTATTTTGTATGAGCCTGCGCCGGCGCCCGCGTAACGCAGCATTGACCCTTACTATCTCTAATCTTTCCATGAAACGAATCATCAAATAAAATAATGATTTTGTAACTCATGCCAAGTTGGGTAGTGCTAAATGCTATCCTTGAACATAGGAACCGTTGTATGTTGTTTTAACCGATTTAAAAGAGCAGAACTGTATGATTTTTGCTTAAAAAACTGTAACATGATTTATGGTTGAAAAAGGCTATCAAGCTTCTAACTGAAATTTTTCGAAAGTCCTAAGTATATTTCATACTTTGCTGAACAGCCTGAATTGAAAAATATAACATCTTCATCTTCAAGAACCATTATTTTGATGAAAATTATTTTTACTATTTCTTATTAGATTTCTCTATTAGACTCTCCTAGTAAATTTTTATTCCGGCAAAAAACTACGTAGCCTCATAAGATTATTAATTTGTGTACTTTTAATTCTGTCTTTTATTAGAAATGTTCTCTAAATTTAGTTGTGATTTCTGTAGCATTATCTTCATAATGCGCTGTACTTATGTGTCTATACGAATACTCAACATAGCGACTTCAACCATCTACTTCAATAGATGTTGTGTTCCTGCTTGGTGCCTGCCCCTTCCCTGGTTAAGATGAGAATGTGGCTCACATATCCCCATGTGTTTAAAGGATGAACTTACCATTACCAAATCTAGTATTTATAGTGTAACGATTGTAACTAATTGATCGTTACACAGATGACTCTGAATGTGTACCCATGTAAGCACCAGAATTGCTTCTTACCAAATCTAACTTTAGTCCTCTTACTAAGGTTTCCATTGGAGCAAATCTGGTGCTATTTATTGTCGTGTAAAAGAAATAATATCTTTTTTTTTTATTTTGATAGATAAACATTTAATATTAGCTTTTCATTTCACTTGTTTCTTTCATTGGTTTTCGTAATACCAATTATTAGATGATATTATATTCATTTGAATCCTTTCCTATATTGGAAAACCATACGATGGAATAGATTGTCAAGTGACGTGCTCAAAACTTCGTTTCAATTCCCATCAATATTTCAAGAGTCCATACCTACTCCTATTTATTCCACAACCTCGAGCCGCATTCTCATAGCCAAAAATGTTGAGTAGCAAACTGTTTCCTGTAGGTTTGCCGTTGAGTAGAGGGGCTAGTAGTAGAGTTAGGTCCACGTCTCGCGGGGGGCGCTCCCCCTCCGCGCCCAGACGGGGGACTGTCCCCAACGGGGCCATCGGGGCAAAAGGTGACGGGACCCTCGGGGCAAAAGCCGACGGGGTGCCGGGGCGCCGCAGCCGCAGCGTCACGAAAGTGGGGATAAAGCTGGGTGCGTACCGAGTGACGTTGCGTCGACGCTCTGTGTCATGTGGGAACGCTTGATAGTTTGGGTGTGATGTCATTCGCCGTTTCAAGTAACTGCTTACTACTAAATTAACTACTTCAAAAAATATGACTGGAGAACGTATTAATTGACGGTTCAACAGAAATTTTCGCTTCTATTGAACTTTTAATGCGTATACAATGTTTTCAAAGCTAGGCTACTAGTTTGGCGTATCCAAAATTATTCGAAAAAAACAACAAAAAGTAAAAGAATTCTTGAGGTTAAGAACAAAATTTGTCAGAAATCACATAAAATAATGGTTTTTAAAATATGGCTTAACTATAAAGCTTTGCCATAGTTTAAAAGCTCCATAGTTTATATATTTTGATCTTTTTTTGATACGGGGCTAAACATGACGAATAAAACTGCAAGTGACGTCACAAACCAACCTTGCTTATTGACCGTTTTTGTTTCACAAATTGTTTTCGATTGGCAAATTCTTATTTGGCCTATGGCTTACAAATTTCGTTTTGTATCGGTAACGCTTCTTATGTATATGTTCGTTTGTACATCAGTGCGTCTACGCAACTCTAGTCACGCACGGTTCCTGCCATCTGACGGGATGGCTTGTCACAGTACGACCTGTCTGTTTGTTTGTCCGTGTGACACCTGCACTCTTCCACTGTAGATGTGATTTTTTATTAAAATGGTAATCAGGGAAACTTCAAAGGGACGCGGGAATAGTAAAATGTATAATGTATTTCAGCAAATTTCTTAATTTATTTAATATATTTTTACACTTTTATACTTTTTCATTTACAATTTAGATAAGTTGTTTATAATAAAAACCCTAAAACAAGTGATAAACGTGTATGTAACTATCATTTATGTATACGTACCTAATTATAAACACATAAACTAGGTATGTTAGAGTCTTCGTTTGAAGACGTAAAAATAAATAATCCACATTTTACCTTAGGTCAAGCACGTTAGAAACCACTACCGTGGCTTATAATACCTACAGTAAATCCTCTACGTATAATGTTTTTATATATTGTTTGTCTATGTTATAGTGTTCTAGATTATATTGTTTATTATTCATCTCTATATCCATATTATCTGATTTTTTTTACAGTATCCTACGATATTGTCTTTAATGAATTCCTTTGCTCTAATCTTTGATCTACATCTAATCTACATCTAATCTTTGATCTAAAAGTTAAATAAGTATAATATAATGAGTCCTGATATCATTACTACTGCCTTTTCATAAATGCGCCCATCTGAGTATACTCATTAACTAATAATGTTCAAATTATGGGAATAAAGTTTTTTATAAGTTAATTTCTAACGGTCAAAATGTATGGATGTAGAGATAATAGAGTCTTGACGATTTAGTTGCATGCCGTGTGGCCATTTTGAAAAAACGAATAGTAATAATTTGATCTTCTGTTGTAGAACTTAGTCGTCGTGTGATGTGTGTTCTGTGTTGATTTTCTATCTCAAACCTACTTGTGTATTTTCTTTTCATTCAATATTTGTACTTTTATATTATTTGTATATACCTTTCTTTAATTAAAATAACCAACAATGTTTGTAATCAATACAGCATAAAATCAAATCCGATGGATTAATAATAGGTAGGTAAGTATAATTATGTATGATGTAAATATGCATAATTATACAACTTAGTAAATATGAAACCAACAAAGCAAATTCACTGTTATTTTTATTCACAAAACAATCTTATCAATCTCCAACTAGCAAACTACTACCTATTCTCACAAAATCACAAATAGTTTCTAGAAAATAATAGGACACCTAGGATCCACGATACCTATGCCATACAAGTGGGGGAAAATCAACCACCAAATATATTCTTCAAAGTCACTGTAAATATTTTGAAATAAAACCAGTCAACGTAATGAAATTATATTGATTTCTTTCAGGTAAATTACCTATTTATTTACCCAAACAGGTTATTAAATGAACAACCCTAAGGAATGCTTAATTGTCTAATTTAAAAACCAAAAAAAAACCACTTTGTCCCCAACCGGTTGATTTTGTCCCCACCAACCGGCCGCATCTAACCGCTCGACCAATTACAGACGACGAGATCCCCTCTCACCGGAGCGCTTCCGTGGCCAAAGACCACTTCTTCGACGACTCCCCGGTGGTGAAGTCCCCGCCGGAACCGACCCGGGTCAAGTCCCCCGAGCAGATGAACATGCGGTCCCCAGACCCGGTCAACTGGACCGTGCCCTTGGACACCGGGAAGACGTTCACCGTGACCCAGAATGTGAAGAGCGGTGAGTGCCGACTGTTGGATAAGCTCGGGTACTGTAGCTAGATAGGCGGTCTTGGGGAGTCTTCTCGTGGGGACATTTGTGACGGGGATAGTTGTGGGGTCATTTGTGACGTGCTGATTACCGATGACATGCCTAAATGTTGCCGAAAAGTCGTTACAGCACTAAGGTAGGGCAAAAAGGAGGACAATTTTTCTTCAAGTGCTAAAATATATAAAGATCGTTAGTAAAAAGGCTCGTTAGAGAAAAGGCTTAATCGCCCACGCGATTATGTGACCTATTATATGTTTTCGTTAATTATTTACGTATTTTAAAGTTACGCTTCTACTAGATTACTGCTCGTCTTCCAAATCAAACTAGAGAAAAGAAAATTTTGGTTCAATCATTGACTCTACTTTGGGTCCTCAATATCGGTATTAATTTAACTTTTTTATTCGCATTTATTTTTGTATAGTCAAACCAATTACTAATAGCTTCACTAGAAGACTCCTTAGGATAATACGATAAGATTTAATACGAACTAAAGGGTATCTTAATCTTGGCATGTAAGTAAATGGTTACATTAATGCTTATTTCTAGTTAGACATTGGACATTTCTCTCCGCTAAGCACAATATAAGGCAGGGGCACTATATTGTATAATCATTTGTTAGGAGCGGTTAAATAATCTTAATGCAAGTACGTAATTAAGTTATTTTTAATATTTTTTTACGGCAAAATATTTGGCTAATGGGAGAATTATTTCAAATACCTACACTGTATATATTATTTTCCACGCTTAATTTAACTTCTTGACAGTAAGTAGTTAGCTAAAATTTCATTACTTTTGTAGGTTAATTTTGTATTAGGTAATGGATATGACATACATTCTTAAAATGCCACGAAGAAGATCCTTTTCAGTTCCTTAAAGATACGAAATATTAAAAATAAGACCATTGATTTGTTTATAAGTAGGTAAGCATTTAGGGAACGCCCTCAATTCATCACACAACCATGGGATCATGTCATAACACTGCTAGTTATGATTTTACAATTAATATCCACACTCATTATACCATTTAGGTATTTTTCAAGTGTGTATAGCAACCCTACACTAGTGTGAAACGAAGTAGAGCTTGCAACACTGACACTCATACAAAGTAAAATCATCAGTTTTATAGGCAAGTTTATTTGTCTTTGAACACTCATGTTCCAAAATACATTTCACACATCCAAAGTTTGATTTTACACTCATACATGAATTATTTTCATTTGTGATTATTGTTTAAACGTTTTTATGTCCATCAAATGTTAACCCTTTATAGGGCACTGGCGCCATATTTTGAACCTTATTAACGTTAAATAAGGTCCAAAACCAATGAAAAACTAAAATACTGTGCCCGTTTGAGGGCAAGATTTTCCGTGAATCGAAAACGCGATGTCTCGGACAGTGTCAGCAAAAAAAAAAGTAAAATGTCACAATGACATTAGATGGACATAGAACGTAACGTTCATCGTTTCACGTCATACCATACAACTCGCTCGCCATTATTTCAGATGAAAGCGTTAAGCGCCCTAGCTCTGAGTTTAAGGGTGGTTCGATAGCCGAGGAGGGCCCCGTGGTGAAGCCGGCCGCCCCGGCAGGTACGACGCACACCGTCACCGCCTAGACTCCATCGGCCATACACACCCTAAAGAGTGTGACAGACAGTCATGCGACAGTGAACTTTAACCCGCAGACTCAAAGTCTAAATTAGAGGTCACTGCCACATAAGCACGACACACGATCGACACCAGAAAAATATATAATCTGTTTTATATTATATCTATTGAATAGTTCATGATTAAATTGTGTTAATCCAATAATTGAGATGCTTTTATTTATTTTGACCGTACTCCGCTGAGGCGTCAACCACGTATGTATTCACTCGTCTGTGTGTGTCTGTTTCGATGTTTGCGTACACTCTCACTTATGGCACTTGATATTCTTATCGTTTTCCCATTTCATTCTGTCGTTCACTTTTGCATGCTGCCTGTATTATTCTTCCGAAGTCGGGAAGATGCTATTCAACATCTATCAATCAAATGGGAAGTTATCAACTAATTCCAATGCGTACCTACCTAATAACAATAACATCGATTAGTGTTTACAATAAGAAGGTAAACAAAACTCATAAACTGTTTATAATGTGATTATACACTGGTTACATTTCACTCAGTAATTTTAATACAATAGGTAGGAGCTATTGTATTATACTATAACTACATGATAATTAAATGTAACTACTTGACGCACTATTTACAATTTCCTAAGCTTTATTTACAGGTGTATAATAAATATTAAGTATAATACAGACAATGGCATCTTTTCGATTGATGTAAATCTGTATCGAGTTGAACCCACTTAGAAGGACTTCTAGAACCTATTCTAAATTAGTTTTCATTATCCCATCTACATGTCCCATGCTGATTTGGTCATATTGGAATTAATTTCAATGAATATAGTGCATGGTTCTTCGGTGAATTCTATAAAGGTTACGTTACTACTTATAGCTTCAATATTTTTCGTGAATGTTAGTATGAACTTGAGTTTTCACTGGACGTATTTAGAGATATTGTAAAGTCTTTAAGTCTAAGTATTTTTAAAAACATGTGTACTCTTCATACGAATAGTTAAACTCAAGTTTCTTTAACAATATAATCACTAAATTACTAGCATGTAATGTAATATTACTACAAGTTAGAATGTAGCATGTATAACTGACAATATTAGAACTCAGTCTTGTAACATTGAGAAAGAATTAAGTTTTTCAAAACTTGAAATTTTATGGCTCTACATGTATTATAGTACCTGCAAATACCTAACAATAGTAAAATAGAAATAGAATTTGTAAGTATTGTATATAAAGGTGGCTTTTTTAGTAAAATTATCTTCCCTGAATTTAAAAGTAAGTATTGAAACTAATAAACAAAACTCATGTTACAACCTGATGAAATGTAAACAAAGACTTAAGTATAAACATGATTTCGAGCCAAATATAAGTACCTACATACTTTATTAATAGATCTAGTTCGTGTTGCTTGGGTTAAAACCCATTTTAAATAGTTTATAGTGTATTCATTTATAACAAAGTAAAACGTTTTCTGTGCTTATTGGTGTACTTATCTTTAAATGGGATTTTCAAATTCTTACTCGAAATTATATTAAAACTTTATATATCTCTGTCACAATTTAGTTGTAATAGACGAAGAAGCAATTGCATTACAGAAGTTAAAACTCTACTCGAAAGTATTTTTATACTTTTTATATATCTGTCACAATTTAGTTGTAATAGACTGAGAAGCAATTGCATAACAGAATTTGAAACTCCCAAAGCGTCTAATCACCTCGGCTTGGACTCAAAACCGTGCCCGTGTTCCAGAAATCGCTCCGATCCACCACCAGCAAATGTCTCCGATTCGCTCACTGAAGAAGAGCGAGTCCCCGACCAGTCTGAGCAAGCGTACGGACAAGACGCCGACCACGCCCATCAGCCTCACTCCTATCGACGAGACGAAGGCTCTAGACATGAACAAAGTGAACGGCGTCAATGGAATCAACAGTAACCAGCTGACTCCGGAAACTCCCACGCAGGAGCCGCTCAAAGAGAAGGAGCTGGTAAAGAAGTCTACTGAGGCTACGCAGGTGGCGCCAGGCGTGGTGGACACCACGGTGGTGCAGGAGTCGCCCACCGGTGGCCTCACGGCGTCAGAGGTGCTGGACAGAGCTCGCACGAGGTTTGACAAGTTCTGGGGCAAAAAAGAAGAAGACAACGTTTAGTCCATTCGAGTAAAAACGCTCTATGACATAACTTGCGATTTTGTAACACTCTTTCGGGTGCACTAATTTAAATTTATCAACCTGACTCCACTGTATAAAGTACTTTTCAATCTCGGAACAACTCAATCCACTTTCATGAAATAGTGTTCCAAAATCGCGTTACTTGTCTCAGACGCTAAGACTCAATAAATAAAAGTAGGAAAATTAAAATCGCAGTGTATTAACTGACAAAAACAAGAAAAAAAGCTTCGCTTTATAAAGACGACTGTATTAATTATGTATTTATTAATTTAATAGGTATTTTATTATCATTAATACGATCACTATCTATTTAATAGGAGTGTGGTGGCTTGTGATAGTAGTTTGATCAATGATGAATAGGAATTAATTAAATTACGGATCGATTAATGTTACTATGATACGAAAATTACGTAATACCTAGAAAACTACCATCGCTAATACCTCGTGGGAAATAAGACGTGTTAATAATCGTAATAAATATAACTAAAACTGAAATTCGCATGACGAAGTAAATCTTGTCTAGTTAAAATATAATTTTTGTACCTTCAAAAAATGCTTCAATTAATAAAAAAAATCTAACTTACCTTTTGCATCAGGACTGACACGAAAATCGATTTGGTATTGATACAGACAGTTTGGTGCATATTTTTAAAATGAAAATATCACGTAAATTATACCAGTCATGGGTCAAACTTCGATATTGAATTTCGTGATAGATCTGAATAAAAATTTTACGTAAACGGTTACGTTCTACTTGCTTTCGTTTAAAAATCGCCTACACATTATCAATAAAAAATTTAACCATTAAATTCGCTTATTATCTAAAACCGCAACTGGTAAAATCTACAAGGGCAATTTGTATACACACAACTAAACCGTCCAAAGTAGTATTTTTGGCAAATCATATTTACTTGGCAAATCTTTTCCAATGTTAGATGGTATTTCTATACGTATTCCGATATCCAGCCATTACAAATAAATGTAGTTTTCTTTGCATGACGTAACTTTAAAAAATAAATAAAGTAACCAATCAAAATGTCAAACCATTTTAGGCGGGAAATATTTATATTTTACTATTTAGATTCACTTTTTTTTTTAATTAAAGCAAATAATTTACAAAAAATGGAGATATCACGCAAAACATGCCGCGTATGTCTATCTGAAACCGAGTTTAACGTGTCATTGTACGGTAACTACTGTCGTAGAACGAATATGATCGACAAAATCCTTGTTTGCCTGAAGCTAGTCATCGAAGACCACGATATATTGGATACAATTTGTTTCAAATGCGCCGAAAACGTTGAGAGGTATTACGAATTCATGACGAACATAAAGAAATGTCAGACTCGATACCCGAAGGAGGTTCACGAGCCGCGACAACGGAGCATGGAGTGCTCGCCGAGCCAAGTCAACAGGCGGCACGTCACGTCATACGTGAGGGAGCAAGTGTTCGACGCGGATTACACGTTTTCCTTCCTAGAGTTGCCGAACAACGAAGACAAGAAAGAGCCGAAAGTATCTAGTCCATTCTTCTCCTACTTCTCGCCTCCTGTGTTGGTGAAGCCAGCGAACGTTTGGAAGACGCCGAAGCCTCGCGATTTGTCTCCCAAGAAGGATGTATTGGGTGAGAATAAATACAAAAGGGCCCACGGGAGCGAGCGGGCGCCGCGACACCACTCGCGGGACCTGTTCGAGTCGCAGTCCCCGGACGACGGCGAGCCCCGCTCCCTGGACTGGAAGCTCACCCCCGATGACAACCTCATTAAACGCGTAAGGGAGAAATGCTTCGGACGGTCCGAATACTAATTTCGTTTCAACGTGATTGTTCATTTTAACTCGTAAGTAATGTAAATTGTTACATTTTGTTGTTTAGACTAATTTATTCAATGTTATTATGAGATAATTTAAATATTGATGTTCGTGTAATTTCTATGGAATTCTGTAGAAACAGGGTACTTAGTGAAATTGATTTGTACATGATTTTTGGAGCTGTAGACGTTATTATTCTATACGTAGTCGCCTGTACCGTTTTGTATGCTCGCGGTAATACGATATTACTGAACTTGGAATTATATGATATGGTATATGTAAGACTAGCAAATGTTTCGTTTAGATTTATTTTGTGACTTGTATTCGAATCTAGTCTACATTTTTTTAATGTTTGAAGTCCATTACATCCTTCCATCAAACTTAAGTTTCTCTATTCAGAAATAAAGACAATGTTATTTTTTAAAAGCTTTTAATATTAATTGTAATGGAACTAGGTATTGTACTCTGAGTACATTATATTGATAAAAGTATGTATGAGCTAAGAATGGTCAATACAGTCATGTATGAAGTTTGTAATTTGTATAATTTTGGTTGCCTTTCTCAACTGATCATAAGGAGACATACAGCATGTCATAGATAGTTTATGAATTAAGAACAAATTGTTTTGAGAGAGGCCTTTTGTTTATGTAAAAATAATATGTTCATGTGATTTTATTGAATATGTTGAAAATAGCACTGGTTTAATTTTTAAATAAGTTCCTATTTTTAAATATTATTTTTGCGCACAAAACAAACTGAAATTGTTTTCGACAAGTAACAAGCCCTGCCCGAATAAATGATAATTTTAGAAATAGACTCCTCCATAGCTGGTAATTATGAAAATTATAGCTTTGCTACGGGTTTATAATAGCGTGTGTTAATTTTCAGTTGTTATATCAAATGAACACCTAAATAAAATTTTAAAAATAGTTTTGTTTTATTTATCTACCTTTGGCGACTAACCTGACGAGGAAAGAAATAGGGATGACTTTTCAGTTTCGATGATTAAGTAAACTGAAGGATACAATCTATGAATAAAACAATACGTAAGAACGGTTAATTCATGACTTTATTTCATATACATACCAATCCATACACGTAATATTACTCTAGAGAAAATAATTCCCTCGCTCACTATAGACACTTTATTTATAAATCACATTTAACATTTTAATCGCTAAGTTTATATTTCTGCAGTGTTTTATGGCTACACGACATGTATATGCAAACATCGAGATAAGAAATAATACTACAGAGCGAACGGGCGAATATTGTACAAATTGAAGCGAAAAATCACCCGTACGCTTACAAAACTTTATCTGAGCTATCTCATAGCTGCGTATACACCTGCAACATACTAAACCTCCAAATATATGTGTTTAATTCAGTGCACACCCAGCCGTACAGAAAAGCATTTTATACATTGGTCAGTGATCGATGAAACATGCGAAATCATTTGATAGATATTGATAAAAATTTAGCAATGGTCCCAAAACAATTTTATTAATTTACTTCGAAACTATGAAAACCTTCAATCTCTCACATGAGATAACCAGAAATTTGCTCCAGAAACACGATGGCATTAGTAGTACGTTACGAAATAATATTCTAGGGTAAGTCCAGTTTACCCTGTGTTACCATGCATACGAAATAAAACCTCAACTTAAAATATTCTTAATTTACAATTAATTAATGAGTATTGCTTGAATACAATATTTTTCTAATTAAAAAAATAGTGGAACAAGCGCTGACGTGGATAATATTGGATAACAAATTAAAATTAATAAATCTGACCAGAACATAGAAACTTTACTAAATCTAAGTGATCAGATTGTATGCGATCGACCTTTTGCATGCAATCATTAAAATCAATTATAGAGATTACAGGCTAACAAGCAAGAAGTATGCTTCCGCGCATCTTAACCCACCTGAAAAATATGGTAGGTATGGTGGGATGTCAAAGGTGCCATAGGAGTCGCGTAACTTCTATTGGTAATATCTAAGGATCAGACAGATTTTAAAGCAATGTAAGTTACATTGTCTCAAGCTTAATTGGACTTAGATAGCTATTATATTTAAATACTAACCACTGCGGCTGATTGTTGAATCAATGCACGGAAGTCTACCTCAAACTACCATAGATTGGTCAGACACTGACCTAATTAGATTGCATAATCCTATAATTAACAACAAGTGCGTCCTATTCGAATTTACAAATAGATCACTTATTCATTCTTGCAACATACAAGAATAGACAAGTATTCTACTTTTTAGCTAAATTTTACTTGCAGTAAAATTTTGTCGTTGATCACAATAATTTAGGATAGTTAACATTATTTAGCCATTGTTAGTGGGTGAGGAAAAATAATTAAATATTATGCAAAAATAACCATCTATTCTCACGTTGGAATGTCTTAGATGTCAACAAAGGGGGTTAAAGTGTTAAAATACTACTCTAATTAGATACACAACACTTGAAAAGCTGACGCATACGAATTATTTGGATTTTTGGATATTTTCCTCCCTTTAAACAATATATTTTAGATTAGATTAGTATTTCCATAGAAAGAAGGTTTCTTGAGGTTAAATGAAGTCTTTCTAAACAATAACATGATCAGTATAACGTCAGCTTTATATAATTAGTGTGTACTTGGACAATCAGCAACAAAATCATAAACTCATGGGAAGACATTCAATGAGAGCCTCCTATTACAGTTTGCTTTGAAATTTCAAAAATATTATTAAAAATTGTATATTGTTATCAGAACTTTAGAAGATGACTAAAATGTATCAATACAGTCAATAAATTTGTGAAATGAAAGCTGAACAATTATTTTGAAACAGTATTTTTAAAGAACATATTAGAAAGCTTCTAGGAGGCTCATTATTATGGCACTGTAGTTAAATGATAAATGGTATAGTTACTTTTATAAATATGTAACGTAATTGTGAACATTTAAGTGGTGCAAACTGTTGTTTAAGTTCAGACTACGTTTTATTTATCGGAAAATTCAAGCATCAATTAAAAATTATCCAAGTTTATAATTAAAGTATATAAGTTGATTTTAATATAGGAAATAAAACGCTTTACAACTTAACCAATATCCAAGATACGTTACGATATTATAAAGAAATAAAAAATGACAAAACAATAATAATAAAAAGTCTCACCTTGCGTGTAGAGCTATGACTTACACAAGTCGCTTATACAACAGGAAAAGTGACCCTACTCGTGTTACATGTTAGAAGACAACAAAAAAAATATAATAAGAGGATAAACAGCAAAAACAAACAGTCGAAATAGGGAAACAATAAAAAGCTCGGGTACACCATGTTCAAAACACTAACATATTAAAAAACACTAAAGAAGCATTAAAAATATATCACAATACGACTCTATCGGCTATAGATTTTTCTTTACAAAAAACACTAACTCCGAAAGACCTATCACTAAAATGAGATTAAAAGAAAAAAAATACACTTTTCCATCGACGTTATAAATAGTTACATCTTTTCCGAACCATGTACGCAACAATTCCTTGTGTTCTCATTAATTAACTAACAAAAAATACTAATTTTCGCCTCGAATTTGTAATACTGAATGAGCAACCGAAACCGGGAGGCATAGGAAACAAGTTAATTTTCGTTCTTACAACAAGACTAAAGCTATACACAGTCTAAGGGAAGCTTATAGCGATATTTTTTTTTACATTTTACATTTAATATTGTGTTGATGACATATCTTGTCTTGTGTATTCGCAAATCGACCAAGTTTTATCTGATTATTTCAAATGAAGTACTGCTTGTGAAGTACCTACTTCAAAAAGTTCATTCCATTGCATCAAATACAGTCGACAATATCTTACTACAAGACACAAGATATCTCATTAACGCAAAAAATCTTTAAATTTAATCACCACAACACCGAACACCGAATTGATATTTCACGATAAATAGTGAAAACCGCAATTTCTTAACCTAACAGAAGAGCTAAAGACGCATCGGACAAAATATATCGTATTCGTTTCTTCTCACTAGATTGTATACCTATCGCTCTCTACTTCTCGATTTTCTTCACTAATCATCATTTAGGCTGAAAACTCCATCGAGTTTTAATTTTATACTCGGCCAGAATGGAAGCAAGGTATTCTCCAAAGATATAGCGCAAGCCAAAACACACTTTAAATCTCTACATTAAACGATAAATTCGCTTGCGATAAATCGCCAGCGCACAAAACTCACAAATCACGATCACACCCATAAATCCATACTGCCATAAACTTCAATCCTTGCTAAAATTCTGGGCGGAGCATAGACACACGCTACGAAGCAATCATTATACTTATACAGGAATACAAGAAAACTGTATCTTTGATATTTGATGTACTTTATCTCTGGGCCACAGTGAGAATTCTAATATGCTGTTTGAAGCGTATTTATATCATTAAGGGTAGTCCAAGTTAGCAGCAATCAGCAACAAAAATCGCATCTTAGATTTTGGAGCTCTATTATTTAGTATATAAATAAGAGTCATTAACTATGTATAGCTAATTCCTGTGCTGTCTGACATCTGTACTAAGACTTACCAGAATTCTCTCCGAAGCCCAGTTAAGCGGACCATCAAACGTCATAATTCAATCGAATTCATTATATATATATAATATATATAATTTCGAAGAGGTCATGGAACTGAAACGGCTTTACTGCATGTAACTGATGAACTCACTGAAGCCTCAGATAGAGGGCTGTGTAGTATTGTAGTACTGCTCGATTACTCACGAGCATTTGATTGTTTGCATCCTGATTTATTAGTGGCCAAACTTTCACGATACGGGTTTTCTAAAGAGACGTGTCTATGGTTCAAAACCTTTTTAGACAATAGATCGCAGAGGGTTGTAACGGAGTCAGAGAATGGTGAAAAAAACTTATCTGAAATCGGTAAGCTTTCAAGAGGAGTGCCTCAAGGTTCGATCCTGAGTCCTATCCTATTTTCGATCTTCACAGCAGACTTACCTTCAACCATGCTTACATGTAAATACCATTTATATGCGGACGACACCCAAATGTATCATTCCTTCGAGAGTACCAATATTAAGCAAGCAGTAAAGCAAATCAATCAAGATCTAGACAGCGTATACAAATGGTCACAAAAAAATTATTTAGTTCTAAATCCTGCCAAATCTAAATACTTAATATGTGGTACAAAAGGTCAAATTAAGAAAGTAGTAGATAGCGACGAAAAAATTAAAATTAATAATACAATAGTAGAGCACACTACGTCCGCTAGAAACTTAGGACTAATCTTGGACGGAGAGCAAAAATATGAAAAACACATAAATGATAAAATTAAAAATGCTTTCTTCAAATTAAAATCATTATATAAAATTAGACCCTATATTAAAGAAGAATTAAAAATACGATTGGTAGATACTCTTGTGTTGTCTCCATTCAACTATTGTGACTCGGTTTATGGTACACGACTAAACCAAACCTCTGAAGAAGTCATACAACGGGTACAGAATGCGTGTATTAGGTTTTGCTTTCGAGTTCCGAGGCGAGCGCATGTCACTCCGTTCATGAACGATAAAGGAATACTTAACATGAGCGCGAGGCGTGAGCTGCATTATGCCTGTCTCACTCAGAGAGTAATAAGGTTTGAAAGTCCAGAATACTTGTTTGAGAAACTGTCGTGGAAAAGAGATCTTCACAGAACAACCCTTCGTTCAGTCGAGTCAAACCTGCTTCGAATACCGCCTCACAAAACAGTACGGTATAGAGGATGTTTCAAGTTTAAAACCGCGAAGATTTGGAATGATCTGCCTCCACCGCTAAGAACCAAAATATCACCAGCTACTTTTAAGATAAGGTATAAGACAGCGTTGCTAAAAAGACAAATCGCTGTTGAAGATTTGAGACATTCTTACCGCAAAATGATAGCCCTTAAAGATTATTTTCATAATTAAAAAAAAAGCTTTCTACTCACCAGTTTACTAACTTAGAAGTAGCAAAACACACACATACACACACACACACACACACACACACATACACACACACAGTACACGTGCAAATAAGCACAATACTTTCACAGACACACGCACACTTATACAGTCATACTTTGTTCATATTTGTTTGTTCATGTTTATTTCTTCATATTTGTTTGTTCATATTTGTTTGTGTAGATTTATTATAAGATTTTATATTGTAAAATGTCAGCCAAGCTCACTAATTTAGCTCTCTCATAGCATCCCTGAGAGCCGGGGGAAGTTGAAAACCAGCGCGGGCACGGGGCCTCTCCCCGCGACCGCACGAGCTGAACCTCCTCCGTTTGTCTTGACAATTTGTCTTAATTTTATGTTGTAAGTTGTAAATGTTTTTTTATTGAGGCAATAAATGGTTTTTTATTTATTTTTATTTATTTATTTATTTATTACATCAATCGTTTCATTAAATAGTAATGTTTTCGTTCAACGTTAGTACATTTTATACAAGATCGATTACTTTTCGTGAATATACATTTTAGCTCATATTTTTGCTGCTTTTCACATATAAACGCAGGGATTTAAAACAACTTAATACAAGACTCATTTAATTTACGTAGATAACTTAAAACATAAATCCACTGACGAATTCGGGGTATAAAATATTTTAAAACAAGGCTAGTCTCAAATTATTGCACTAACCAATATTTAAAAAGCTTTCAAAGGTTCTTTCAGATATTGTAATTAGATATTTATTCAATCCCTGCGCTTCCACTCTCAGTCAAACCGAAACGCCACTTTACCTTGCAATTTGCCATCAAAACTACGTTACCTCATTGAAATGTTTTATGAACCAGATTTTTAACCCATTTAGATGAAATTAGACGCATTTCAATATTTTGGAAATGTCGAAGACTATGAGTGGCACATAACTTGCGCTTGGACACGAATGGTTGCAATAATCAGTGCCCATGATCAGACGAAATAATACATGATACAGTTAAGCTCAAAAATGTGCCGTTATATAACTTTAAGCATATAATATATTCAAAAGATGTTTGGAAATAAACCATAAATGTGATTTTTATTTAGCAGAACTAAGTAACTTGGCTGATTTTAGAATAATATTGACCTTTAACTGCACTTTATAGTTCAGAAGAGTCGGCCAGATTGTTGAAAGATTTTATCGTTATTAACGTAATATATCTGACAAATCACTAGCAACTATCTTAAACGGTAGCCGTGCTTAAAATTATCATTGGTTTCGAACCGAATTTAAGTTAAAATTATGGTGTTGCCATAAATAAAGGGCTAACTCAACCATCCCTCTGATAGCATTAAATAGTTTACGAATCCTATTCTGAATTATCTGAATCCCACATCTACACACTTATAAGCTTAACTGTATACTAACCTAAGTCTGTCAAACGCTCAATGCCAATTTGGACTCTATCGTCAAAGCAATAAGGCTTACTTCTCGCCGGAGGACGAGCTGGAGGCGCGGCCGCGGCCCTTCTTGCTGCCTCTCTTCTCTTCTTCCTGCTTCTCTGTCTTCTCGGGAAGTACTTCTGCTGGTTTCGTTTGTTGCTGTTGCTGTGGTTGTGGCTGTTGTTGTTGCGGTGCTGGGTTACTGTTCTGCAATAAATTGATATAATTTTTATTAGAGTGTCAAATCGTTTATGCGCATCACATAAACGATTTGATACTACGTTGTAATAAAATTAGTTTGTAGGGAACCGTGGGCACGAATCGGCCCCAATTTTCTGGCTTATTATTCTTTTGCTCAAACCAAATGTTTTTTTTTTTGTAAATTAACATAAATGTATATTGATTTATTTATTTATTACACACACTAACAGAGTTACAGTAGGTACATTATGAAACAACATGCTAATATACTGTATTTAGGCTGTAACTCCACTTTTAAGTGTGAACAGCATGTCATTACTTCTATAACAGCGATTGCTAAAAACAGAATCTAGAACGAGTGTCTATAATGCCCTAATATTGGAACGACATACTAACGAAATATTTAACTGTCCACCTATCTCTGTCTTTCTCTTGTATCTCTACCTGCCTCTTATTATTTCTGTACTTTGCCTATTTAATTATATAGTCCAACCAGCGGTCCCAAATATAAATATAGTAAATATTAGTCTTTATGGGTCTACTATACGCGTTATTAGGAGTAGCAAATACATAGCTACTTACTGCCCGACGTTTCGAATAATTATTGGGACCGTGCGAAGTGGGTGGAGGGAAAAAAGGCGCTGATTGTCAAAAACGCATGTAATCCTATGAGATGTCCTGTTATTGCTAGCGGCGGCCGTTGGTACTAACTTCACTCCATAAGATTTTACGAAAGAAACGCCACCAAAACGAGGGCAGCACCGTCGTGTACTGGTATTACACCCAATAGTACTGGTATTCGGCCTATTTATCGTTACCTTCTTCTTGCCCTTCTCCTGCTTCCTGGGCTTGTGCTCGTCGAGGCGGTCGCGCGTCTGCTTGCGGCCCATCACGCCCAGCAACTTGCTCACCATGCTGCTGTTGCGGCGCTCGCCCTCCGCGCCCTCCGGGGACTGAGGACAAGAGGCAAGCTTTGTACATCACACTCATATCGTAAACTGCTCTCAACTTAGTAGTTGTTGCAGTTAGTAACTGTAACTGGTTCTCTGGCTGATGTGGCACATTTTTTTTTTTTTATAAAGAGGCTAACAAGATGACCTCACTCCACCTGATGGTAAGCGGTAGTGAGATCCAAATATGAGGTCGACAGGCACAATAGACCATATTGAGCCTGTCGCACTCACCCTGAAAGCCGTGAAAAAGGAGACCACTGCTGCGGCAACAACGAGACAAGGCGTGGAGTCTCGCATTGGTATTGAGCTGTGCGGGTCGGAGTTGGCCAGTCCGCCGGACGGAAGGGCCCCCGTTTCTACGGGTCTCCCTGGCCGGCGGGCTGACCCGCTCCGCCCGCACAATACCGCCGCTAAGACTCCACTGCACATGCTGAGGCCTGTACCTCGTTGACCACTTCTCATAGTCTTTGTCTATGTGTGATATTTCTTTGTTTGAATTGAGTTTTGTGTATTTATGTATCATTGTTGCTTTACGTGTCTATGTCGGGGTCAATAAATGTTTTTTTTTGCTTTCTTTCAACAGATAGTGTGGTTGAATGGATGTTTATGTCACGTAAAAGAACTGAAAGGATATTAATGAAACTACACAGATGATAATAACAGAGCTATTATTATAATAAAAAATGTGTGTGAGAGTGTAATACACGATGTGTTCGTGACAAGAAATTCAATGAACTAACCTTTCAACTTCGACAGTAAACTTGCGAAGCTGTCCTAAACAGTGGCATAACTCAACTCCCCAAACATTAAATATAATGTCATGTCGGATATTTCTTAGATAATACTTAGATCATTAGTATGATCTACCTTTGATTATATGATTTACGTTTACATCATAAAGTAAAGGAGGAAATCCGAATATCGTAAATTTAGAGTTCTTCCATCTACAAATGGTCATCAATCATTCGCACGAAATTCAATTCTCGGTACGGGTCGCAAAAAAGTAACAATTTTATAGAAAAAAAATCTCTGAAAACACGAGTCCAATCTTTAATTAACCGCTTCGTGCTCACCTTATTTGCGTCCACGGAGTCCTGCCTCTTGAGCCCCTCGATTTTCTTCACCGACTCGCTCCTCTTGACTTCGGCCCGCTCTTGCTTCTTCTCCGCCTTCTCCACTTTCTCTTGCTTCTTCGCTTCGGCCTTCTCTTGCTTCTCTGTCTTCTTCACGGAGCCGGTTCGCTCCATCACTTTGTCTGGTTTTTTCTCTTCTGGTTTCGATTCTGATAATAACGTGTAAAAAAATTATAAATATTATTCAATAAATAAATATTACACAACAGCACATACATTGATCTGAACCCGTGGTAAGTGGCTTAAGCAATTGTGCTACAGATATCAGAAACAAAAGTGGATACACAAATATACAGAGCAAATACTGATGTTTTTCACACAAATATTTGTCCCGGGTGGGAGTCGAACCCACGACTCTTGGAACCACAAATAGTGACCATAGGTATCCACTGTTCCACCGAGCCAGTCAAAGGACATTTCTACATACATAAATACATACATACATACATAAAATCACGCCTTTTTCCCAGAGGGGTAGGCAGAGATCACTTCCAGCGATCCACTTTTCACCTCTGTGGGAAACGTGACGTGACGGGTTGTGGACCACGTCGCCGCCATTCTGCCTTGTGCATTGTTTTAACAAGGTCATTGCGTTACCACGAGTAGCAAGGATATATGACGGGGGAAGGAAAAGGGGAGGACATTTCTAAGACTTTTATTTTTAATTTATCTACCTTTAACAGTCTCCTGTTTCTCCTCAGCTCTCGGCTCGATCCTCTTCACGGAGTCCTGTTTCTTCAACTCCGGCTTCTTATCCTTGCCCTTCTTCACGTCTTCCTCCTTGAGGCTGGAGTCGGACTTCTTGCGAGCTTTCTCTGGCACCGCCACCGGCTCCGTTGGTTTCTTCGTCTTCTCCTCTATGATTACGTTCAGCTCAGAACTAGTTCGGCTGTCGTCTATAAAGGGAAAGTGTATGAGTATGTTTATTTTTCTTAATTGATGACTATTGATTATAGCGTGGCTAATTGGCGTCATGTTTATTTAATATATTTTATAAAAGAACACGTGAATTTAGCGTTATATTATTCACATCTCTTATCTGAATGTCGCTCACTGGCCAGACACAGGCTCAGACTTCTGGGAACGGCTTATCCGAAACCAGAAGAATACAGGCACCTCAGACCCAAGGACATTATTGCATTATTGCAGTTGATCTTCAGGGAGTAGGTGTATAAAGGTAGGGATAACACAAAAGATTCCTGAGGGTCGACGTGAACCGGCTAGACGGTAAAAGATAAGATAAGATTAGCGTTATATTGCTCGACAGAGAATACTCTTTCCGTGGGCACTGTCTGTCCCTATGTACATATGCTTAACATATCATTAAAACTACAAAACGGATTTTGATGCTGTTTTTTAAAGATACAGGGATTTAAGAGGAAGGTCTTTATGTATAACATACCCGAGGGGCCAGTGAGGGCTACTAGTATGATTATATAATAATCAAAATATAGAAATCATTTCAGTTATATTTTAAGTTTACTACAATCTTTCCAGGATTAACTTTGCTGTTATTATTATTTATGTTTTTAAAACTGTAGGTTACATACCTATATTAATCTCGCGCGAAGTGTCCAACGTCGACATGTCGGCGGAGGAGTCGTGCGTGTACGACTCGTCGGAGAGCGACAGCGACGCGAACGATGTCGACGCGTCGAAAGCCGTCTTGTCCAGGCTCGTCTTCGGCGAGGACGTGAATATGTTCGGTGTGGTTTGCTGTTTAGCCGGAGTGCGCTCCGTCCTGAGAAGCATTGCATATTTTCATAGCATTGCATATTTTAATATTATCACAATGAAAATAAACTAGGTATCGCTCCAAAAGTTAGCTAAATATATTTTATGTTTACGTAATTGTACTTTTGTAGTCGACAATTGTTTTATCAACAAGATGTTAAAACCTTCTTTACAATCTGTGTGATGAAATATTTTAAGATAAGTGAGTTGAAATCGAAAAGTAAGTTTAATTTAAAATAGATTCTAATTTGCAATTTACTTTTTAAAATAACAACCTTTTTTGTTCTTCATGATAATACTAAATATGTTATTAGTCAAACTTCTTAGATGATTTTTTTTTTCCGATTTACCTATTAGGCAGATTCCTGGCATGTTGACTGGGCGAGCGTGGGTGTGGCGATGGCAAGCGGTAGTGAAACCTCATATGTGGTTCTCACTACCGCTTACCATCAGGTGGAGTAAGATTTTTTTGTTAGGCCTTTTATAAAAATAAAAAAATCTCATACAACTAACCTATTAGGCAGATTCCTAGCATGATGCGTGGGCGAGTCCTTCTCCTCGGCGATGCGAGGCAGCGGCGGCTCGTCGGGCTTGTCAAGCGGTAGTGGGACCTCATATGTGGATGTCACTACCGCTTACCATCAGGTCTTCGAGTTAGCCTTTTATAAAAAAACATTTCATATAGCTGACCTATTAGGCAGATTCCTGGCATGATGCGTGGGCGAGTCCTTCTCCTCGGCGATGCGAGGCAGCGGCGGCTCGTCGGGCTTGTCGGCCGGCGGCGGAGTAGGCGGCGCAGGGGCGGGGGCTCGCCATACGACCCCGCGCCGCGCCGCGCCCGCCGGACCCGCCCCCGCCGTACCCACCGATACGCCCACTCCCCCGCAACAGAGGGGAGATATGGAGCATTTGGACTCGGCTGAGCGGGGATGTAACCTTTGAAGGCGAGTAACTAAGTTAGAAACGAATGCAGAAAGACCGAAGCACATGGCAGGAAATGATCTATGCGCTACCCCTCTGGGAATAAAGCGTGGTTTTATGTATGCATGTAGAAACAATGCAGAATAACAAAAATAGGCGCCAGGGGTCAATTTTATATAAGACCACGCCCTACAACCTCGTAACACCTTCGCTAACGAATTAATCTACAGTACACGAAAAAATTACCGTAAACTTAATAGTGCGGCTACATTAGAGGGCTACCGCGAATATTGGAGTCAACACTATATAGCTGAGTAAAATGTGTCAGTGAACCACGTATAACCGTAGTTTTTGTCGCACAATCGCCACACTAATTGGTTAATTGGTCGGCGGCGCGGGGGATGACCGCACCACCCGAAGTATCTACTGCGCCAGCTGAGATGCTCACGCCACCACAGCATAGGGGCAATATGGAGCATTTTGGACTCGGCTGAGCGGGGATGCAAGCTTTGCAGACGAATGGAGAATGTTACTGTATCTCAATTTCACAATGGAACATTATATATTGGCATGATGAATATATTTGTAAACCGAATTTATATTTTAGAACGTGAAATTTTCATAAAAAGTTTTGAATAAGATGGCGTAGACACGTATTTTTCTTAAACCACTCTCTCGATTTTTTGTAAAACATAAAACAGGAAAACGTAGAACGTGAAAGTACGATTTTTTTTTTACAGTGTAACTGCATGTTGTGGTGTGACGTCGAATCACTCCGTACACTTTGTGTGTAAAGTGTAAACGGTCAGGACTTTAAACAAGTATAACTTTTTTAATTTTGGTTGTATGTCGAAACCAGTGGCGTAACTACAGGGTGGCAAGTCGGCAAAATGCCACGGGCCCCCACCCGGTAGGGGGCCCCAGCCGAAAGGGGTCCCCGGTCATAGGAGAGTCTCATCTGCCAACCCACATACACATTAAGATAAAAAAAAGAACGGGGGGTGCACGGGGCCCCAACCGATGAATTTTGCCACGGACTTCAAGGGGTATAGTTACGCTACTGGTCGAAACAAAACTTTTTCAATTTTGGTAGTATGTCGAAACTAATTACACATGTCGATTCAGATTATCAAAACTTCGAAGTTACCTAATTACCTAAATCCTTTAACATTCTCCATTACAAGCTCGTTATAGAACGCGCTAATATATGCCACGGCCTCATTGTGCGAACAGTGACCGACCAGTGTACTTCTAACTTGTCTACCCATGCGTTATATGGAAGTACATTGTTAGCCACTGATTGTTCGCCTAACGCGAACTTGCCCTAATAGTGCGGCTTTATTAGCACTACGGCAAAAAATCACAAATAACTACACACACAAGTTTATTCTGTATTACAACATGACATTATAACATTATTTATTAGCAGTAGTATAGTGATTGAACACTATATTATATACCAAGTTGATAAAATATTATACCATTATATGTATATGTAATGAATATACAAAAAACATGAAATTTATTTACAAAATAATGACATAAATGACGCACCCATGATATTCATTCAAAAGCACATTTAAAAAACCGGTGATAAAAGTATGAAAATATAGTCTGAATAAAAATAAAGACGTTTCTAACCTAAATAATATACACTTACCGTCAAAAAATAGCACGTTTAAAAAAACTACTTACATCAAACACCTTTAAAACTTATTAAGTGCCAATTGGGAGGGTAATGTTGGGTATAATTTGAAAGGTAATAGGCAAAAGAGAAGATAAATACGTGTACAATAATTTTAAGCAATCTAAATTAACAATTAAATTATTTTATTTCAGTCGTCTAGCCTATTACCACTACATAATATAAAGCAAAGTCACTCCCCGCGTCTGTCTGTCAATATGTATGCTTCAATCTTTAAAACTACACAAAAAATTTCGATGTGATTTTTTTAATAGATTTAAGATGAAGGTATTTATCTATAATATAGCTGAAGCGAAATAAGAGGGCGGATCACAAGTATGCAATTTTTTTTGTCGTCTAGCCTATTATATATACCTGTCGGGCGACAGCGCTCTCCTTAGCAGAGGCGAAGCGGGGTCCCGTCTCGCCCAAGCGCGGCGCCCGCACTCCCGACTCGCCAGCGGCGACGGGCTGCGCGCCTCGCACCGACTGCCAGGGTTAGTCACATATGGGGGATGAGGAGATGGTTCCCGCTTATGGTGGATGTATGAGATGGTGGTTTAATCACGACGTTTGATAAGGATGGAGGGAAACACACCCTTTTATGCGTTACATATCGGAATTTGATACTAGTGAGGGTTAACGCGTATGAGAAATTCACTAAATGGCAATGCGTAGGCGCGACATCCAAATGCAGCATTATTGTTGTTGTTTTGACGTGACATTTTTCTGCAGTTGGATCTCACGCCTATGTATTGCCATCTAGAGAAATTCTCATACGCGTTAACCCTCATTCAGATGCTACGCTCGGTCATTTAAACTAAACGATTAAAAGTAATTAGAATCAAATTCGGAAAATAAGGACTGTCACATTGTAAACTGAACAATTCAAATTAAGAGCACAAATATTCTGAATTTGAGTTTCATAAAAAAGTTATGATAAAGATGGCGGAGAAACATTTTATCATTAAACCACTCTCTCGATTTTTAGTATAACATATAACACGAAAACAAGGTATGGAATTCCCATTTTCATAATGTACCACAAATGAAACACAAAGTAAACAAAATGTAGGATAAACGCTTGATATTGCATTCGGATTTCATGGACGCATTACGAACAAATGAAATATTTCGAGTGATGTCGGTAAAAAGTGCAGAGATGTCACCAGATAAAATGTTGAATAAGAATTCGAAACCGTATGGTATGAAGTACATTATGTGGTAAACGGGTGTGTTGGTTTTTTTTCCTAACTGATATACGATGATGGCTTGGAGTAGTCTCGTTATCATCAGCGGATGGCTCTCACCCCTAAAACCCTGTCCAGGTGGGGCGTTTTGTACGCTTATTTTGAGATACTGTGTGTGGATAGAATATATGAACCTCTAGTATCTCACCATCGCGCGATTCCAATACCTACCCGCGTGTAAAATCGCGTCATCTGGACAGGGTCTAAAGCCCGCCATACACGGACCGCTCTTGCAGTCATAGTCAACAGCTTATGTCTGGCGACTGGTTGTGGTTACATCGTGCTGCCAATAGTCCATTGAAAAGTTACATTTGGGGTTGCGTTTTTTAGAGGACGCAATTTTATTACTTTGATGTATTTTTACATCTTAAAAATGTTACATTTCAATGGACTATAACTACTTAATTTCTCGGAGCAGTCACGACTGTTCGAGCGGTTCTGTGTATTTAGAATCTGTAGTTTACTATGCAGCCGCTGCTTCGAACAATCCGTCCTGACTACTTGAAGCTGTCCGTGTATGTCGGCCCTAAGGTTGTATCGATGCGCGATGCGCCTCAAGGTCGCGCTATCAATCATGACTTCAAATTATGTACCAGTCATTGTAAACAAATTGAGCACGCAATTAAGAAGTAAGTAATCACAACAACACAGTAATCTATGATTATAGACTTTCGCGTTCCATTACACGAAATATTAGTCTTTATGGGTCTACACGCGTTATTAGGAGTAGCAAATACATAGCTACTTACTGCCAGACGTTTCGTGAGTTACACCATTCACGTTCGCGAGGGAACTGGCGCCGCTCGTCTTCGTCTGCCACAGCTATGTAGGGCAGTAAGTAGCTACGTATTTAATTTTGTTACTCCTAATAACGCGTGTAGATCCATAAAGACTAATATTTAGAACACAGTAATCATCATCATCATCAGCCCATATACGTCCTCACTGCTGGGGCACGGGCCTACCCTAAACTAGGGCGATAAGGCCTTAGTCGACCACGCTGGCCAAGTGCGGGTTGGTCGACTACACAACCTTAGAATTTCTTCTAAGGTGTGCAGGTTTCCTCACGATGTATTCCTTCACCGTTAAAGCGTCGAATGATGGTACATATGAATTTCAAATTTGAAAAACACATAGAACACAGTAATCTACGTGAATGTTCTCAATGTATCTGTGTTGTACCTGTTGTTGTCGGGCGGCGGCGGCGGCGGCTGCGGCGAGGGCGAGGGCGTGCGCGCGAGCGGCGACAGCGGCATGTGCTGCAGCGACGCGCGCCGCACCTCGCCGCCCAGCTTGTGCTTCAGCCCGTGGAGGGACGACGGCCTGTGGAATAATAAAGATAAATACATACATACATTAAGGGTTTGTCTGGATGCCTGAAGCATTCATCAGGGCAGGTTGTATGTATGGATGTATGGATGTATGTATGTATGGATGTTTGTTACTCATTCACGCTCAAACTTCTGAAACGATTTTCATGAAATTTGGTATGATGGTAGCTGGCACACTGGAATAACATATAGGCTACTTTTTTTGAAATTTAGTATGGGAGATTTTTTACGTGTTTATCGAGTTTTATAAAACTTGGTATGGAGGTAGCTGGCACTCCGGAGAGATACCAACCCATTAATACGCGGACAAAGTCGCGGGCGGCCACTGGTACATTCATAAAATCACGCCTTTTTCCCAGAGGGGTAGGCAGAGATCACTTCCAGCGGTCCACTTTTCACCTCTGCGGGAAACGTGACGTGACGGTTTGTGGACCACGTCGCCGCCGTTCTGCCTTGTGCATTGTTTTAACATGGTCATTGCGTTCCCACGAGTAGCAAGGATTTATGACAGGGGAAGGAAAAGGGGAGAAAGGACACTATCGCCTCGGATGATTTGGACTGAGTCGATAGTAGCTCGAGGAGCCGGGGTCGCTTACCCGTATACCGTTCACCAACCACCAGACAGATAGTTGTGACTGATATAAAGATAAATAGTAGGTAATTATTTTTTTCCTAACTGAGTAACGATGATGGCTTGGAGTAGCCTTGTCATCATCACCGGACTTGCGGGAGAGCGGATGGCTCTCACCCCTAAGTAATTTAATTCGACATTATCTTAACAAAAATAATGCACACAGTCACGATTATAGGTCACCATCAAAATCAGTAGCGCTACCATGAGTTTAAAAGTGACAGAGTCGATATCGCCCATGTAAAAAATGTCTATGAAAAAATGTACAACGCCCGGTTAATTTTAATTCTTAGAAGTAACGCTAAAAACTAAAATCAGTAGTATGAAAAAAACAATTCGATAGGAGTTTAACGTACGTAAGTTTCGATAGCTAACTCATGGTAACACTACTGAACGGATAGGTAACGGTTTGTCATAATACCTTTGATAGTGTGTAGTGGTGTGCAGAGGGCTGTCGGCTGCCGGAGAGGACGAAGCGGGCGAGGACGGACAGTCGCCGCTGCCCACGCCGCCTGCCACCATCTGTAGATACGGGCATTATGTAGTTAAATACATTTATTAGGTACTAGTAGTCCCGGCGAGTTTCATTCTTAATCCATCTAAGCTTACTTCGGTAGGAAGTGTTAATCTTAGGTAATTTTGTCTCAGCTTTCCTAAAATTAGAGTAATGGTGAAGCGTCGATGGCCGAGTGGTTAAGGTCGTTGCTTGCTATGCGAGAGGTCGCCAGTTCAAACCCCGCCAGGTACCAATGTGTTTTTCAAATTTGAAATTCATATGTACCATCAATTTTATGTTTGTAACAATGATGCAAGCAAATATTACATTACAGGGTGATACTTACACTATAGGTGGGTGGGTGGTAGATTTTTTGTCACCCTATATATTGTCTCAAAAGTCTCAACATATTGAAAGTCAAAGTTCACAAAAAACGATTTCTCGCGAATATCTCGACTTCTATTGCTTTAATGATATTTTCACCTATAATGAAAGTTGGAGAGGATAAAATTCTCTACAACATTCGTCTGAACTCTTTTTTCATACGATCAATCGTTTTTGTGGTAGAGCGCGGCGTTACTTATATCTACATTACAATTAAGTTGTCTAAATTACTATCAGTGTGGTACCTGGTGCATCTCCTGGGAGGCTCTCTTGGTGGAGATCCGTCGGAACAGCGAGCAGCGACGGCGCGGGCGCGGCCGCGGGGGCGCCGACGCGCGCCGACCGGACCCGGTGCGCCGGCGACCGCCCGCCTGGGGAGAGAGGGTCAAGGTTCGATGGTTAGGCGGGTGTGTTACTTATGTATGTACAGTCGAGAATTTTGGCGGTAGTACACTTTTCAAACAGATTTCTTTAAACGCCATTAGCCCCGCCCACTAGTTATTTCCGCCAATAGAAGAGCACTTCGACCCTTTGTCTACGAATACGTTCCAATAGTAGGAGAGCTAGCAAGAACTTTTTGGTAGGTATTTGAGGCAAGCTGAAAACTTATCCTGTACCTCTCCTATTATATCCCAGCACGAAACTGCAGACCTGGCTAGTGAGTAGCGGGGCTAAAGCAAACCCCTAAAAATATTTTTCATCTTATTATTTATAACTAAAAAATAAGACTCACTAAGACAAATTATTTCGATGGAACTTCTACCTGTCAGGTGAACTGACAAATTATATTTTTTTGGATTATAAAATATATTTTTAAATAAAAAAAATTGGTGGTCGGTTTAGCCCCGCTACTCAGCCAGGTCTGCGGTTTTGTGTAAGGATATAATAGGAGAGGTACAGGACAAGTTTTCAGCTTGCTTCAAATATCTACCCAAAAATTCTTGCCAGCTCCTTGACCACAATGGGACGGGGCTTGTTCTGACAGACGCGTAAGCGCCAAGCGATTTTCACCTTATAGGTGGTCGACCGCCAGCGTTGCTGATAGTACTACACTTGAGGGGCTTAAATAAATAATCTATACTAATATTATAAAGCTGAAGAGTTTGTTTGTTTGTTTGAACGCGCTAATCTCAGGAACTACTGGTTCGATTTGAAAAAATCTTTTTGCGTTGTATAGACCATTTATCGAGGAAGGCTTTAGGCTATATAACATCACGCTGCGACCAATAGGAGCAAAGATACAATGGAAAATGTGTAAAAAACGGGGGAAACGCGAACGAAGTCGCTGGCACAGCTAGTAATAAATAAATATCTGGGACATTTCCACACACGGTCATCTGACCCCAAACTAAGCAGAGCTTGTACTATGGGCGTCAGAGACTGATATACATACATATATATTTATAAATACATACTTAAATAAATAATCACACCCAGACACGGAACAAACACCGATGTTCATCACACAAATATTTGTCCCGAGTGGGAATCGAACCCACGACTCTCGGAACCGCCAGCCAGGGTCACTAACCACTGTTCCACCGAGCCAGTCAAAACAGCTTACAGATTAGCTTGTACAGATCAGTGTTGTTATGGAGCTCCATATCAGTAACCGAAATAAAAAACTATCTGTAATTAGAAAATCTGAAAAAATTCAACTGCCTCACTGCGGCCCGGGGTTTCGAACACCCGTCCTTCTAGGAATCGCGCCCAGAAGTGCATTACCATCACACCAGACCAGCTATGTATTGAAGCCGTCGAATTTTGTGTAAGTGTGTATCACTGATAGTAAATGGCGCCACATTGACTTAACAGGTGATATGCGGGAAAAATGCGACGGCTTCAATACATAGCTGCTGGTCTGGTGTGATGATAATGCTTATTTACAATAATTACAGAATTACAGAATAAAATATACACTTATCAATACATCAATACATAGTATAAAACAAAGTCGCTTTCGCTGTATGTCCGTATGTATGCTTAGATCTTTAAAAGTACGCAACGGATTTTGATGCGGTTTTTTTAATAGATAGAGTAATTCTTAAGGAAGGTTTTTATGTAAAATTTACGAAGCGAAGCGAGGGCAGATCACTAGTTGTGAATAAATCAAGAATGGCAATTTAAAAAATAACTTGATTTCACACTCTAAAACCATAGTTAAATTGTATACTCCGTTCGTATTTAATATTACTTACCTGAATAGTAGTCTGATCCAGCGGCGTGGCTCGAAGTGTAGCGTGAGGCGCTGCCAAGAGCAACCTCAGAACCTGTATGACGTAAATTAATTTAAAAAAAAAGAATCACAGACAATTCAATACAAAATAATATATACAATTATGAATTACCTTAATACTATGTAAATACACATGTAACTTACAAAAAAAGCACTCATTTACTAAAGATTTTAGACTTTCGCGTTCCATCACACTAAATATTAGTCTTTATAACCGTTTAAAAAGTCGGGCAGTAAGTAGCTATGCATTTGCTACTCCTAATATCGCGTAGACCCATAAAGACTAATATCTAGACTCGTTTACTAATTATTGCTATAATTGTGAACCCTCACACCGTCATCTTAACAAACGACTCACTTCCGAATGTTATTACTTTATTGTGATGATTATTTACCAACTATTAGAAATAGTTGAGCACTATAATCTTTACGGTCCTGGCAGACCACTTTCGATTCTTCCACATCCATCAACCTCTTCATGCATGCTCTTCAATTACGGATACTTAGCAAGAAGTGACCTATGCCTACCCCTGCAGGAAAAAGGTTTGATTTATGTATGTATGTATCTTTACATAGTCTCCAAGTCATTCTACATACCTGTGTGTGCAGCAGTCCTTGCACGGACTCCCCGTTGAGCTGCGTAATGAGGTCTCCGGCGCGCAGACCCGCCGCCCACGCCGCGCCTTGCTCGCTCACCGCCTGGGAAAGACGACCTTATTATTAGCGCTGTAAGGTTGTTTTTAAATAGCTAAGCAGATTACACACAATGTCCAAATTGTAAGCCACAAATGCAAGGTATGTTTTCGAGTTTCTATTAAGGGTAGTGTACGAATTCATAGTACATTTTTGTAAACTAAGCGACCTACATTTGAGTGCGCGTCGATTGTTTACATTTATGTTCATAGCAGTTAACATTCGATTGTCACTGTGTGCAAACATTACCAATATAAATATAAATCCAGATTTGTCAAATCTTCCTGCATCCACTATCAAGATAAATGTATGAGCAAACAAGTTTTCGTACAGGTAATTCCATCAGATTACCTCTGTTCTGTGATAAACTTTAAGCAATGAGGGTTTTCGCTTATGAGAAACTCACTAGATGGCAAGACGTAGATATGAGGTCTATCTGCTACGTGATTGGTGAATATTGACATGTCTGTCAACGTCACGTCAAAATTAACCAATCATGCTGCAGTTGGACCTCACGCCTACGTATTGCCATCTAGTGAATTTCTCATTAGCGAAAACCCTCATTGATGTATAGCAAATGTCATTAATAAAAATGTTAATTTATCACCTTTTGATAAACCGATTTAATAAAGAAATAAACAAATATATCCTTTATTGACTCACCGAGACGAGATGGTGCATGGTGTAGTAGTCTGTGTCGCCGTAGTACACGCGCACCGTGTGGATCGTGAAGCCGAAGCCGCGCGGCCCGCGACGGACCACTATTGGGGGCTTGGACGACTGGATCAGCCTGCAGGAAAGAAACATGTTAGGTTTAAAGACATTTATTTACTCATAATAACATAATACAGTTCACTTAAAATGAGGTAAAAATATTTTTTTTTTAAAAACAAAATACAAATTTAACGCGCAGCGCAGCTAAATAACTTTGCTATACAATGCAAATAGGGCATCGAAAACCCGTTCAATTTTCAAAACCCGGGTTTTCGGGTTCCAATGTAACTGAAACCCGGGTAACCCGGGTTTTCGAGCTTTTTTCGAGCTTCTTGTTTTTGGTTCATTTTTTTTCTTTCTATTACGAAACATGCTAAAAGCTGGAGGTAAACCCATAGTGAGGGAGTTTCAAAGGCTTTTTAACGCTGTCCTGTTCGAAGGGAGAACTCTGAAAGCGTGAAGTAGGAAGGGTGACAAAACCCTTTTGAAGAACTATCTACCCATTTCCGTGTTAAACCACGTCTGCAAGCTATTTTCAAGAGTAAAATACTTGCTTGATGCCCTCTATAGGTTGCAGTGACGTGTTATCCGTATTGTCGGTGATCTCGAAGTGTCTGTAACAGTGTCGTAGCCTTTAATGCGCCTGGTGTGAGGTGCGAGGTGCAAAAATGCGCCCTTGAGAGCTTATTTTGGTCTATTGTGCCTGTCGACCTCATATGTGGATCTCACTATCACTTACCATCAGGAAAAGTGAGGAACGCCTGCATCGTATGTGGGTGGCATCACTGTCCAGCACGTGTCGTTCGGGAGTGGAAAGGAGAGAAAGGACTAGCTGAAATAGCTCTTCAAATTATTACCCATTATAGAGACGGTAGAGAACACTTAGAACGGCAATGTCTCCAAGTGATTGTAGAGGCTCCAGGGTTTCGGATACCTCCAGATCACCAACAACACGGATAGCTGCAACCTATTGAGAACATCGAGCAAGTATTTTGCGGAGCCATACCAGAGGTGAGAGAAATATTCCACACATGGGCGAACTTGTGCCTTATACAAAAGGCAGAGTTGCACCGGTGTGAATAATCGCTGCACTCTGTTCAGGATCCCCAGTTTGCGGGAGGCTATTCTAATGACGCTCTCATTGTAATCCCGCTGGTTCAGGTCGCAACGAACATCGATGCCCAGGATGCTAAGGCTATCCTGTATTGTCCTGTAAGGGCTCTGAAGAGTAGAATGGGAAAGGAAAGGAGACACTTTACCACAAAAATACACACCTGTGTCTTCTTGACATTGAAATAGACAAGATTGCATGCACCCCCTTCGGAAATGCGCTTCAAGACGCCGTCAAGGTCGGCGAGAAGAAGGTTCCTCTTTTCCTTGGTTTCCGTCTGCTTTACCCTAGGTCTTCCGAAATAACGTGGGTGGATACTGCTGTTATCTGCATAGCAATGGATATTGCTTAATGACAACATGTCATTGATATGCAGCAGAATCAAAGTCAGCGACAGGACAGGACGGAACCTTCTGCACGTATCGGCCTACGGATGAACTTGGACAATACCAAGGTCACGTTCACGGCACCGTCCTCGAAGGTGTTCAAAAATATGTGTCCCTTAGGCAGACTCTGCAATTGGGTCGAAACATCTTTGAGGACGAGTTGAATAGATGAATTGAGCTGGGCATTAGGGAAACTACGCAGTCTTCTCATCGTCAATCCCACAAAACCTGAAGACGGTCAGTGCGTTCTACCCGTCATGTATGGAGCCGAAACGTGGACACTGAAGGTACGGCTAGTCCACAAGTTCAAAGTCGCCGGGTTATGGAAAGAGCTATGCTCGGTGTTTCTCTGTGGGATCAAATCAAATCGGGAAGTTAGGCGATCCAGCAGAGAACCAAAGTCGACATAGCTCATGGCATCAGCAAGCTGAGGTGGCAGTGCGCTGCCATCAGCCATAAAACCGACAACTGCTGGGGTAAATGGGTTCTCGAGTGGAGACCGCGTCTCAGCAAACGAAGTGTAGGACGCTCTCAGGCCAGGTGGAGTGATGATATGCGCAGGACGGCTGGTAGGAGCTGGATGCGAGTAGCCGAAAACGAGAAGTGGCGTGCATTTGGGGAGGCCTATGTCCAGCAGTGGACGAAAATGGGCTGATAATGATGATGATGGGTGGTCGACGAACAGACAGATCACCTGATGGTGATGGCAACACCAACATTTACAGAATAGTTCGTGTTTTTGAAGAATTAAAAAAACCCGAAAAACCCGGGTTTTGGTTTTTCAAACCCGGGTTTTTTGTGACTCTTAAAACGCGGAAAAACCCGGGTTTTTAGGACCGGGTAAACCCGGGCTCGATGCCCTAAATGCAAACCAATACATTAATCCAACCATCATAAAAATATTATTCTTCATTAATTTGCATGCACTTTCATTCATGTTCTAGTTTTAAGATTTACTGTAACTGTGTATTTTTTTGTGCAATAAAGAATTATTATTATTATTATTATTATATTAGGCTTCGGCTTCGGCCACCTTCGGCCAAAAGGCGAAACTTCGGCTTCAGCCCAAAACCCGGCCGAAGCCGAAGGTTTCGCCGAAGATCCGAGCAACCGTCGGGATTGAACGAACTGTAACGAAAGACTGAGAGACAGCGCGACCGACCGGTCGTGTTTGCTTTGTCGGGTGTTTTGTCCGGCTTTGTCGAGTAAACAAAGACTGATTGATTGGTCTGATTGTGATTTATAAATTACTTAATAAATAAATGATTATTTTTTTACGAATAAATCACAAACTTTTTTTATCATCTTTGAATTCACTTCCATATGAGACAGTCAATATAAACCTTCAATATTGAAGTTTCGAAATAATCTATAACATTAATTGTAGCTTCTAGACAATATTGAACAAAATTACTAAGAGCTTATAAACCTTCGGCTTCGGCTTCTGCCGAAGATTGTGGCGATTGCCGATTAATCGGCTTCGGCTTCGGCTTCGGCTTCGGCTTCGGCCGAAAATAGACCTTCGGTCGGACACTACTATTCAGCTTTATAATATTAGTATAGATTGATTACAATAACTCCTCCTCTTTCTACTCTCTTCTACAGCTGCTCATAACAAGTGTGTGTACTCACGAGTGGTTGGCGAGCGCGAAGGGCGAGGGCGGGTCGCGGCAAGGTGAGGAGTCGCGTGACGAGTTGGTCGAGGACGTATTGCCCGCACACGGGGACGCCGCGCCGCCCACGATCGATATGTCCTCCGCTGCAAATTATGCCGACACATTGTACTCGTAGTGACACTTGGTGAGCAAGTTCCAAATGCAACCAATAGATGGCGGTATACCATACTTTCCTTACTAAAATGGCGGAACAAAGCATTGAGAATGTTACTGTATCTCAATTTCGCAATGGGTCATTATGTATTGGCACGTTGAATATATTTGTTAAACTTATTTAGACATTAAATTATTAGAAGATGGCCGATAATACTCATGCGGACAGAGAAATCCGTATCACAGGAAAAAGGTGCTCGAATGTTTTTACTGCGTCACATGAGACCATGAGAAAGGATTCAAGGACTTCATCACGCAGGCATTTGTAGTGTCTTATCGGGTTTTACAAATGTTCCTAAGAATGCACAAGATTTTTTAAAGATCAAAAATGTCCTATTTCAGGCCGGTCCATACTCTAGCTCTCTTCCTTCTCTGATGCCACTCTCTGTTGCTCTCTTACCGGGGTGTATGACGAGCGACAGGCCCGAGGTGCTGGCGGAGCGGCGCATCGCCTTGGTGGCGACCAGCGCGGACGGCTTCGTCTTCTCCGCCTTGTCCGGACGGTCCATACTCTTGCTCTCTTCCTTCTCCGATGTCACTCTCTGTTGCTCTCTTACCGGGGTGTATGACGAGCGACAGGCCCGAGGTGCTGGCGGAGCGGCGCATCGCCTTGGTGGCGACCAGCGCGGACGGCTTCGTCTTCTCCGCCTTGTCCGGACGGTCCATACTCTTGCTCTCTTCCTTCTCCGATGTCACTCTCTGTTGCTCTCTTACCGGGGTGTATGACGAGCGACAGGCCCGAGGTGCTGGCGGAGCGGCGCATCGCCTTGGTGGCGACCAGCGCGGACGGCTTCGTCTTCTCCGCCTTGTCCGGACGGTCCATGCTCTTGCTCTCTTCTTTCTTCGATATCTCCGACCTGAGAGAAAAAAATGGTTTATTGTAGTTCTAGTTTCTTATTAAAAACACTACGCAAATTACACATTTGAAGAAGTTGGTTGCTTTGTTGAACGTTGTTCGCACGGCTGTAACAAATAGATAGCGCCAACTGTAATTAATGAAAAGCAATTAGTGAGATTTTTGATTGACGTCTGCGCTTTTCTTTTCGGGTGGACTTAGCTGTCAGACTCAGACGGCTTTTACAGCTTCAACCGGACTGGCGGGGGAGCGGAAGGCTGACACACCTAGGCGACGTCTGCGCTGCGCATACGTTCATCGAACGCCTACGCTGGACAAACGCTATTTTGTTTTCCTAACTGACTTACGATGATGGCTTGGAGCCTTGTCATCATCACCGGACTTGCGGGGAAGCGGATGGCTCTCACCCCTAAACAAACGCTAGTGTGAAGACATCTATTGAAATTTGGGATTATTTGGGATAATTTAATAGCAGAAGAGCAGGTGCGGCGGCGGCACGCGGGCGACACGTCGTCCTCCCCGGGCTACAGGCACTGTACTCACATCCGCGGCACGAGCGCTTGGCTGGCGGGCTGCGGGTGCGGGTGCGGGTGCAGCGCGTGGTGGTGCGCGTGATGCGGGTGGTGCGGGTGCGGGTGGTGCGGGTGCGGGCGCAGCGTGGTGCGGCGGCGGCACGCGGGCGACACGTCGTCCTCCCCGGGCTACAGGCACTGTACTCACATCCGCGGCACGAGCGCTTGGCTGGCGGGCTGCGGGTGCGGGTGCGGGTGCAGCGCGTGGTGGTGCGCGTGATGCGGGTGGTGCGGGTGCGGGTGGTGCGGGTGCGGGCGCAGCGTGGTGCGGCGGCGGCACGCGGGCGACACGTCGTCCTCCCCGGGCTACAGGCACTGTACTCACATCCGCGGCACGAGCGCTTGGCTGGCGGGCTGCGGGTGCGGGTGCGGGTGCAGCGCGTGGTGGTGCGCGTGATGCGGGTGGTGCGGGTGCGGGTGGTGCGGGTGCGGGCGCAGCGTGGTGCGGCGGCGGCACGCGGGCGACACGTCGTCCTCCCCGGGCTACAGGCACTGTACTCACATCCTTGGCACGAGCGCTTGGCTGGCGGGCTGCGGGTGCGGGTGCGGGTGCAGCGCGTGGTGGTGCGCGTGATGCGGGTGGTGCGGGTGCGGGTGGTGCGGGTGCGGGCGCAGCGTGGTGCGGCGGCGGCACGCGGGCGACACGTCGTCCGAGTCGGTCTGCGACGATTCCGCCGTGGACGCACTACCGCCCATCATCTGGAAAGAAAAATATTTATGATATAGTCAAAAATTGTCGGGGTTATAAATAGTTTTGTATTTACTACTCCTAATATCGCGTGTAGATCCATAAAGACTAATATCATAAAGGCGGCACTTTGCGGCTGATTTTAATACCCTCAATATACAAATATTTTTTTTAAATGATTATGCACCATCAAAACTACAAACAAACGTTACTCCGAATCGAACTTGACGACTTTTTAACTTACCGGACACTTAGGGTGATGATGTAGTGGTGCCGTGGGAGTGGTCGGAGGACCAGCGCTGTCAGGAGTACCCGGCCAGCTATCCGTGCTCTGGAACAATTACATATTTTATAGACATTTGTTTGGTAATAACGCGTAAAGTAGTACAGTAGTTCAATTTTGAACTTTGAAACGGAACGGATGGAATATATCCCGTCTCTGCTGGTGAGTTGGACCTCCAGCCCACACCCCTTTTCAGCTCTTCTAGTCCCCCCCGTGTGTTTACTCAAAACTCCACCCGTTTATTTTACAAACCCCCTCTATAACAAACAGCCCCGCCTCCCTCCCCCTGCCCCTCGCTCACCCGCGAGTCGTGGGACACGCCGCCGCCGGAGTGGAAATGCCGGCGCCACTGCGGGCTCGTACTCGTACATACATTGGTATCTGGCCTAGTAGGCGAGATAGTTTAAAATATCTAACTCTCTCTTCCTTTTCTAAAGGTGACGGGTGTTAAGTATGTTCTGCCCCAGTTCCATTGCTATCCCCTGCCCCTCCCCCTCGCTCACCCGCGAGTCGTGCGACACGCCGCCGCCGGAGTGTAAATGCCGGCGCCACTGCGGGCTCGTACTCGTACATACATTGGTAACTGGCCTAGTAGGCGAGATAGTTTAAAATATCTAACTCTCTCTTCCTTTTCTAAAGGTGTCGGGTGTTATACCAGAGCCGCTCTAAGTTGACTTATTTGACACATGTTAGACTGACTGCACTAGTGAGGGACAACAGGAAAATTGCCGAAGTATATAAGTAACAGATATTTCCACTTTATAACCAAGCAAGGTCTAATTATAACATATTTTTATTAAAAACATTTATTCATCCCCAGAAGATTGAATTGAAGTTTCTTATTCAAAAATATATTTATTTTTAAAATACAATACTTATTAAATCCTTCATCCTATTTAAAAAAAATACCTGGTGAGTATTACCCATTACGTCACTATGAAAACGTGTCAAACGGCGTAACCTTGTAAAAGTGTAATACAGAGTGGAAATTTTACGTTTTCTTTTTATAATAAAATTATTTAAAGTAATAAAAGACAAATAATTGGATAATTAGGTGCATTTGACATTTTGAAATAACGTCTTATTTTTAAAAGTTGTTCTTTATGATTCGCTAAATAATGTTCCTCTTAACAAGGATAAATGCAAAATATAAAATAAAAAGTGTCAAATCGGTCAACTTAGAGCGGCTCTGGTATGTTCTGCCCCATTTCCATTGTTATCCCCTCCCCCTCGCTCACCCGCGAGTCGTGCGACACGCCGCCGCCGGAGTGGTAGTGCCGGCGCCACTGCGGGCTCGTGCTGCTGAACGCGGCGAACAGTCCCGCCTCGTCGGCGGGCTCGTTGCTCTCCGCCGCCTCGTCGGTGTCCACCTCGCTGTGGTTGTAGCGGTCGCAGCGGCCTGATGGGGTAACCGTGCCGATGTGAGACACAAACGAACAAGTGGGTTAAGAGTTATGGGTCGCGAGCTACCATGATTGGTGTAACACAGTCGAACCGTCGGGCAGTAAGTAGCTATGTATTTGTTATAGATCCATAAAGTCTAATATTAAGTGTAATTGAACGCGAAAGTCTAAAATCTTTCAATGAAAAGAAATCGGTGAAACGGATCAGACGAGACCAGTCCGAGGATAAATCCGGGACCAACGGCTCAATGATTTAAGATTTTTTACGTCTCTCTCAAATTTTTGACCAAGAGTCACAGAAAGAAGGATTACGCCAGATGAAAAATCTCACTTACTGTCAAAATAACTGGTGTCCTCATCATTCTCCAGTTGTGGTATAAATTCAGCTTTCCGCCTCAGAAGATTGTTCCAATCTAATCCATAGAAGTACACGTGTTCCTGACAACAAATAGAACGTATCAACCGTCTATTCATAATTGCCCCAAAAGATTAACTTTCCAAGTCACGAAAATGTTATTTTTTTCAAACTACCATAGATGTTCATTTCCATCAGTTTTTGCAGTTTCTCGATGAAGATATGCACGTGGTAGGTATGCACATGCCTATAAATAGATTAACTTCCACTTATAATGAATGGCTTAAACTACTTAACTTGACATTTTTCACAACCCCCCTTGGCTTTTAAGAAAAAACTTATTGAAAATCTGTTTCCCTGCTTTTTTTGGATTGATATTAATTTTTAGAATACCTAACTAAAATGTTAACTTTCGCAATGTTGTGCATATCTGTAATTGATGTAAGCAGAATATAGAAACATTTAAATAATAGATTTTTGATTTATTAAATAATAGAATAATTATAATGCAAGTGTAATTTAAGAATATATGTGTTTACATTGTTGATGTGCCTTATATAAATAAAGATGATGATTATGATAACGATGATGATTATCATTACATATTAAATTACTAGATTTAAGACTAATATTTGCATACCAGTAATAGGTAAAATGTGTGATCCATAAAACTATTTTTAAGACCAATTTGTTACCACATCGTTGCAAATAAATATTCTTTCTTTCTTTCTTAAAGTGGAGATGAAGATGATGATGATTGAATTACCTTGACTTGATGCGTGCCCCCGGTGCCGAGCCGATCGCGAGGGTTCCGCGCCAGCAGCTCTGTGATGATGCTTCTCGCCTCCACTGCTATCGGATAATCTTCTTCCGAAGGCCATTCTATATCGTCTGTCAACAATATAACACAAATTTAGTTGGCGTAAGATAACTTGAAGGTAGGGTTGCCATCTGTCTGGGTTTCCCCGGATCTGTCCTAGTTTGAAAGCCGTCCGAGCTTTTGAAGTGTCCGGGTTTTATTTTTAGACGGTCTCGTTTTTTTTTAAAAAGGATTTCTTTCGACCGTCATGTCCGAGGTTTTTGTCGTGTTTGTTCGGCGACACCAGTTTAGGAGATGGCCACCCTACTTGAAGGTGATTAGATCCTACTGAACATCACGAGTGTCTGAGAACAGACCAGTAATTTTTTTTTTCTTAGCTCTTAAATCGGGTAGCCAAATTAGATAGATAGAAGTCTAAGGGATATAGAGTCGAGTCTTGCATAAATTTAGTGCCAAATTGCAGTCTGTAAATAATGACAATTCATTCATTTTTAATACATCATGTCACTCGGGGTACGGCCAGAATACCAGCGCTGCAGCTGCCCTCAGGCTGATGTAGCACATGCTGAGGCCTGTACCTCGTTGACCACATCCTGTCCTTATCTGTTCGTGTTAATTCTTTGTACTTCTTTTGTCTGTCATATATGTGTGTTTTTGCTTAAGTTTTGTGTTTTGTTTTCATATAATCTGTTGTATACCTATTTGTGTATGTTATATCTGTTGTATACTTATTTATAAACGTTTTCTATTCTATTCTATTCATTTCAGCTTAAGTAATAAAACATAGCCCTAAGTACCTACATATAAGATTGACTTGCCCTTGCAGGGTGTCACATGTATACCTTTTACTCTTAAGATCTTATTACGTGATGTAATAAAGTGCAATTAATTTGATTTGATTTGACAATGGTCCAGAAAAGTCTCAATTCGAAATCAATGTTTGAACATAGATTTACAAAACTCACCGTTGACCGTGTGTGCGAAGAGCTCCTCAGGTGTTTCCCCGAAGAACGGTACGCAGCCAACCAGGAACTCGTACAGAATGATGCCCATCGACCACCAATCCACCGGCTTGCCGTAACCCTGCCACATACGAAATATTATTTTCTTCTTATCGAGTCTACGCCTAAAGGGGCACCATGATGTACTTAACTCTAATTTTACCACCTGTAACCCATTATGATAAGCAATAAATGATATGATTTGATTTGATTTGAAAATCAAACGTGATCGGCCCAGTATTCGGCCACATGAATCGCGTTGTCTGAGGCACCCATCAAGTCGCTCAGCGAGCAGGTTTCTGGACAAGCGGGACTTGACATTAGATAGCACATGGATTGTGGCAAGAAACCGCATACGCAGGCGAGATCTAATGCGCCAGTGAGTCCCCATCTGAGCATATTTGCCTTGCTACGACTAACCTGGGTACGAAGTCTGTTTAGTGACTTCCAGATTGGCCATGGCAAATCGTGACCTTTAGAAGGTTCTATATTATATTATTACTCACTGATTCATACCATACCAGACATTAGAAAACTGTAACTGTTCGGGATATTTACCATGTTGTTTTGTTTTAATGAGCTCCCGATATTTCGGCACTGTTGCAAGCGCCATGATCACGGGTGAACAATTTGGTAACCATGACAGTTTAAAATTACATACCAGACATGCCTAATCACTCTAGGGCCCACAGGTCAAGAAGAAATAATGAACATATGAAGCTTATCTTATCTTATCTTATCTTGTAGTGGGGACCGTCTAACTGGTTCACGTCGACCCTTAGGGATCTTTTGTGTTACCCCTACCTACTCCCTGAAGATCAAATTAATATTTTTTTTTTCAAATTAATTGTTTTCTTTACACACAAATTTTGCCCGACCCCGTACTCGAACCGGGGACTTGCTACCAATAGATCAACGAGGCAGTCAACATAACATTCAATTAAAAAGACAAATATGAAGTTCCATACAATTCTAGAGGTCTCCCCGGTCACACAAGTCCTACAGTTCCATATACAGTTCTTTAAAGCTACCGTGCAAACGCAACCCTATATTCATTGTAATAACATAATCATTCGTCGTACCTTATTTTGAATATGAATGATGGTGACATTAGCAAATACCAGAGGTAACAAACCTGTCTCAATATGACTTCTGGTGCGATGTACTCGGGTGTCCCGCAAACTTGCTTGTCGGAGAACTGACGCGCCTCACGATCCGCATATTCTTCGTAAAGGTTTGTTGCCACTGTCAAAAATTAGCACATTTTTTTACACAGTATAAAGGAGACTGCATTGCAATCTATTGGATATATCATTTGATTTCTAGTTACTTAGATCCACTGTTTCATTGTTATTTAGGGTTACTTACATGACATTAATCCCATTTTACTAAGTCCGAAGTCCGTTAGCTTGATGTGGCCGGTTGCAGTGATGAGCAAACTGAAACAAATATTTACTTTGTTAACATATTCATTCATTCGTTCGTCATGAACTAGTTCATTCATTCGTTAAAAGAAGCCGCCTCAGCGAAGTAGTGCCTCGCCATATCCGCCGGCAGAGGGCCCGGGCGCAGCAGCGTACCGCGACTTTGGCGTCGGGGACCGCCCATTATATCCATACAATCCGTTCACTTCCACTTACTATCGTTCTTTCCTTCATCCGTTCGTTCATTCGTTTGTTCATTCATTAATTCGTTCATAAAACGAAAAATCTTTTATTGGGATACAGTTTTAATATGAAGATATAAACCTGTAATTTATTGTAATGTACGAATTGTATTCTGTAGTTGTGCCTTTTAAAAATAAATAAATCATCAACTCACTTGTCCGGCTTCAAGTCCCTATGCACAATCCCATACGAATGCAGGTACTCAACAGCCAGGACTGCCTCGGCGAAGTAATGCCGCGCCATGTCGGCCGGCAGCGGGCCCGCGCGCAGCAGCGTGCCGCAGTCGCCGCCCTCCACGAACTCGAGGATCAGGCACAGGTGGCGTTTGGTCTCGAACGAGCAGTACATCGTCACCTGGTGGTAGAAGTTATATTAATACGCAAAATTGATGATATGTGTATGTATAGTTCGTAGATAAAGTTGATAGGTTTGTATATTGTCGTTGCTTGAAAGCGGCACATTGAGTGAAAACCAATATTATGTAATACTAGCGGCCGCCCGCGACTTTGACCGCGTATTAATGGGTTTTAGTGGCAATGTTGTATTAAAACAGCCTACATTCCTTGTAAAATTTGTTATTTATTAGTGAAAGTTCCGTCAACGTTCTCCCATAGTACATCCCCCCCACCCAGGTCGAAAAAAAAAAAAAAAAAAAGTAGCGCTGGTGTTTTTCCAGTGTGCCAGCTACCTCCATACCAAGTTTTATGAAAATCTATAAACACGTAAAAAAAAAAAAAAGTAGCGCTGGTGTTTTTCCAGTGTGCCAGCTACCTCCATACCAAGTTTTATGAAAATCCATAAACACTTATAAGTACTCCCATACTACGTTTCACCCCCCCCCCTCCCCCTCCCCCAATAACTACCATGATGGGGTCGAATTTGAAGAAAAAAAAAAAGTATCGCTAGTCTCTCCGGAGAGCCATCTACCTCCATGCCAAGTTTTATAAAAATCTATAAACACGTAAAAGTTCTCCCATACTAATTTCACCCCTCCAATGACCGCCATGGGGGTTGAATTAAAAAACTAAAACCCAACTACGACAAAAAACGACGCTGAAAAAGTATAAAACAAGACTTTTAGAACACTGAACTGACTGAATTGACAATAATGTCATACAATACTATTTTGAAGTATGCAATATTTACTATGTAGAGATAAGTTTTCATGTTTGGAAAACCGCAGTCACACGTTGTCAAAGTGCTACGGTAGGTAGGTACTTGTGTATGGAACGTGTGACTACGCCTTTCCAAACATGAAAACTTATCTCTACATAGTAAATATTGCATACTTCAAAATAGTATTGTATGACATTATTGTCAATTCAGTCAGTTCAGTGTTCTAAAAGTCTTGTTTTATACTTTTTCAGCGTCGTTTTTTGTCGTAGTTGGGTTTTAGTTTTTAACTTTTTATTATTTGTACTATTTTGGTGTTAAAGTGTATTTGTGGCGCATAATATTATCAAAAGTTAAATTGATGAACCAACATGTTTTATATTTTAAGGGGACGTAGTAAAGAAGCTATGAACGAAAAGATGTGAACTATATGCAATCAGTCCATGAATATACGTAAAGTCACATGCAAATGCTAGTAATATATATATATTTAAAATGTACAAGTAAAGCGCTTTCCAATGATACCAAACACGGCGTATTTATCTTAACTTTATTTTTTTACTCTGTATGTTTTGTCCGCTAGTGGGCGCCACATTAGATTTTGTGAAACCCTATATAGCCTATAACCAGCGGACAATTAAGACGCTTCTAATGATATGTCATTTGTCGAATTCTGACAAGCAATTTAGAAGTTATGTGGAAACAGATGAACATACATACATACATACATAGCCTGTCAAAATCATAACCCTCCTTTTGCTTTGCCGTAGTCGGGTAAAAAAAAATTGCGCTTGTGTCACTCCGGAATGCCAGCTACCTCCATACCAAGTTTTATAAAAATCGACAAACACGTAAAAATTCTCCCATACTCATTTTCACCCCCCCAATGAACCACATGGGGGTTGAATTAAAAAAAAAGTAGCCTATATGTTATTCCAGAGTGCCAGCTACCATCATACCAAATTTCATGAAAATCGGTTCAGTCGTTTGAGCGTGAAAGAGTAACAAACATACATACATCCATACATCCATACATCCATACATCCATACATACAAACTTTCACCTTTATAATATTAGTAAGGATATAAAATTCAAAGACAGCGCGGCGTAGGCGTACGATCCGACTTTACTTTTGACACACATGATGACATGGTTAAATTCCGATATTTGTTACAATCTGAAATACCCACAATTTGCGTGTTAGTTAATTATTTTTAAGTAACTCACCACAAACGGATTATCCGCAAAACTAAGAATATCCCGTTCTGCAAACGCCTGCTCCACTTGGTTCCGAAGAATCAGGTTGTTTTTACTAATTTTCTTCATTGCGTACCTGGAATCAAAATGTTATTGTATGTCAAATGTGGCATACGATAAAGATTTACAAAACTTTTCGTTACATTATGTAAGACTTAACATATGTAACTTACATTGTAAGTACTTCATATTTGTGTTTTTTTCCATTGGGTTTCCTTCCAGTGGGGACATATATGGGCTAATGATGATGATGATGATAATGACACGTTCTACTCTGCTCGAGTCCGTCTATTACAAGTATAAAACTTTTCAAATATGTGTGTATTCCACTTGTTACTGGTATCGGTATCAATTAAAGTAACAGTCGCTTAACGGTTCGGAATCAGAGCAAAGTAAGATATATAAGACGTTGTTAGATATTTATTATTAGATGGCAGGCTCAAGAGGGTCAATTGTGTCTGTCGACCTCATTAGTAGACCTACATTTATTTTAGCAGCTTAAGTTAAACATACATTACTTATTAGTCTTTTAAGACTAGATTGTAATTTTGAAGGCGTATTTATCCATAAGGAAATACATCATAAAAAGAAAAAAAAATAGTAGACCTCATGGCTGCTTATCTACAGGTGGAATGAGGCCATCCTGAACGTGAATTATAAAAAAAAAACTGTCATTATTACCTCTGCCTAGTCTGCTTGTGCTTGACGAGGTAAACAGCGCCGTACGCGCCGTTGGAGATCAGCTTGATGACTTGGTAGTCGTTCTCGGAGGGCGGCGCCCCGCCCGACCCCGGAGCGCCCGGCGGTGACTGGCGGCCGCGGGTTCTGAAAATAATAAATGTTCTCAATGGTGGTTCAATCCCCGTTCCGGGGGAGGGGACGGGGGGTCATGAATGCAAGTTTTTTAATTTTTTTGTTCAAATTTTAAATTTACATTGAGTTTTAATAGCATCAAAAACAACAAATCTTATAAATAAAAATGAATTGCTGTTCGTTAGTCTGACTAAAACTCGAGAACGCCCGGACCGATTTAGGTAATTTTTTTTTTAAATGTTCGTCGTAGTCCAGGGAACGTTTCAATGAGAAAATATAGAAAAAGAATCAGTATTGGCGGTATGAAATTCGCCGGGACCACTAGTAAAAATAATAAATGTATTTAAAAAAAGATTGAAAAGTCTTACGCTTGGGTACAAAAAGGCTTTTGACTTGAAACATATTATGTTGAAACTCAAAAGGTAGTTAACAACAGTAAAAGTTTATTAGTAGATTTGTGTGCATGGATGGATTGTTCTTTGATTGTATGTAATAAAACTTTACATTACTTATTACAGTTCTAACATCATGAAATGACTCTTCTGAATCAATTATTGTAATGAAACCAAATTTACTCAATCAAAAATTAAAAATGGTTCATTTAGTGTATGGTTCACTTAGTGAACAATTTTTTATCCATTTCCTTAAATTAATTTAATTATTGCATTTTTTTTAATTTTCTATTTTTGCAGACGGAGTAGTTTTTTACGATAGACACGGTCTCAATGAGGATTTTTGCATCTGAGGAATTCACTAGATGGCAATACGTAGGCGTGAGGTCCAACTACAGCATGATTGGTTATTTTTGACGTGACATTGACAGACATGTCAATATTCACCAATCACATAGCAGTTAGACCTCACATCTACGTTTTGCCATCTAGTGGATTTCTCATACGCAAAAACCCTCATTTCTTCGTTATCATACCACACCGATCGATGGCATCATACCACGAGGCTGGTCCAACGGGCAAACCAGGCACGCATTTCATCGACATCATTGCACTATCGATATGCTCATTACAATCGATACTTTTCCACCAATCGATATAATATACTCACTTGGAGGGCGAGGCGTTCTGCGCGGGCGGCGGCGGCGGCGGCGGCGCGTGCAGCTCGGCGAGCGGGTCGCGCGACAGGCCCAGCTTGTGGATTATGTACTGGGGGATGTCCGTCGTGATGCCCTGGGGAAAACATAGGTATAGCTAAGCACCTTGTATAGAGAGCTGTGGACAAGTTTGGAGGAAACCTTTGCCCAGATGTTCCCACTTCCGACGAGTCCACTTACAGTTCCACTCGTAAGACGAGTTAATGAAAAAAGGTATACACTAGTAGCTAGGGACACTTTGACGGTGTAATTCAGAATTCTAGCCAGATTATTGCAGTTTTAGGAAGTACTTAGTACTAACGTTTGATCGCATCAATGCATCATTACAGACAGATTTATGGGTAAATTGGTTCCGATTTTGTTTATAGGTAAACATTATTTTACACAAACACTACATCTTGATGTTGCAGATCACCTGTGCTTGAATGACATGAGTCCAGGAGGTTTACAAGTTTAATACATTCAATCACCTTAACTTGAATAACTGTTTCAAACCTAACTATAATAAGCAACTCGAAAGACCAACTGACAAAGTCGGAATCCACACTCTTCGTGCGTTACGCACAGCGTCGAATCGTATGTTCATAAATAGCACTTGAAAGTCCCATTCCCTCCACTCTTTCCTCGACCAGTCCAGGGTCCCCACTCTACATAGGCTGGCTCACAGTAAGACTAGGAGCTCATAGTCGGTCGAACTTCTTCTGTCGAACGCGAGGCACTCGACCGTCATGGCGAGCACCAGCCGCGTCACCAACGCACCCTTTATATGGCTGGCTTACAGTAGGACCATCTTTTTTTTTTTATAAGAGCCTAACAAGATGACCTCACTCCACCTGATGGTAAGCGGTAGTGAGATCCACATATGAGGTCGACAGGCACAATAGACCGTGTTGAGCCTGTCGCACTCACCCTGAAAGCCGTGAAAAAGGATCTCTCACCTGCAACTGCCTCGCGTGCCCCTCGGCCGCCTCCAGCAGCCGGTAGAACCGCTCCGGGTCGAACTCGAGGCACTCGACCGTCATGGCGAGCACCAGCAGCGTCACCAACGCACTCTATATATTATGGCTGGCTCACAGTAGGACCATCTCTCACCTGCAACTGCCTCGCGTGCCCCTCGGCCGCCTCCAGCAGCCGGTAGAACCGCTCCGGGTCGAACTCGAGGCACTCGAGCAGGCGCGCCGGCCGCGCCATGGCCAGCACCAGCCGCGTCACCAGCGGCGCCACCTGAGCTCCGGCTTCTGCGGATTTCTCTCGAGTCTGCAACAAGTATAAGGTGTTGAAACCGCTTTTGGTTAATCCATTCATTTATTGATCAATGCATTCGTTCATCCAAACATTCATTCATTCATTCATTAATCATTTATTTCGTTCATCAATACATTCATTCATTCATTCATTCATTATTTTATTCATTCTTCAATTTATTCTTTCTGTCATTTATTTTGTCAGCCCTTACTTCATTCATTCTTCCATTCATTCATTCTGCCAACCATTCTGTCATTAATTGTTTCGTTCATTCTTTCTTTGATTTATTCACTCATTCTTCCTTCTTTATATTATTTATTAATTATTTCCATCATTCAACTATTCATTCATTATTTGTATTTTCTCATCCTCTCTTTCTTACATTCTCCCTTAGTCTTTCTTTTTATCTCTTTGTCCTATCATCATCACTTCCATTATACCATCCCCATCCATCCACCATTTTTGACTCAAGATACTAACCTCAGCCAGTAGTCTGTCCAAACTGTCAGCCATGTCGTAGAAGTAGCTGCTGGTGACCTGCTTCGACTCGGACTTGTGGAGGCAGTCGCGAGCCATCTCCAAAACCTTGTAACACAAAACCAATCTCTCATTAATGCAAACTATAAGCAAAGATGGCCCTTAACCGGGCACCACAATGATCATTAATTTGTTTTTTACCATGTGAAGTAATTAATGTTCAAAATTGTGCGGTATGGCTATGTAAGCATAACAGCTTACATAGCCATAGCCTGCTCTAACGGTTAATTTTAAAGGATACCTAACTTTATACATCCTAAATATTAGTCTTTATAGGTCTAAACGCGTTATTAGGAGTAGCAAATTACATAGCTACTTACTGCCGTTAGTGAGTGTTGTGTGACAGACAGATGTGGGTAGCTGTACAAATGACGTTAGTGCTGGTTCGGGAGTGGATCAAGAAATTCACAACCGCTGTGGCAGACGAAGACGGGCGGCGCCAGTTCGCTCGCGACCACGATTGGTGTAACCCAGTCGAAACGTCGGGCAGTAAGTAGCTATGTAATTTGCTACTCCTTATAACGCGTATAGACCCATAAAGACTAATATTTAGTGTAATGGAATGCGAAAGTCTAAAAAATTTATACATCCTTCTTCTAAAGTATAAATACTATTATAATATTTTGTGATTCATAAATTGACACGCAAAGAAAAACCAATGGCGATGAAGCTATATTGGTCTAGAAGGCAGACCACAGCATGCCTTTTAAATAAGGCGGCAAGTTGTTTGGTACTCGATTTATAATCACGTAGATTAATAATAAACTAATGACCCGCCCTCGCTTCGCTTCGGGTAATCCTTTCTTAGCGGATGCCTATGTCATAACATCCACCTGCATGTCCAATTACAGCCCGATCCGTCCAGTGGTTCGGGCTATGTCAGTCAGTCACCTTAGAGTTATATATATTTAGGTATACCGATATTTAGTGCTTGTTTAGTACAAATCCCATCCAAGATTGAAATAATCTCCTGAATTACCTGTCTCTGTACAAATCTCTCTATAGGCGGCCGGTCTGGTTTCTTATCTAACTCAGTGACTTCGTCGATTAGTGCTCTCAACCTGAAATAAACGTCACACATAGATATGGATACTAACTATACAGTAAATAGCTTTTATATGGGGGCGGGCTTAATGTTAATGATCCTGAAAATTGTAATAGAGATAAAGTTTTAAAAATAGAATAGAAAATAGAGTAAAGAAACTTATTTTTAAGCGGTTTCAAAATACAAAAGGAACTTCTACATTTGACTAGCTTTAGATTTTGTTCAAAGAGCCCAAATATTACATTTAATGACAATTTTCAAATCTCATTAATACGTTAATTCAAAGTCGATCGACCGCTCATGAGAAACGAACAGATGCCTCGTTCTATCGAGACTAAGAATGTTAATAAGCTTTTATGAAAAAATAACATGCTATTTTTCGGTCGCAGTAAGAGCAACATGAAAATCTGTCTATTTTTTTTTCAATCAACACCTATTGCACTTTTACAGCTCCCAATATAACTAGCAACTCAAAGTCCTACTCACTTATCGTTCATAGCCTTCTGTGCGGCTGGGAATCGTGCGGCGAACAACGAAGACATGGCCGACACGGCGTCATCCTTCGTGCCCTCCGCGCCGCCCGCGCCCGCGCCGCCCGGGGACCGCGACGGAGAACTGAAAAGGAAATACATAAATAAATACATGTCTCACTACTTAATAGTGGTTCTGGGACAAGTCAGTTGGTTAAACACTTGTACTCAGTGGCGTAACTACAGGGTGGCAAGTCGGCAAAATGCCACGGGCCCCCACCTGTTAGGGGGCCCCAGCCGAAAGGGGCCCCCGGTCATAGCCGAATCTCGACTGCGAACACACTGCACATTAAGATAAAAAGAACAACGTGGTGTGCACGGGGCCCCATCCGATGAATTTTGCCACGGACTTCATCGGGTATAGTAACGCCACTGCATGTACTTGCACTGTGGATACAAAAAGGTGTCATGGATATATATTTCAGCATCGGGCACAAGACCGGCGTGCCCTGTATCGTTAAGGTTTCTATGAAACATTATTCCTAAGAAAGCCAACATTTGATAGAAGGAATAATTCAATACAATCTGAACTCAACACAGAGATCAGAATAGAATCGTCCGCTTTGTGTCCAGAAGACTTGAACACATATTGGAAATCGATAACTTTGAACTTTTAGTGCTATTGAACTATTATTGCAATACTTACTGTGTAATTAAACTGAAAGTATCAAATTCCTTAAAATTTCACTCTGTCTCATAATATCAGTACACACTGGATTCAGTCGTTCAGTGTATAATTATGTACACGTGTGAGTGTGAGTGCGAGTGCGAGTGCAACTGCGTGTGCGTGTGCGTGTGCGTGTTCGTGTGCGTGTGCGTGTTCGTGTGCGTGTGAGTGTGCGTGTGCCTGTGTGTGTGTGTGTGTGTGTGTTGTGTGTGTGTGAGACAGTGACGTTAGTCGCTGAGGCTGCGGCGAGGGTGCGCGCGCGGCGGTGTGTCCGCTGCCGCCGCTGTCCGACAACGACGCCCAGTTGTTGAGTGTATGTACACGTGTGTGTGTGTTTATTTCTTTTTTCAAAAGGACTAAGCTGTTAGCCTAAGATGGCTTCTACAACTTCACCGGGCTGAACCGATTGCGCCACGAAGGCGGCTTGTGTGTGTGTGTGTGTGCGTGTGTGTGTATGACAGTGACGTCGATCGCACCTGAGGCTGCGGCTGCGCACGCGCCGCGCCGGGCTCTGCGGCGAGGGCGCGCGCGCGGCGGTGTGTCCGCTGCCGCCGCTGTCCGACAGCGACGCCCAGTTGTTCATACCGCTTCCTTGTGAGCTGCTGTGGGAAGTGAAGAAAATCAAATGTTAAAATTCGATACGATACTTGCATTATTTCCAGTGGGTTAGAGAAACATTTTTTTTTTCTTAACCGACATTCGATGATGCTTTGGAGTAGCCTCGCCATCATCACCGGACTTACGGGGGAGCGGATGGCTCTCACCCCTTTTTTACGAATAGACGTGCCCACGACCCTTATTTACACACTTTTACGTTCGAATAGTGATTAAGGTGCTCTGTACTTAAAAGGATATTCTAATCACTGTTCTTATATGAAGGTGTTTGTTTTTAGCTTTATTTTTCGTTCTTTTGTTTTAATTGTAAATGAATTTTACATTTGACTAAAAAACATCATAGAAAGGACAAAGCTTAAATAGCATAACTAGGAGTAACTCCATCCAACATGGGACTAATGATGCTGGTATATTGTTCTCACAGTCTCTGTAAAGCGTCAATGGCCGAGTGGTTAAGGTCGTTGCTTCCCATGGGAGAGGTCGTCAGTTTAAACCCCACCATGTGCACAAATTTGAAATTCCTTTGGAAAAATCATCGTGAGGAACCCCGCCAAGCCAGCGTGGGTGACTGCGGCCTTAACGCCCTAGTTTCGGGTATGCCCGTGCCCCAGCAGTGGGGACGTATATAGGCTGATGATGATGATGATGATGATGATGATGACTGTACTCACTTGAGCGAATTCTGATGCTGGTGACAGTGTGGGCAGGGCGCCCGCGGCGGCGGCTCGCACGCCGCCTGCACCGCCAGCAGCCGCTCCTGCGACGAGCATTGCGACTGCAACAAGGGAGATGCACTATTAATAAACACTTCGAAGTATAATTTTAAAACTGTCATGGTTACACACATTAGAAAACTGAAACGGTCCGGGATATTTATCATGTTGTTTTGTTTGAATGAGTTCAGTTCACCCGTGATCATGGCGCTTGCAACAGTGCCGAAATATCGGGAGCTCATTCAAACAAAACAACATTGAATATGAATTGGTAATTAATATCCCGTACAGTTTCAGTTGCAGTAGAAGAGACTCGAAATCAACACTGTAATAATGCTGGCTAATGAGAGTATGCACAGTCGACCACATCCGTATGCTTTATGAATAGTCTAATGACTATAAGAAAAACCACAGCTTTTAGTAATCTAAAAGCTGTAACATAGTTTTTCTTCGGATGAGCATTTAAAATTTAGTTATTTTAGCACTTTGAAGGGATGAAAATTGGCATTAAGTAGTAGGTGGTTGGTATTGGTATTTACTAAAAAAAATCGAATCTTTAACAACAGGTTACAAGTATGTGGCAGAATTATTTATATTCGTACATATTTACTTCATTTCGTCAAGCAAGTGAGCATAGGTTTTGAAACAACAAGGTGTTTTTGCTATCTAACGCAACGACGACAACACGATTACTATTATACATATATGAATAATATTAACTATTAATAATAAAGTGCTTGATTGGTTCAACTATTTATTCCGTTTCAACCACATACTAGTCCTATTTGCGCAGCGCGAGTCGCCATAAATAAATCAAATCCCTTTTCCTGTAAGACTGAGTGCGCACAGAATACATTTCACATCCATTCTCGAATAGCGGAAAACAACAATCTCTCAATTTGCCTATTTGTGTCATCTAAATCCCTGTTGACGCAACTTTGTCGACGCTGAAGTGAAATCGACACAACAATAAGGTAAAATACCTTCATCCATCAACATATTTGTGTCACCCTCTTTCCTTGTATGAAAGAAACACTTTTGCTACTGTTTGAAGTGACCATACATTAATAAAACAAAAGTGTCATAAATCCAGATATTTATTGGACTGCATATTTACATAGTAAATTGTACTTATGGATTCTCTGATTTATTTATTTGTTTAAGTTTTTATTTAGTTTTCTGTTCCTTTTAATATACTTCATAATACGCCGATTTTTATTCCCTCCATTTTAGTAAGCGATTTGCAATATATTACTGTCGTTAGCTATTACACGTAATATATTGTTAGAAAACCAACTACAGTATACTATTAAAAATAATACAGTTAAATTACGGAAATAAATCAACCGATACTCCAAGCCTTCGCAATGCTTTCCGTTTCCACCGACATTCATACGACCTATGATTCACTATTTTCATTTGCCGCAAACGTTCTCATCGTGAACACAGTAGGTTATAAAACCCCATATGTGCGGCATTGACTCACTGCCATACTAAATAATATGTCAGTGGAACAGTGTATGTTAAGCTGGGGCTACATTAGCGAAGGCTACACGCCGAATGTTGGTGCTACCAGAGTTGCCATCCGTGACGATTTTGAAGACATTGTCCCGCGTCCCGACGGTCTATATATTTTGTCCCGATTTTTGACACTAAGCGATAGTTCTCTTATGCGCCCATCAAATGAGGTCGAATGGTCAAGTGTTATGGAAATAACACATTTGACAGATTCGATAGTATAAATCAACTGAAGTATAATATACAACTAAATAAAATTGCAGTGTCTGCTTGTAATATTATAATAACGGCTTTTTACAGAATGGGTATGAATCGGGTAGCAATAATAAAAACACAATTGAAATATTTTTGTCCGTCTGTTTATTTTCGCTAATCTCCGAAATGGCTGGACTAATTTTGACGGGATTTTAACTAATAAATAGAAATTTTTACTAGGTATATCATAAGTTATTTTAATAAACCATTGCAGCCAAAACCATTTTCACGCGGACGTAATCATGGGCGGCCGCTAGTACAAAAAAAATCTTTACAGTATCCCGCCATTATAGCCACGACCTTATCGTATAATCCATACTAATATTATAAAGCTGAAGAGTCGGTTTGTTTGTTTGAACGCGCTAATCTCAGGAACTACACGTTCGAATTGAAAAAAAAAATTGTGTTGGATAGTAATCTATCCAATCGAAGAAGGCTTTAGACTATAAAACATCAATCTGCGACAAATGGAGCAAAGAAAAAATGGAAAATCTCCAAAAAACGGGAGAATACGCGGACAAAGTCTCCGGCACAGCTAGATATTATATCTAACTAGCTGACACAACAGACTTCGTCCTGTCAAAAAAATGTGAAAAAGAAAAGGGCTGTTTTTAGGGTTTTCCCGGCAATTATTCGATTTTTCTCGCCGTAAGAACCATCCTCGGACTTCAACGAGCATTTTAAAAAACGAATTGGCCAAATTGGTTCAGGCGTTGTTGAGTTATGCGCTTACCAACACATTTTGCGATTCATTTTTATATTATAGACTAGCTTTCCGCCCGCGACTTCGTCCGCGTAGAGACGTTTAACGGGTAAAACATTACTTCCTTATAGCGCAGTCGGTTAAAAAGTAGCCTATAACCTTTTCTAGGCTCTGGACAATATCTGTACCAAATTTCATTTAAATCGGTCCAGTACTCTATGCGTGAAAGCGTAACAGACAGACAGACAGAGTTACTTTCGGATTTATAATATTAGTAAGGATATACAGTTTGCATATCGATGTGGTGTTTTATTTTTTTATACGCTCCTAGATACCTCGTTTTCAGTTACAATCAGGTACCTAGTACATACAATAAATGCGAGAGGGCCTATAATATCCCTACTTGTAGCTCAGTTCCGGGGGATATCGGCAATTCGAAGACAGGACGCGCCCTTTCCGCCCTTTACGTTGCGAGATTGTAACACGAGTCATATGCTTGCTTATATCCGGTCCGTTATCAAAGGATATTCTCCAACACAACACAAATATCATCTTACTATTGAACGGTGAACGTACCTATTTGGCTTTAGTAGGTACTTGTTTGTTTTAGTTACATATATTGTACATGTCTTTGTCTATTATAATATATCTTTAATATTTGTTTTGTCCGTCATCATAACAAATTTCATTCATTAACAAATTGTGGAAAGCTATCTATTATTTTTGCGTTTACTCATATTTAATATTTTTTTTTTTTTATATTTTACAACATCACATACATCGATCTGATCCCGTGCTAAATAGCTTAAGCAATAATAAAAAGTTAAAAACTAAAACCCAACTACGACAAAAAACGACGCTGAAAAAGTATAAAACAAGACTTTTAGAACATACAATACTATTTTGAAGTATGCAATATTTACTATGTAGAGATAAGTTTTCATGTTTGGAAAACCGCAGTCACACGTTGTCAAAGTGCTACGGTAGGTAGGTACTTGTGTATGGTACGTGTGACTACGCCTTTCCAAACATGAAAACTTATCTCTACATAGTAAATATTGCATACTTCAAAATAGTATTGTATGTTCTAAAAGTCTTGTTTTATACTTTTTCAGCGTCGTTTTTTGTCGTAGTTGGGTTTTAGTTTTTAACTTTTTATTATTTGTACAATTTTGGTGTTAGTAAGTAGTAAAGAAGCTATGAACGAAAAGATGTGAACTATATGCAATCAGTCCATGAATATACGTAAAGTCACATGCAAATGCTAGTAATATATATATATTTAAAATGTACAAGTAAAGCGCTTTCCAATGATACCAAACACGGCGTATTTATCTTAACTTTATTTTTTTACTCTGTATGTTTTGTCCGCTAGTGGGCGCCACATTAGATTTTGTGAAACCCTATATAGCCTATAACCAGCGGACAATTAAGACGCTTCTAATGATATGTCATTTGTCGAATTCTGACAAGCAATTTAGAAGTTATGTGGAAACAGATGAACATACATACATACATACATACATACAAACATACATACATACATACATACATACATACATACATACATACATAGCCTGTCAAAATCATAACCCTCCTTTTGCTTTGCCGTAGTCGGGTAAAAATAAAGCAGCTTGTGTTACAAATATTACGACGTGTCTAATTAACGACGAGTGTACACACAAATAAGCTTAAATGTTTAGATAACACACCGGCCAGTCAAGCCTCAAGTCATCAGAAAAACAACTTTGTATTTTTATACATTTCCAGCATTACACTGGATTTAAGTACTTAGCTTTTATTATACCAAGTCCACGATTTTCTTGTCCAACCGTGTCTCACGTTTTAGCGCGCAACAAATTCTAAGGTTAAAGCTTACGTAATTGTAGGCATTTTCATGAAAGTCACCTGGCCCTGTAGCCCTTGTAATACGTAATACAGGGAAAGTACACAAGTCGCTATTATTTCTTTTCCTTACTTACACAACAATCCGTACCTTCCAATTGATAGATCGTTACGACAATCTCTGTAAACGACAGAGCCGTTTCGCAAAGATATAAAGTGAATTGCTACAAAAAACAGCATCAATTGATCTATAACTATATTTGTCTGTACTGTCGGTACAGGTATAATTTATTACTAGCCGTGCAAGCGACTTCGTCCGCGTTAAATAAGAGATTTTGATAAACAAAGCCTATATTGTTACCTTGTAAAGTTGGCTATTTATTAGACTGGCTCGGTGGAACAGTGGCTAGTGACTCAGGTTCATAACCTACGGTTCCAAGTGTCTGTTCCGTGTTTGGGTGTATTATTAAATATTAAAGATAGTGTTGTTGGCGATTCTTTAAAATAAATAAATAAATTAAATATATTTAAGTTTATTTGTGTATCCTCTGTTGATTCTGATATCTGTAACACAAGTGCTTAAGCTACTTACCACGGGATCATATCAATGTATGTGATGTTGTGCAATATCTTTTTTTTATTAGTGAAAGACCCGTCAAAGTTGGTCCAGCACTTTCGGAGATTAAACGGACAGACGGAAATGTTTTCGATTGTGTTATTGTTATTGGTACCCGATATAGATTCATACCTATTATTCAGTAAAAACTCGTTATACTTCAATCCATTCAGTTGTACAGATTGGATCGAGATTAAATACGCTCGTTCTGAATTAAGTGCGTGTGTGAAACAAGTCGATGTAATGAGTTGTGGCCGTACAGTGATAAAATAATTAATATTAACTGTCCTTTTAATATTAACAAGATGGCTTTCTAGTCAGTAACGATTGCGGATACATTTAGAAAACGTTTTATATATAAATAGATAGATATTTTATGGATAGAGCTATGTTTATGTCTCGGTTAAAAATGCTTATTACTGTTAAGATATTATTTTATATTCAGTCGTGGTTACTCTTGTAAGTTATACCTGATTTGTACGTATTTTCATATAATTTTAAGAACTAAATAAAATTTTATTCTTTTTTGTTTTATTCTTTATATAAGATGACTGACGCAGTGGAACAATAGTTAGTGACCCTATTTACGGTTCCAAGAGTCGTGGCTTCGATTCCACTTGTGTTTGTTCCGTGTCTTGTGTTTATAAGAAGGCTTGTCCTTACTTAGTGTGGAGTTATATGAGCGTGTGTGGAAATATTCCATATATTAGAATAACTTACTGATAGGCTTGAGCTGCCTGGAGTAGTGCCGTACCCGGAGGAGGGAAGGGACGCCACGGACCACCTGCGACCATCGCTGTCAACAAACAATCCATCATCATCATCACATTTGCGGGAAAACATACTTAACATATATCTACAAAATGAGAAAAAAAAGGAATTAAGGAGCTACGGGATTCTATGTAATAGCATGCTCTAAACATAAAACACTTAACTTTTTATCGTGTAGATTTAAGTGAAATCTGTTATTTTCCACTATATTGGTAAAGTTAGGTCCTCCGTACACAAGGTTAAGGCTAATACTTTGATCATTGTGTGTAAATGTACAGTCAAGAGCAGCGTCGGACGTAAAACTTAAGACTTTGTACCGTTCCTTTGACGTAGACTTAAATGTTAATATCTTTTTTTTTTCAACTGACTTACGATGATGGCTTGGAGTAGCCGTGTCATCATCGCCGGACTTGCGGGGGAGCAGATAGCTCTCACCCCTAATGTTAATATCGTATCGTCAAGAGTTATGAGAAAAGCACCTGACGCGCTGTTAACTGTCCAACGAGAAGTTTATATTTTATCAAATTCCACAGAAACTGTTCCACGAATTGACAGACCATTCTTAGATCGGCAAAGTGGAGCATGTGTTATTGACATTTATACCATGTCAATCAAAATATCAGTTGGCGATACCGATCTGAAAATACATTCGACCGGCCGCATTATGCACGGAACGTACAGTGCATATTGACACTTGTCCAATGAGACTGATTAGGCAGACCACGTTTTTACACACGATATAGAAAAAAAAGTATTTCTATCTAAGTAATATTTGAACTTAATGTTCCTACTAGGGATACACGGAGTACTTACATATCCTTACTTCTTATTTGGTTAGACATGTAAACACGAGCACAAACTATTAAATTTGGCATTTGCTAACAAACATTGGCACAAAATCAGGAATTTCAGTGCAATGATGCTAAGCTACTCTAATAAACTCTTAGGCAGGAATAGCTACAGACTACGGAAGTACTAAAAATATATCTAATGAGGCATTTCTAAAATGTCGCCGGATGAATAATGTGTTCATTTGAATTTTTTTCGCAAAAATATTTTGGCAAGGTTACATCAATTACAATCATGGATGATGTATGAGATCTGTTACCTGTTATTTATTTTCACAACGGCTACCAGACATTCCGAAAACGCCGCATAGCACAGCCGAATAGACAACGACCCATTATATTTATATATTTAATATATTGTAGACTCTAGATACAATATATTCCATATTATCGTTGCAAAGCCGCTTGTAAATATTGTGCCAAATCCGTAATTTTGTGTCCATGTTCCTTAGCAAATCTACAATAATTCTACAAATAACATTACATCATTAATCATTATAACATCTTGGAAGTCTGTGAACATCAGAACTCAATAGTTTACTTTCTTAATTGGTAAAATCTTTATGTTTTCGCATTGTCGTATATTACTCTAATAATCACTAAGATTCTCTATGGAACTAATGTTATGTTCCAGCAACATAAAGTTAATAAGATATCCTTCTAGAAAAGCTTCAAATGTAGAACCGACATTCATCACTATGTAGGATAGAGCTAAAATAGTCACACAACATAACACATCAATACTTGCCATTTCCTAGCATAGTATACTTTTTATAGAGCCTAATAGACATTATATTCCAGAGATACCCAAAAGAACTTTCTATTGGAGATGGTTCCATCCATCAGCAAAGCTACTGGGTGTAAGACCATGGTCAGAGGGGCCTCAGTGTCTATTGTGGTACAGAATTGCTTAATTTGCATTTGTAACTAAACTCGGTATGTAAAAAGTCTGCCTTTGCTTCGAGTTCAAGGGTCTCTATGGTGTAGACAAGGCTGTCTCCACTAAATGGACAAAGTCCCCTTAAATGTTGATACACAGGTATCTTTGATGTCAATTCTCGAAGGTGCGTCTGCTGTAAGACAGGAGGACCTCCAGCGTTAAGATGGAGGAGCCACCATCTGGTGACGCCTCCATCTTAACGTTAAGACAGTCGGGCCTCCCGTATTAAGACAGGGGGCCTCCCCGTTAGGACAAGGGCCTTACCCTACCCGACCACTTCACCCGTATTTTTTCCTAACTGACTAAGATAATGGTTTGCAGTAGCCATGTCATCATCACCGGTTTTGCGGGGGAGCGGATGGCTCTGCTGTAAGGCAGTCGGGCCTCCCGTGTTAAGACAGGGGGCCTCCTTAATAAGACAAAGGGGCCTCACCCTACCTGACCACTTCACCCGTCTATTCTTTCCCTAACTGACTACAACATGGCATACATCACCGGTCTACTGAATTACGATGATGGCTTGGAGTAGCCTTGTCATCATCACCGGACTTGCGGGGGAGCGGATGGCTCTCACCCCTAACTACGATCTGACTCGCAGTAGCCGAGTCATCATAACCGGACTAGCGGGGGGGTGGGATGGCTCTCACCCCTTACCTCCACCCCTAGATCGCTCTCAGCATACTTACAGCTCCTTGCCCCGCTTCACGCTGGACGAGAGTAGTGCATGGTGCAGCGGGTGCGGGTGGTGCACGTGCGGCCAGCGGGGCCCCTCGGCCGGGGACAGCGGCCCCGTGCCCGGGGAGCTGCAGCGGCCTGACCCCACCTGGGGACAAACGGGATATACGGTTAAAAGGTTTCGTTTCCTTGAAGTATGATATTTGTCCATCAGTTACCCTATTTATTTCAGCTTAATCGTATACGTTTATCAAAAAAACAAGATGATTTTTAATTATTGCATATATTATACTGTTTTCAATCGTTAACTGCTTCAGGTTTACTTTTTTCTTAGTTGTATATGTATACCGTCATATCGGAATGACATAGTTGGCTCCGATCTGTAAATTCTGATGGAGTGCCAAACAGTATTGAAGCCATTACTTTTTGGCACAATCCTAAACTCATAACATGTCAAAATTTCACTAGATTCACCACACGTCTTTCTTTTTTTTTCAGGATTCTACATTAAGAATTAACAAACCAAGAACGAGATCAAAATATACAGCTTAATTCCCGGAAATAATAGAGAAAACTAGGTATATTTGTGCCTTTTTTTTTTCCTAACTAACATACGATGATGGCTTGGAGTAGCCTTATCACCATCCGACTTGGGAGCGAGAGGCTCTCACCCCTAAGCTATACTTGTGCCATGAATAAAACTGCAATTTAACAGAAGCTTGCAACCTTTTATTAAGTAAACTCCAGTCCAATTGTCATCCCAAGTAAACAAATATAGCCAGTTATTGTCCACAAAAACAATCTCGTGTTAATAAACCAATTACATCAAATTGCTTCGTTATCAACCGATCGAACTCTCATAGCAAAACTAGTTTCGCTAGGTAACCCGCAAACTTGGAAGTTTTTGCAACTTAACCCAATCAAGATTGTGGTGCTTGGCAGCTTTCGACGTATGCCTCAGCTTAATTACCGACGTACAGAGCCAGGCTTATGGAGAGAGAGTAAAAAACTGGCCAAGCGCGAGCCGGACGCGCGCACAAAGGGACCCGTACCGTATTATAATGGTCCACTTGTAGCAATTGTAAATATCACTACATAGTACTTTGATTTAGAAAGTCGCTTTCTCTGTCCCTATATATCCTTATGTATGCTTAAATCTTTAAAAATTCGCAACGGATTTTGATATGATATAGATCTAGATATAGATAGAGGGATTCGAGGGCAGGTTTTTATGTTAAATTCACCCGAAGCTAGGCGAGAACGGGTCACCAGTTGACCATAAAGTGGCACAAAAATTAATTGTGATGAGGTAACTCTCCTTTAAATATTGTTCTGTTCTGTTTTTAATATTTGAACCGGTAGCGGCAAAGAAAGAATGAAAAAGATATATCATCTAGGATTTCAACTGTCTAGCGTTAAATAGGAAACGTTTAAAAAAAGCGTCGATGGCCGAGTGGTTAAGGTCGTTGTTTGCCATGCGAGAAGTCGCCAGTTCAAACCCCGCCAAGTACCAATGTGTTTTACAAATTTGAAATTCATATGTACCATGTCAGAGGCCTACGGGCGGTTTAAACTCTTCGACACCAGGTTGTTCATCAACCATACGATAAGAAGAACAAGAATAGGAAACAGGCATTAAACGCATAAAGACATAACGTAGACAACAGTCTTAGTAATAGAGTTTTTACCCTTTAGTTACTGAACCCCATAACTAGTTTTCCTATTATGTGAGTGCAATAGCCTCAATGAATTGGTATGAAGTTTAACTACCTACCTCTAAGAGGTCACACGCTTGTCGAACTGCATATTCGAATGAAGAAAATCTTTATTCTGGCATTTATTTTTTTCAGGAATATCCAAATTTTTAAGTCTAATGCAAAATATATGAAATTAGCTCTCAGCCTGCGACTTAGCCCACTTGAAGTTGTTCATTGCGTAAACATTACTCTCTTATAACGCAGTCGGCAAAACAATTGTCTAAATCCTAAACTTTTGGTGTAGTACCAAGTTTTTAAAAAGCTGAGAGCCATCCGCTCCCCCGCAAGTCCGGTGATGATGACAAGGTTATTGCAAGTCATCATCGTAATCAGTTGAGAAAAATAAAGATTCTCGGATTTTGGCATGAAAGTGCGACTACCGAAGAGTTACTTCCGTTACTTATTTATAATGTTAGAAAAGATTAATTTCTTATGGATAAGCATACAATCATCTTGTTGTATTGTATCCAAAATATTGCTAGTAAGACTACAATAATATTCAACAAGAATAAGCCTCTTCAGTTCATCCAAAACTACACGTTTGACCACCGTGAGAAACCCTTTAAAGCTAAACTATCGTAACACAACCAAAAGTCCACAGTAGTAGGCAAATACAAACAGGTGAGCTACTCATTATGCGGGCACGATACGCTGTGTTTGAACTAACTAGCTTTAGGTATGAGTTACGGGAAGTATGCATTCGCTATTATGGGCATGTAGGAACAGCTTGAATAACCAAACGTTGAGTTATTCCACATTGAACAACCAAATCGCCCTACTTTTTTTTTTATAGAAACGAGGTTCAGGATTACCTCAATCCATTTGATGGTAAACGGCCGTGAGGTCTACATATAAGGTCGACAGGCACAATAGAACTTATTGAGCCTATCACCCTTACCCTGAAGGCCTGTATAGATGCCGTATCACGCCCCGCCTGAAGAACCCAGTATTAGGGATTAGGAAGGAAACACATGGCCTGATAGGCAAGTGTGTGCTTGCTAGGTAAAGCAATGTGGAATAACCCCAAACATTGACCTCGCTATAATATTCAACATGTAATACCTAAAATGTGTAAAATAGTTATGAATTTACGGTACTTACTAATATTCCGCCCGAATAATAAATAAACAAGTGTTTCTACATTCATTATTCAGGTGGAACTACATAATGTAGGTTTTGTATACACAAAAACATTATTTACTAGCTGTGACCGCGACTCCGTTCGCGTTGGAGCTAGAAATTAAATAGCCTATCCTATGTCCCAGATGTATATGTGTTTTTATACCAAATTTCATAAAATTCGGATACTTGGTTAAAAAGTTCTGGAGGAACATACATACATACACACATACAGAAAAAAATCTAAAAATCGTGAAATTAGTATCAGTATCATATATTGAGCCTATAAACACAATATCTCTGAAAACAAACTAACTTACTCCATGACCGACCCTTACAGATTTATTATTAGTATAGATAACAACGTCGTAATTATGTGTAACAAAAGTCCAAGTCAAGTACAAAGTCAATCTATAAATCGAACGAATGAATCACAAAATTTTTTTTCCTAACTGACATACGATGATGGCTTGGAGTAGCCCCGTCATCATCACCGGACTTGCGGGGAAGCGGATGGCTCTCACCCCCAACAAAACTGTAGTACTCGCGCAAATAATAGTCAATACTACAATAGTTTCAATTTAGTTTCAGTAAATAAAATCGCAGGTATCCTCTGTGTCGTGTGTGAGTCACTGTACACGTACAGTCGAGCCCATTTCGCATCGATCGACCTTCTATTGTGGAGAGCCGGTTACATTAGATACGCTTTTTACACCGCAGCCTGTCTGTCCGATGTATTACTTTACGTTTTTATTGCCTGTGTTAAACTGTTTTATAGCAGTTTTTGTTTGAACAAACAAACATGTCAACTGCTACATAATAACGTAAACTTTAATACATGGAACGTTGCGACTAAGTGTATTATAACTTGTGCTAGCGATTGTACAGCGGTTTTGTATTCGATTAGCAACTTTAATACATTACCATAAGTGGCAATTTCAATTATCAGATTAGTTTGTTTTGTTTAAAGATTATTTCATACATATACAGATGTTAGAAGTATGCTAGGAGTGAAACTGAGTGATAGAATAAGAAACGAAATAATTAGAGAACGTTGTGGTGTGAAAGAAGATGTAGTGACTAAGGTTGAGAAAGGTATGCTTAGATGGTTTGGTCATATTGAGAGGATGAGTGAAAGACGATTAACGAAGAGTATATATAGAGAGGGTGTGATTGGAGATGTCGACAGGGGAAGACCAAGAAAGACCTTTCATGACCAAATAGGTCAAATCTTAAAGAAAGGTCAAATCAAAAGTACCCGTAATCGACGAGCGTGCATGAAGAGGTTGATGAATGTGGATGAAGCGAAAGTGGTGTGCCAGGACCGTAGCACATGGCAGGAAGTGATCTCTGCCTACCCCTCTGGGAAAAAGGCGTGATTGTATGTATGTATGTATGTATGTATGTATACAGATGTATGTATCTGGTAGATGCAGATTAATTGAAGTAGAAGTAAGTATCTACCTAGTATGCGATTTCACATTCGAGATTAGATAGCTGTTCGAATGACAAACACAAACGACATATCGTTAATTTTATTAGCTCATTTGTTATCTACATAATACCTTCACAATATTAAGTACCTACTTATAAGGTAGATAAATTGTATGCAAATGATTAAAATTTCTAGACATACGGTTTACTGCACATTTATAAACATGAATACAATATAAAATGGCCGGTCTCAAAAAATTAAAGGACTCTCTTTGAGTGATTAATTTTTTTGTTAGAATTTTTTTAAATTGTTTTGATAATAAAAAAATCTATCAGTAAAATGTGTATCAAATAAACATTAATACTAGGAAACAGGCTTATATTGATCAATATTGTTGCATAATGCCCTTTGAAATTGATAGTGAAATAAATTGAAGCAAAAGGAAAAATATTCCGGCGCTTATCGGTACGGACGTCATTAACCTCAATATTAATTGATGAAATGTTTCCTTTGCCACAATACTATAGTTTTTTTTTAACATACGATGATGGCTTAGAGTAGCCTCGTCATCATCACCGGGCTTGCGGGGGAGCGGATGGCTCTCACCCCTAATTACTGTATACCGTATAAGATTTGAGGAGAAGGAAGGCCTAAGTTCAGGACTGGACAGGAATGGGCTGATGATAATGTATTAAGTGTGACTGCATTAATACGCTACGTTCTCACGGAGAAAATTCTTCACGAGAACTATTCTTTAGTAACAACAATCCTTACGTTACTTTCTTTTGCCGTAAGAGCATCGAATAAACTTAAATATGAATTTTAAATTTGAAAACACGTCGGTACGTAGTGAGGTATGTATTGGCGACTGCATACATTGAAAGCACCAATCGGCATCCTATTTAACGGTTCTTCAACTTAATTCAGCTGTTTCAAAACGCATATTTTATGGTTACCACGATTTCAAATGCATTTAGACATGCTTGAATCAAGGAGTCTGCAAAAAACTGTTCCTTTCCATACGATGCGGATTGGTGGACCCACTTGTAAACTATCTAGACACGCGGTAGCGTGTCAAGCCAAGTTCACGAAACAGAACTGGCGAGCCGCACCGTGTGTAATATTACACGAACCATTTGGAACCACTTTTGAACCCCTCATAAATCAAAAACTATTTCACGTAAACGTATCAAATTTGGCTCATATATTGTGACTTGCGAGATAAATATGTGTTCTAAATTTCATAAGCTTATCTCAAACAGTTATTTAGATATTAATGTCCAAAAATCCCCATTTTTATCATTGACTGACTGACAGATCAAAATTCTAACCCAGTTCCGAATGACCTAGAGAGTCAAAATTTGGTATGCAGATAGGTAATTACATGAATACAAAGGAAAAAATAAAAAACCGGCAATTTTTTAATAATTAGGTTTTTTTTTTTTTATTTTTTATTTTTTTATTTTTATAAGAGGCTAACAAGATGACCTCACTCCACCTGATGGTAAGCGGTAGTGAGATCCAAATATGAGGTCGACAGGCACAATAGACCATGTTGAACCTGTCGCACTCACCCTGAAAGCCGGGAAAAAGGAGACCACTGCTGCGGTTAGGTTCTATTATGAACGCTTAACATAAATACCTAATTAGTGCCTAATCACGCCTATATACCGGGGAAGGCAGAGCACTAAGTATATATTTAGGTATACATACTTACTTATTTACAATTAAGAGTAGGTACTTATAGTCGGTTTTCATATTTATTACTTAGGGTTATACCCCGTAAACGTAGGAAAATATAGTAACTGATTCAATTGTTTTATATTTATAAAGTCTAGTTTTAGTTTTGAATTTGTCCTTTTCAAAGGACCTACGGCGTTACGATGATATATACTTTTCTACAAAAAGTAATGATATCCAATCAAAAACATAAATGTGAAATGAGAGCCAAGTTCAATATTATGATAATTGCCTTGGTTGTTGACTTCAACGACAAAAGAAGTGAGATCTAAATGGGTGCCAAGTTCAATGGTCAACCCTGAAATTTATTTATAAGTAACACTAAAACATACCTATCATATCTTCTTATAACATAAGATAATGTATGGTGTTAGCCTATGAAGGTCTGTCTTGGCTAGTTTTCTTTAGTTAGTTAGTTAATAGTCTAGTTAGTTGTCTTGGTTAGTTTGGTATTTGTCGGTATTTATTTTATAATTCCGAAAATTTGGATTGTTGGTAGAAACTAGCGAGCGAACATAATAATACGTTGGTAGGTTTATAGAAACTAGCCAAGACAGACTTCATAGGCTACCACCATACATTATCTTATGTTATAAGAAGATATGATAGGTATGTTTTAGTGTTACTTATAAATAAATTTCAGGGGTGACCATTGAACTTGGCACCCATTTAGATCTCACTTCTTTTGTCGTTGAAGTCAACAACCAAGGCAATTATCATAATATTGAACTTGGCTCTCATTTCACATTTATGTTTTTGATTGGATATAAGAATACTCAGATCCGCTTGACACGAGATGAACGACGCAGGAAGGTATATGCCTACCTTAAGTACCCGCAAAGTAGTCAAATTAACAGCTCGATGAAAAGTTAATACTGTTTACACTTGTCTACGGTTTATTTATAAGCTTCGAGTAGGGACTGGCTAAGGCGCTATTAAGGGCGTTCGCAACGTAAACACACATTAGAGTAATGCCACATTACTCTGCTTAAGGGGAGAACGTCTCATATTAATTTAATGACTAGTGGACCCAGTCGAAACGGTCGGATAGTGAGTAAACTTTCATGTTTCGCTAAAAGACTGGTTTTAGTGTGGTTCTGACCATCGATACGGATTGCTCCGTACGGACCCATATGCAACTTCAAGGAACGTTTAAGGTTGTGTGGCACTGACTATCGCTGCGGATCAAATCCGCGCGTATGTGATCCGCTCCATACAAAATGTTGGTCGGTACCGACGGTCAGTGTTATACTAAAACCAGTCTAATATAAAGTTTGGGTGGGACTAAACACGCAACCGGTAACTTTACCTAATATATTGTTGTTTTGTGTTTAGAATATGGAGGAGACTCATCACACAAATAAATTGTCCTAGATGGAGATCGAACCCACGACTCTAGACGCAAGGGAAAGGGGCGCTCTCAAATGTGCCATCGATCCAGCCTTTAGTATTGCAGCTTTAAGTCAATTTGAATGAATGAAGATTGATTTCCGTTTGATATGTTCATACCAACAACAAAAGCGCGGATTTTATTTAACCCGCCAAGAAATAATATATTCAGAAAAGTTAGGTTACTTTAGAGTGATTTCCGTTCCCTATGCTATAGGTAATACTACCCAACAACAATCCGCCAAGAATCCTCTCAACTTAGCCTTAACAACGAAGCAAGTTACATAACACAACGAACGGAAAACTGAAACGTTGTGCGATAACGCGTTACGACCGTTGCGTAACGCGCAATTGAGCGAAGGACATCGGACATGCAGCGGGGTAATAGCTGTGCATAATGTGGTTTTCAATTTATATGCTGTGCTATTTGAAGATAGAGACGCGGTAGTGTGTCCAGCCAAGTTCAAGCTAACATATAATGTTAAGATATCAAAAAAATGACAATTGAGATCCCTCTTTTGTTTAAAAGACCGTTAAAATATTTTATTACATTAAAACTAGCCATGTCGGCAATACATGAAGTTATAAAAAGAAATTGGATTAATATTTTTGGTCCGGTTATATTGGACAAAAATAGCCGGATTATTTTCTCTGTTCGTTAATCGTATCATAAAAAAAACGATAAGTTTCATCATTGTTATCACTATTGTTATCACTATTGTTATCAACAACAGTAAATGTAAACAGTATGCAAAATAATTGTTACTCAATAATACACAACATAATGTAAACACTTCATTTTACGTTCAACACAAACTTTGAAGGAGAATTCTTTCACGAAAATTGGAAAGCGCATTTCAAGCCACATGCATTAAGTATGGAACGGGCGGGCCACTGCGAGTTGCATAGAACTGCAAACCCGATTATAGTTTAATCGCATTATGCAACTGAATTGGACTTGAGATGCAGTCGAATATGCATAGGCCCCATTAAATATTTCGTTAGTATCACTTTGAGCTTATTTAGACTAGCTTTTGTCCGTATCTTTTTCCAGATAATTTCATTAAAAAAAATGTGCAGGCATTTAACGGTACTTAATAGACAGGCAAAATATATTCCCATCATCATCTGGACTTAAGACTTATATTAAGGTCCTAATGAAAATGTTCAATATGATGTGGCTGTTAAAAGATTAATCTGAATAAAGTAAACCTACCCACTTATAATTCCTGTACAAAGTGTACCGATTTCCTAATATATTTTGGAGAGGTTCACACGATCCGATGTTAGTGTTGACGACAAGACAAGGCCATCATTGAGTCAATCAGGAAAAAATCAAAAATCAAAACTTGCTAAGTTGTGGAAAATAGGCCAAGTCTAGTCTACGTTAGTGAATGTCGTATTAGATATGTCTCTAATCTGTAACTAGAGATGATTCTGACCGCTGGTGGTCAGAGTCGCTGCGGTTGGAACTTGACACAAAGCGGGTAGACAGACAGGCCTCGACACTTTAGGCCGGGTTCTCGTTGGACGCTTAGCGGTGGACGCGCGATTTATTATTATACACTGACCACGCTTAATCAGTGTTTTGTCTAAAGCTGTGTGTGCTACTTCCGGCCACCGGGAACGGAGATTTCCGACTGCTGCTCCTGGGAAGGTGTCCCAGGGGTATCCACTAAGACTCTCGGCCTGTGATTGTGCTGCGGGAACGACATGGCCAGAGAACCGCTGTACCACCGGTGTCGCCATTTCGAGCCGACCTGACACCAGTGTAAGCACACGTATAAGCTTCTTGTAAGCCGAAAGTCGAAGAGATTTACATTTCTAGTTAATTCAAGTAACATGTACAGACAGATAAAAGTGATCCTTAGTTATCAGATTGTGTAATTTGTAAAAGAGAGCGGGCAGGAATAGACTAGTCCAGTCATTTAAGCTTAAATTAGGTAAGAATCTCGGAATTCGAGATACCCAGCTGTAAGTCTGTAAATACTTAGATATTGACACCCTAAAAGTGGTCTCAGAACCTACATATGGTAGGGTGTACGCAACTATTAAATTTTCAATGTCAAATGTCACAAATATTTTATGAACTTTTGAGCGAAACGGCAAGTTTTATCATAAAAGTGTGTAGGAGAAAATTGCTTATCATCTAATTATCTATAAAAATTGTCTCTAAGTTTTATTCCTAATACTAGAAAAAGCTTAAAAACCAATGTTTAAGTGGGTTCTCATACAAAAACTATGGTTTTTTTTTTCTCACACTTGGCCGGTTTTTAACGTGGTTACCACAGTAAACCTATTCCAGACGACACCTTTTATACGTGAAGAACACGTTCTTTATATGGAAGCCTAGTTAAATAATTGTTTTATGTTTTTTTTAGTACTAAACATATACGTTTCAGTCCATTTAAACTGCTTATTATGGGTCAAAAAGTAGGAAATAACCAATTATTAGAATTTCTGTTTGAAGTATAACTGAAAAAAAAATACATTTTAAAAATGTTAACTGTCCATCTAACTCGATTATGAACGTGAAGATCCATTTTAACCAAATTTAATTTAATGAAACGCAGAAATCTTAAATCTTCTGAATACTGAAAACAACACAAAACAATTATTTAACTAGGCTTCCTTATAAACAACGTGTTCTTCATGTATAAAAGGTGTCGCCTGGAATAGGTTTACTGGGGTAACCACGTTAAAAACCGGCCAAGTGTGAGAAAAAAAACACATAGTTTTTGTATGAGAACCCACTTAAACATTGGTTTTAAGCTTTTTCTAGTATTAGATATTATAGAGGCTACTAAAATACATCATTCGTGAAAATTTTAACTGTCTAGCACAATCGCACGTGGGCCCGGAAGCTTTTGAAAATACAACTTTTTCAACTATTTGCATCGCTGTATCTCTGAAATGGTGAATCTTAGGAATAAAACGTACAGACAACTTTTATAGATAAATAGAAGATAAGTAATTTTCTCCTACACACTTTTATGATAAAACTTCCCGTTTCGCTCAAAAGTTCATAAAACTGATATTTGTGACATTTGACCTTGAAAATTTAATAGTTGCGTACATCCTACAATATGTAGGTTTTGAGACCACTTTTAGGGTGTCAATATCTAAGTATTTACAGACTTACAGCTGGGTATCTCGAATTCCGAGATTATTACCTAATTTGACTGGACTAAGACTGTGAATCACTGTTTGGAACACAACGTTGTTTATTGTTTTCTGAACTGATAAGTGACAGTGATGATGTTACCGTAGATAAGGACTTACCAATAACTTCAACCGGACAATGATATCACTTTTTACCCAATTGCGAAACAACAAGATTATCACTGGGTGTGTCTACCAGGATGGAAGAAGCATCAAAATATGTAACATCATCCTACGTTAGCGGAACTCTCAAATCTCCCCGTCTAGCGACCCGCAACATTAACATTTTATGCCACGAATGCTCGTCTCACAATATTCAATTTAAAGTTCTGTAAAACACATACATGCTGCTCCATTTATCTTGCAGCCACTAGTGTCTATTGTCCCTAAGAGCCTTTTCACACAGCGATAGTTTAGAGCGAAGTAATTATGTGGCGATTATTTTATGGAGAGAGCCCACATGCACACGGAATTATCCGAAATCGCCCAAAACGATAACTAGAGTGTATAAGCTATTTGAATAAGCTTATTAAGCTAAATATTAGTGTTTATGGGTCTACACGCAATATTAGGAGTAGCAAATACTTAGCTACTTACTGCTCGACGTTTCGACTGGGTTACACCCATAATATACGCAATATTTAGTGTAATTTAACGCGAAAGTCTTAAATCTTAAGCTTATTAAGGTCTCTTAATAATGTCCGCATGCGGGATGCTCGTGTGAACGCCAGCCATTATGAACACATTCACCATCAAACAGGATCCTGTATAAAACTGGACTACAGTGTGAAAGGGGACTACAGTGTGAAATTCTTACCACAAGCGATAATCTGTGGTGAGGAGGCGGCGGCGGCAACCGGGACGGTCTTCGTGACACCGTGCATGGCTCCTTCTGCAACAACACAATAACATTTACTATAAAATATGTCCATTGATACATTGATAATTTATAGAAAATACATTATTGGTAAAATAAAACCAGCCGGCTCAGCGGACATAAAGACATACAATACACCTTCTGAATATTGTACTAGGCGGAATAGTTATTTGCGCCGTTTAAACTTTTTCATACAATTTTTTTTTCCGCTAAGTCCCGTTCCCGTGGGAATTTTGCAAAATCCTGTTGAGCTTTAAGTTTTCTTAAGTACCAGCATGCCAGTTTGCCATACCAATTTCATGCGCCTTACTTAAGCGGTTTAGATTTTTCATACAAAAGGAGCTTCCCGCTAATTTTTGTTCCCGTGGAAGCTCGGGAATAGCTTTCTTAGTGCACCTCTAACTAAGCTACGTCCTTCCCAAATGTCAAGTGCCTACGTTTAGACGTTTAGGCTGTGAGCTGATATGTCAGTCAGTTTCTCCTTTTATATATTTAGATAAAGAGCTTCTGCAGAAATTTTTTTGGCTCTACTATCTTTGATCTCAATCGCTTTCAATAGCCGGCTGGGAACACAGACAAGATACTGAATTCTAGTGGCTGAAGGCAATGATCCACTTCAGGTCGCAAAGCCAGTCTAGGTAATAAAAGTAAACAAGTAAGTGAGTAATCTTTGAACCGAATACCCCATTAATTACCAACGAGAACTCTTAACTTCTTAGGTAAACAAATGAGACTTGTATGGGTGTAGCTGAAGTTCGTGACGCGACGTAACAACGGAAGCCCCACAAACGGCAAGATGGCGATTGCCACCAGAACATGATTGGGAACGTGCGGAAATCATCTGGCTTTCAACGTAAGTGTTTTTTTATAAAGTCAGAAACATAATTAGTTCTACATCTAGGAGTGAGAGCCATCCGCTCCCCCGCAAGACCGATGATCTCAAAGCTACTTTAAGCTATCATCGTAGTTAGATAAGAAAACCCAACTACGACAAAAAACGACGCTGAAAAAGTATAAAACAAGACTTTTAGAACACTGAACTGAACAAAGTTGCTTATGTAGTTCCAAGTAAATGGACACAGTAGACTCTACCAAAATGCTTATGTTGAAAATTGACAATAATGTCATACAATACTATTTTGAAGTATGCAATATTTACTATGTAGAGATAGGTTTTCATGTTTGGAAAACCGCAGTCACACGTTGTCAAAGTGCTACGGTAGGTAGGTACTTGTGTATGGAACGTGTGACTACGCCTTTCCAAACATGAAAACTTATCTCTACATAGTAAATATTGCATACTTCAAAATAGTATTGTATGACATTATTGTCAATTTTCAACATAAGCATTTTGGTAGAGTCTACTGTGTCCATTTACTTGGAACTACATAAGCAACTTTGTTCAGTTCAGTGTTCTAAAAGTCTTGTTTTATACTTTTTCAGCGTCGTTTTTTGTCGTAGTTGGGTTTTAGTTTTTAACTTTTTATTATTTGTACTATTTTGGTGTTAAAGTGTATTTGTGGCGCATAATATTATCAAAAGTTAAATTGATGAACCAACATGTTTTATATTTTAAGGGGACGTAGTAAAGAAGCTATGAACGAAAAGATGTGAACTATATGCAATCAGTCCATGAATATACGTAAAGTCACATGCAAATGCTAGTAATATATATATATTTAAAATGTACAAGTAAAGCGCTTTCCAATGATACCAAACACGGCGTATTTATCTTAACTTTATTTTTTTACTCTGTATGTTTTGTCCGCTAGTGGGCGCCACATTAGATTTTGTGAAACCCTATATAGCCTATAACCAGCGGACAATTAAGACGCTTCTAATGATATGTCATTTGTCGAATTCTGACAAGCAATTTAAAAGTTATGTGGAAACAGATGAACATACATACATACATACATACATAGCCTGTCAAAATCATAACCCTCCTTTTGCTTTGCCGTAGTCGGGTAAAAATGGATTTTATATCTGGCCATAAGAGGTCTGAACTTACAACCAACAAAACAAGTACCTACAAAAAGGACACTGCCTTATTTACAGTGCACATACAATATTTGTAGGCGTGGCTTCATAATGTTCGCAGCGGTAGTAGAAGGCACACCAAAATATATCAGTAACGCAATTTTGTCAATCTTTAGAGGCTTGTTACTGGCAGCAGGTTGATGACGTTAAAGCTGTAACAGCGTCATCATTCGGTAGCTAATCGTCGACCAGCCTGCGACAAACTGTTTACGTAGACTATGGACGCCAAAGTGTCGATAGCTTGCCAAAGACAGACTGACAGCTAGCCGGTGACATTTGTCGATGGAGCCGCATACGAGACTACAGCACTCGACAACATGTGAGTGTGAATCTGGGTGTGAGTGTGTGTGCATGTGTGTGTGAAAGTCAAAATTGTAAAACTCATTAAATGAAGATTTGGCCGTATGATTTTAAAATCAAGGCCGTTAAACCGCTATTTACTACTACGACAACATGTGACATTGACGACAACTAGCGTTACAGAATATAACTTCGATAGCAAACTGCTTTTCTCCAGTAAGAACTCAAAGGCTTACCGCCCACGTCCCGTAAACCGGTGACCGATTTTTTGTAGGAGAAAACCGGCCAAGTGCGAGTCGGGCTCGCGCACAAAGGGTTCCGTAGCAGCAAATATAATAAAAATCAACCTATCTCAAAAACTATAAGAGATACTTTGATCAAACCAAAAATCGTTGAAAGAGTTAATTAGCATGCATCACCTCTATTTTTTTTAGAATTTTATACCCCGTAGTTATAAAAATAGAGGGGGGGGGACATACTTTTTACGACTTTGAGAGCTGATATCTCAAAAACCGTTCACTTTAAGAAAAATGTTTTTTAGAAAACTTTATATCATTTTAAAAGACCTTTCCATTGATACCCCACACGGGTATGTACATCGAAAAAAAAAATTTCATCCCTCAGTTACATGTATGGGGGCCCCACCCCAATTCTTTTTACTATTTAGTGTCATATTTTTGTAGCGGTTCATACAACACATATTCCCATCAAATTTCATCACTGTAGTACTTATAGTTTCCGAGTAAATCGGCTGTGACAGACGGACAGACGGACAGACGGACAGACGGACAGACGGACAGACGGACATGACGAAACTATAAGGGTTCCGTTTTTGCCATTTTGGCTACGGAACCCTAAAAATGGACATGCTCAATGCAATGGAACGACGCATACGACCTACAAAAAGTCGGTTGAATATATGGTAACAAAATTGTCGGAATAAAAATCGGCCCGACCATCGAGGTCCTACAAAAAGTCGGACGTGGGCGAGCAGCCTAATTCCTGGTGGCTTGGCCTGGCAGTGATCCACACTATCGGTCTATACACACATATGCCCGCGTCGGCGGGGTTCTAGAACGTCGCGAAACAGCCCCTCAGTTTTCACGTCTCTCTTCACTACCCGATACCGGCACGTGGCTGGTCCTTTCTCTCCCTAAACATACGTCCGCATTAGGGACCGTCCCACGCCCTGAGCCGGGGTTCGAGACCCGTTAGGGGACGCCCCCAGACAAACGTTGCTTATATGTATTTTGGATGTGAGCCTTCCGCTCCTCGTCCAGTGTAGCTGCAGAAGCCGTCTAAGACTAATAGCTAAGTCCTCCCGAAAAAAAAAGTATTCCTTACCACGTGTATGGAGAGCGTCGGCGCCGACTTGCCGAGCGCTGACCTGCGCATGCGCACCAAATTGTTGCCGCGCGCTTTGCCCGCATCTGCAACAAACGATATACACACTTTAATCAATCGTCATTCAAGTACAGTCAATAAATGGTCCTCCTTGGTTTAGTCGTCGTTAAAACCACAATACAGAGCCAAAGTTAGTACATATACATAAACTAGCTGTGCCAGCGACTTCGTTCGCGTTTCCCCCGTTTTTTACACATTTTCCATTGTATCTTTGCTCCTATTGGTCGCAGCGTGATGTTATATAGCCTAAAGCCTTCCTCGATAAATGGTCTATACAAAGCAAAAAGATTTTTTCAAAAAGAACCAGTAGTTCCTGAGATTAGCGCGTTCAAACAAACAAACAAACTCTTCAGCTTTATAATATTAGTATAAATAACAGAAGTAAACACGGGACAAACATTCAGGTTCATCAGTTCATCACACAAATAGTTGCTCCGACAACTCTTGGCGCATGATACTGGGATACTACTACCATATGAGCCATTGAGACATAATGTAACCATAAGTTATACAACTTACGTATTACAGAATCAGATTGATCTGATTTCGTTCGAAATTTTTGTGTGATATTTATAACAAAAAAATTGTAAACAAAAAAAAAACCGCCTTCAAAAACACGACTCACTAAAAATTACAAAATAATATAATACGAACATTAATCTGGGTATGAATTTGATATGTTTTTGAAGGCGGTGCCAATTAAATTTTTGAGGAAAACTGCGTGAAATATAAACGGCACCGCCTTCAACAACATATCAAATTCATACCCAGATTAATGTTCGTATTATATTATTTTGTAATTTTTAGTGAGTCGTGTTTTTGAAGGCGGTTTTTTTTTTGTTTACAATTTTTTTTCATCCTTTTTAGTGTTAATTTTTTTTACACCCTATTAGTTAAGCTCACCTATAATTCTACTGATATTATAACCAGTAATATCAATATGTACACAGATTTGAAAGAATAATCCCTTTACTCCCAACTATTAAGGAGTTGACCTTCCATCATCAGCTCAGCATCATAACATTATGATTGCCAGAAGCAAATGCCAATATAACTTCAGAAAATATGTAAAACGCGGTACATGTGCCTATAAAATTTGAGGGTTGCCCTCGATTTCTCCTGGATCCCATCATCAGATCCTAGACTGGTCAACCTAATAGTTTAGCTCACCTGTAATGCTACTTATATTATAACTAGTAGTCTTAATATGTATACAGTACTAGCTGTGCCAGCGACTTCGTTCGCGTTTTCCCCGTTTTTTACACATTTTCCATTGTATCTTTGCTTCTATTGGTCGCAGCGTGATGTTATATAGCCTAAAGCCTTCCTCGATAAATGGTCTATACAACGCAAAAAGATTTTTTCAAATCGAACCAGTAGTTCCTGAGATTAGCGCGTTCAAACAAACAAACAAACAAACAAACAATCAAACAAACAAACAAACAAACAAACTCTTCAGCTTTATAATATTAGTATAGATTAATATTATTCTTTTACTCATAACTATTAAGGAGTTGACCTTCCATCATCAGCTCAGCATCATAAAATTATGATAGCCAGAAGCAAATGCCAATATGACTTTAGATAATATGCAAAACGCGGTACATGTCCCTATAAAATTTGAAGGTTGCCCTCGATTTCTCCAGGATCCCATTATCAGATCCAAGACTGGTGAAAATGGGACCACCTCGGAAGTGAACCCTATCCAACCAAAAAAAAATTTTTGAAATCCGTCTATAATTGACGAAAATATCGGTGAACATACATAAAAAAAAAAAAAAAAAAAAAAAAAAAAAAAATATTATACATACAGACGAATTGAGAACCTCCTCCTTTTTTTGAAGTCGGTTAAAAATATTTGACTTCTACTTTGACGACCGACTAAGTAGATGTATTTGTTTCAGTATTAGGCCGTAACTCTCAAAGCTTAAACCTGTGACAAATTTCACAATACCTAAATCAGTAAGTATGTTCGATCAAAACACCATCGATCTCGATCAATAGCAGTCAACTTATAGCGTTCCAAGTTTGTTGGTTGCCAAAAAAAAACAAGGAAGCTACGCAGATCGCACGAAAAACGTGCGCCAAGGGAACCGACGAAACGCAACAAAGCGATGCGCACAAAGAAACGGGGTAGTTAATGACTTAGATAGATGTAATAATAAAAAGTTAAAAACTAAAACCCAACTACGACAAAAAACGACGCTGAAAAAGTATAAAACAAGACTTTTAGAACACTGAACTGAACAAAGTTGCTTATGTAGTTCCAAGTAAATGGACACAGTAGACTCTACCAAAATGCTTATGTTGAAAATTGACAATAATGTCATACAATACTATTTTGAAGTATGCAATATTTACTATGTAGAGATAGGTTTTCATGTTTGGAAAACCGCAGTCACACGTTGTCAAAGTGCTACGGTAGGTAGGTACTTGTGTATGGAACGTGTGACTACGCCTTTCCAAACATGAAAACTTATCTCTACATAGTAAATATTGCATACTTCAAAATAGTATTGTATGACATTATTGTCAATTTTCAACATAAGCATTTTGGTAGAGTCTACTGTGTCCATTTACTTGGAACTACATAAGCAACTTTGTTCAGTTCAGTGTTCTAAAAGTCTTGTTTTATACTTTTTCAGCGTCGTTTTTTGTCGTAGTTGGGTTTTAGTTTTTAACTTTTTATTATTTGTACTATTTTGGTGTTAAAGTGTATTTGTGGCGCATAATATTATCAAAAGTTAAATTGATGAACCAACATGTTTTATATTTTAAGGGGACGTAGTAAGCTATGAACGAAAAGATGTGAACTATATGCAATCAGTCCATGAATATACGTAAAGTCACATGCAAATGCTAGTAATATATATATATTTAAAATGTACAAGTAAAGCGCTTTCCAATGATACCAAACACGGCGTATTTATCTTAACTTTATTTTTTTACTCTGTATGTTTTGTCCGCTAGTGGGCGCCACATTAGATTTTGTGAAACCCTATATAGCCTATAACCAGCGGACAATTAAGACGCTTCTAATGATATGTCATTTGTCGAATTCTGACAAGCAATTTAGAAGTTATGTGGAAACAGATGAACATACATACATACATACATACATACATACATAGCCTGTCAAAATCATAACCCTCCTTTTGCTTTGCCGTAGTCGGGTAAAAAACAGCCAAGTGCGATTGGCACTTGGTACTCAGACAATAAAACTCCGTTACTTTTTGATTTAAAATACTTAATAGAACTCTGAACAACATTTTTGTTAGTATAAGACACATAATTTCTTGCAGATTTTGTGTTTTACTCACGATGTTTTCCTTCACCGTTAAAGGGTCGAATGATGGTACATATGAATTTCAAATTTTGAAAAACACATCGTACACACCTGGCGGGGTTTGAACTGGCGACCTCTCGCATGGCAAGCAACGACCTTAACCACTCGGCCATCGACGCTTTAATTAATGATAGTGCTGATAACACGTTTTTGAATGTAAATTTTTAGGGCCATTCTTAGGACTACCTAAGTTTTTAATGTACAGAATTTTAAACTTTTTAAAATTTTATTTTAATGTACTGCTATTTCTCTTCCATACCCATTTTTTTCGACAAAAATTTATAGTTGTTCCGTAATCTGTAGGTCTACCCGATGTGAATGATGGGATGGGATGGGAAAATCTTGGATAAAACTTATAATTCACTCAATCATCAATGCTTTTAAGCTATTACATAGCTTTTATCGCGGGCTTTGAGCGCGGCGATCGAACTAAGAAATTCCGTAACGAAAAAAACCTCACAATCGTCTTACGTCGTTTCAGTTCGGTAGACTACGGCACGGTGTTTGTGTGCGTGCGGTTAGACGTATTGTACGACTCTACGAAACTCGCACGAATCGAGACGAGCTGCTCCGAAATCGGACGATGCTATGCAATAGCTATACCGCGGCAGTCTCCGAGTGCCACACGTCTTTTTTATTCTAAAACTCACATTTCAAGAGCAAAACAACACACATGTACATGCAAATAGTCATACACATCTTTACATAATCGGAAAACGTAACGTAAACACAGATCTTGCTCATCATCTGCATAACGTTTATGACAATAAAGTACGAACAAAGGAGGTAGGATCGTAAACTTTTCAAGAAACGACCCAGGACTTGGCTGATGGTTATGCAGTGGAACATTCCATGACATCTTTCCGGGTTTTTATTTGAAGACTGGTTCTAGATGAGTGATTATTTAATACAACATAACTTTTATTTCAGGCCTGGCCAGTTAGTTCTTTTTAACCCTCTACGCCAAAGGAGGGGTGTTCTAAGTTGTGCTCTAAGTATGTTAAATGTGTTGTTCGGTATAAAGTTCTTCATCTAGCATAGTAAGTACTATTAGTGTGCCATTGACTGTACCTAAAAACAATAAAATCCTCTACATTTCCCTACATTGATCCACATAAGAGGATCAGAATTATTTTTTACTATTGCCAACTTTTATCACATTACAGTAGCCAACTCATAATGATAGTTAATCATCATATTTAAGTTTTCAAATTAGTTCTATCCCAAGTACAGTCAGTGTCGAAAATAGACCCAATTTCTAATGTAACAACGCCAACTCATTATGAATCAGTGACTATCGAGTTTTACACACATAGCTATTGTCTCGGACTAATGTTTTTGATATGAGATAATAAATCGAGTCAGTCTTGGTGGAAATTAGCCAACTGGGTTGTTTTGATTCTGGGAACACGTGAATAGAATACACAATGCCGGAATGCTATCAAACAAGTTAGTAAGACATTAAAGGTCTACTCTAACTCGTATGCACTTTTACCTCACTATATTTATTACAAATCTGCAGTTAAATAAAAAAATGGAAAATAAGAGAGCCACCCTTTGAATTTTATTTCCTCTAGTAGTGTTGGAAACTCACCTCGGAGCTTTAGAGTTGGCGAGGAACAAAAGGAAGGCGTCAAAAAGGTTAACGTGCCAACCGTCACTTCAAAAACCAATACCCCCAGCTACTACTACTGTTACTAAAAGCTTTCCACAAACTTCCAAAGCTTGACGTAGGAATAGTAGCCGAGTCAATATACAACAAAAGTATGCGTATGCAAAGTATCCACCGCTGATTGTACCCGTCACGTGTTTACGCCAATCGCTAAAATCGTGACACGCCTGTGCGGGCTTAGAATAAATGTTTATAAATATACGCAACATATAAATTTAACATTCCCAACGTGTAACAAGTCGGTATGCGAGATTAGATCAAACACCGGACGCCTATGTGTCGAAGGATAGACTATCTCACGCTAAAGTGCCTTTATGTCAACAACTTTCTTTCCAGTTATATAAACTTTTTGGGTAGTAGGATATCCGTGATAGATAGAAAATAGAAATATAAATATTACACAACATCACATACATTGATCTGATCCCGTGGTAAGTAGTTCAAGCACTTGTGTTACGGATATCAGACAACAGTGGATGCACAAATATACTTAAATATATTTAATAACACACACAAACTCGGAACGTACACCGATGTTCATCACACAAATATTTGTCCCGAGTGGTGATATTTTTGTTTGTAAACACAGGTCAGATGTACATTTATATTGATTATAAAATTACATAATATTGCTACGAACATCGGTGTTTGTTCCGCGTTTAGGTGTGTTATTTTTATTTAAGTTTATTTGTGTATACTGTTGTTTTTGATATCCGTAAGTGGTTAAGCAACTTGGCACGGAATCAGATCAATGTATGAGATGTTGTGTAATATTTATTTATTTAACTAGCGACCCACCTTCGCTTCGGATATATTAAACTATAAACCTTCCTGTTTTAAGAAACCGCATCAAATACCGTTGTGTAGTCTAAAATATTTCCGAATTCATAGGGACTCACAAAGAGCGAAACGACTTTGTGTACTTATTAAAACGTACGTATGTACGTATACGTGTACGTACGTATTACTACAAGGGGGCGCCCACGTTTTGGTCCGCTTGGAAATGGTTGTGGAAGCAATGATTTATAAAAATACCCTATAGTATCATCATCATCATCAGCCCACTATCGTCCACTGCTGGACATAGGCCTATAGTAAAAATTGCAAAATTAGCTATCTATAAGTGAAAGTCCAATCAAAATTGTCTATCCGGTTCGGAGATTAGCGGGAACAAACAGACAGAAAGACAAAAAATGTTTATAATGTTTTTGTTATTGGTACCCGGATTCACACACATTTAGTTAAAAATCATTATTTCATATTACAAATAGACACTTACATTTTATGTAGTTGTACTTATATATGCAGGTAGTGATCTCCACCTATATCTCATCACGATAATTATCTAAGTTTTTACAAGTCTTTGCACGTGACTGTATTTACAAACGCTCAGAAAACCAATTAGTGCAAATAGAATTAGTTAAGCTTGTCCATGATAGCCGTGGGTGCGGAAGACAAGATAAGCATTACGTATCGGCTACTAAAGGAAAATCGGTGGTTGCAAATAGCACCTTATTACTTAGTTCGAAAGTAGCTTTTAGCAAAAGGATATCTTTAATAACAATCAAGAAAAAAAATTTAAAGGACACCACCTAAAGGAATCCTAGTGAAAAAACCAACAAAGAAAGCCGAACCAAACATTTGTAATTCTTCAAGGTCTTTCATGCTTATAAGTAAGCAAAAGAATACAACACAAATACACACACACACATAAGCCCCAGATCATCTTCGAGAATGTTTATATTACGGGTATCATTGCAAGGCCGTATTAATACTCAGGCAACCTTGACTTTGACTCACCGTGACCTTAAAACTAACCTCTTTATCGGTTTCCTCCTTCCTACTCTGTAGGATTTTGCAAACGAAGCGTAAATAAGCACTCTTGACTGTCTTAAGTAGACGTATGATAGTGCAAGCCTCACAATTTGTATGGTTACCGTGCACGGTAAGGCAACCATACAAATTATGGTACAACTGAACAATGAAAGATAAGAGACTAGCGATCGCCCGCGACTCCGTACGCGTTGTATATTATTCTTATACTGTATTATTATAAATTGTGCTTATGTATTGAAAACTTCACAATATTGTTATTGTGAAGTGTCCTAAAAATCCGTGGAATAGTTATTGCGTAGAGCAGCAAACGTACAATAATCCATCCGCATATACAAACTTACACATTTATAATATTAGCAGGATTAAAATTTTATATTATAACACACATAAGATTATGACATCGCCCATATCGCTAAAGGAAGTGCTAAATAACACCCGTATCCATCAGTTAGCGTAATCTTCATCAAGATATAGAATTATATTATTCCGCTCTGCCGGGTTCCCAAGCTTGAACTAAAATAATACATTACAGACAGATTATAATCTGAAGTAGGCCATAAGAATGGACCGACATTGTAGAGGCATACACTTTTACGATTATGTGAGACAATTTTACTCGTATTGAATACAAACAACATAATTCAGTCGTTAGCATTGGCAATCACGTACGACTTTGCGTTATCGCCACTATAAGGCTCAATAAAACTGCATCCATTGATGCAACATTGCATTATGGCAATGTTGTGCATAATACTAGATCATGCATTTTTACAAATATTAGCCTATCGATACAAAAAAAAACTAAAAATGCACCACTTTTCTATAATAAATTTTGTTGTTCTGTAATCGAGCTTTTAATGTTTTAAAGTTTAACAGAATAGACAATACTCCTGAGAACTCACTAGTGGCCACTAAGCTTGTGGCTTCAACTAATATTGCATTTTCCCAAGTCCTGAGTCACAGTTTAGAAAATTTTAATTAGCGCACGTTCAATGCCAGGTTTAGAGGAAAACAATAACAATTTGATTGATTCGATAGCAAAAATGTCACATTACGAGTATATTAAATGCATTCCCCCGTCTGGCGTCCTTGGCGGCTTTTGCCAAACGCTACACAAAAGTCAAACAAAGGTTACTTACTGGATTATTGCCTCCAGAAAGGTGTACTATTTCTGATTATAGTAAGCGTTCGACCACCTTGACAACATAACTACATTGTTTTTACGAGCATAATGACATTACTAACTACCTGTACAGATACCTACCTAAGTCCCTACTGTGGAAGGTGAATAATTTATCAACCAGTCAGTGAAGTAGTAGTATAAGGCGTCCGACCGATTTCGACCATGGCGGCCGATCTCAATTGAGATCAACCAAATGCGCAGGACATATTATAGTGTACAAGTGTGCGCGCAAACACAAGTGCACTCTCTATTCCCTTACTCTCATGATTCGGTGAGACGGCAATCCGACATGACCGATGAGAGATCGGGCGCAGGACCACCGGCTTAACGTACTTTCCGAGGCACGGGCGTTCAACCGCCAACTTTCGAACTCCGGGCTGAGTAATTTCATTACAGAAAAACTCACACAAATTTTGCCCGACCCCGGACTCGAACCGGGGACCTCTCGGTCCTAACGCAGCACTTGCTACTTGCTTGAAGTAGTAGTAACAGCGCAAAGGGACAACAAAAACGATCTAAGACTATCTGCGTAGCAAATCGAGTGAGATCGCGACAGAGTTACAATTTTAGTGAGGACTTTTAGTCTCATACCCAATTAAGGCAGAACCTTGAATGCCAGGTAAGACTCGGTTGACTACCCAGTCCTCAAGCGCTTCACGCATGACGTCATGCATGTAATGGCACAGAACCTATAGCAGAACCAGTGCTCAGCGAGACGTAGCATCGATGTTACACGCCAATTAATCCCTCTAGGGCCCAACTGGGGCACAGCATGAAAGAAATCGCCAGGGCAAGTCGTGAGCATTGCCTTCCACATAGTGATTACAACCCCACTGTATTGAACTGGACTATAACGCACGAGGTATGCGAATCGGCGCGGACGTTTCCCCTCAAAAAACACTGTTGACCCGAATAACAATGCTGTAGGGCTGGAGTGTATGAGTGTGAGTAATTGTGTTTTGTTAATTGAAAACCCTTTTATAAGTTAGCTCTAACATGTAGGGAGGTGTACTCTGCTTAATGGTGAGCGAGTTTGTCATGTGATGTGATAAAGTTTTAACGTTTTGGAGCTTGAATAATGGTAGCTTATTTAAAGGCTATCATCATTTCAATCTTTTGTCACATAAAACTTTTAACAATAAAACTAGGTGCATCCGCTTTAGAATAAATGCAGACAAATTGTGTCCACAAGAATCATAACCGGAAAAGTACCTAATTGTGGTGCTTCATACAAATATGTATGCACTTGATGCTTAACAGCCAGCTAAGATGTCAAACTTTGTGTCTTCAAATTCTTCTTGATAGATTCTTAGTGCTGAATAAGGAAACTATAATTAGTGTTCTTAGTTGAGCTCTGATTAACTAAGGAAATTAATTCCAAATTCACAACTTCGATAAATATTTTGAATTTAAACGTCGCGTTAACAAATAGGTCAAATCTAGGTAGAAAGGTCAAATCAAAAGTACCCATAATCGAAAAGCATGCATGAAGAGGTAGATAAATGTGGAAGAAGCGAAAGTGGTAATTCATTCCTCTACGTTATGAATTAACCAATGGCAGTCTCAGGCGAACATTCCCGATGTGAGCGAGCCCTTTGCAGACACCGGCATCTAAATAGCACGTGGCCATCTCGGCGCGCTTCCAAATATTTGTTTTTCTACACTGTTTGTATTTGTATCGCGCACGGGAATTCCTCGATACTTGCGTCTGAAGCCCGTGTTCCTACGTAATGTTGTTTTTGGTCTGTTGATGAGAGGCTAAATAAGAATAATCGACGAGTAAGCCCTCTGCGCGTCATTGTTGTTTTTAAATAGCCTGTTAAACGGAATATCAACAATAGAACCAAACGAATCCTGACCCACCATAAGATCATTTTTATTATCTATCTAATACAACACTTAGGGGTGAGAAACATCCGCTTCCCTGCAAGTCCGGATGATGATGGCAAGGCTATACTACAAGCCATTATCGTAGTCAGTTAGGAAAAAAAATTAATGCCTACAACAAGGTAGAAGGTTGTTTAATTATAGATTTCCTTGTTTAACGAACCTTTTAAAATTAATTGGACACTGACTGAATTGATTAATGCAATTCTGTTAGAATAATCAAAACGCGAAAAAGTGTATCTAACATGAAGGAATACCATAGAATAATGACAGCTTTTCCTATATTCTGTTTCAGTTCAATTGGACAAAAAAATGGCTAACTGTGCAGTCTGATTATCAATGAAGTCCTGTTATCAACCTGTCCTCATATTTAAACGCAAATCGATATGAGGAATCATTAGTGATCAGTCGGCAAGGTGGACACATTACTACTTGCAAAAATAAAAAATTATAATCCTAAATATGATGTGTCTAAAAGTGCTAATATAAAGTCGTACAACAAATACTTTATTTATTTACAAGAAAATCGAAGTGCCGTCTGCGACCTTGAACAGAAATGTCTTGTGAAGGACAATTTCACCATTTTACAAGAATCCAAGCTCGGTTACCAAAATAAACGCCCACGGTGCACATTTAAGGTTTCAAGCTCGATAATATTCAATCACATACGGATATCTCACTATGTGTTTGCATATAAACGATCTGTTTAACATTGTATGATCTGCAACTTAAAAGCAAGCTTAGTCGGCTAGGATCTAGGTTCCAAATCCTTTAACTTGTTCTCTGGTGTTTGATGAAGTGCAGTCAAATGTGGACTTTGCTGCATTGACATAAGTGTAGCATTGTGCATCATGGGGCAATATGGCTGTATCGGGCAAAACGCCTACTCAGCCGCCAACCACTACGCAACCTTAGCGAGAAGCTGTGTCGACGCTACTATAACTAATACTAACACAGTCGATGCAATAACATTAGCAAGATATCGCTGAGCTATCGCCTTTTCGCATTTTTTTTTTTTTTTTTATAAAGAGGCTAACAAGATGACCTCACTCCACCTGATGGTAAGCAGTAGTGAGATCCAAATATGAGGTCGACAGGCACAATAGACCATATTGAGCCTGTCGCACCCACCCTGAAAGCCGTGAAAAAGGAGACCACTGCTGCGGCAACAACGAGACAAGGCGTGGAGTCTCGCATTGGTATTGAGCTGTGCGGGTCGGAGTTGGCCAGTCCGCCGGACGGAAGGGCCCCCGTTTTTACGGGTCTCCCTGGCCGGCGGGCTGACCCGCTCCGCCCTCAGACTCCACTGATCCGGCGCTTGCCGCAACAATGGTCCCCCCTGGCTCCGGTTCGTACAGTGCTGATCCCGGAACGCGACTTGACCAAGAGAGGTCAGAGTCACTTGGCGGGTTTTACACAACTGTATGGTGGTAACAGCAACCGGTCGACAAAATGTCTCCCACCTGAGCATTGTTGTGACACACATGATCCAACAAAATCTGTGTTTTAATTTTGCTTTTTTTTTTCCTAACTGACTAACGATGATGGCTTGGAGGAGCCTTGTCATCATCACCGGGCTTGCGGGGGAGCGGATGGCTCTCACCCCTAGTTTAATTTTGCTACCTACAACTCTTCACTTTCTTCTATGTAAACTTTATAATTAATTTTAGCCTCTCCTATTTCAATTATATGTATTGTACCTTTTCTATTATGTAATTTAAAGTGTGTCATGTTTCATGTTGTCTTTTTTTGTGTGTGTCAACTTGAATGTGAACAAATGTCTTATCTATCTATCATATTAATATTAATAATAAAAGCGAGATAAAAACAGTACCCGGGCTTTCTTCCTCACCTCTATTATGTGGTCGTGCCCAACAGGTTAAATATTAATCTAGTCTTAGTTTTAGAAACTAGATTTTGTATGGAGTACAATAATTTATGTTTTCACTCACTTATTCCCTAATTATACTTAGGCTTCGTCCTCGGGATTAGCAAATAACACTTGTAGTACCGCTCAGTAGTTCGCCTTTGTCACACTATATTTGAGGAAGAAAAAAAAAATATATCTTTGACGTTTGGTTATGTCACTTACTAGCTTCATTCGCTTTTTAGTGTCGCCAACGATCACACGTAGTGTCTTCATTAAAAGTGATTTTTTACAATGCCTTAGCTAAAAAACGGAAAAGTGAGGATAAATACGAAAAACTGTTTAAAACGTTTAGAAAATTAGAAAAGAAAGTTCTGCGAGAATCTCACATTAGGAGTAGATCTAAATCATAGGATAACCGGTCCGGCTCGGAGTCTCAAGGTCAGTCGTATTAACTTAAAACGTTAATTTTATCGTTATATTTTAACCTTATTTTCAATTATATGCTGGTTTTTTCGTGCCACACTAAAGATGTGACCTACCCACTAAAGCAATTTTACAAAGAGTATTATTGGAAGACTTTCTCTTAGTAAGCAAGTCGTATTGTGATCAAGAATATTAAGCACATATTCATATTGTTGTCATAAGTAAATGTTATAATGTCGTGTTATATAATGGGTTTTTACCTGACATGTCAGGTTTGGGTATTACCCAACGAGTTAGTTTTGCGAACAGAACTTTGGTCTGTCTCTTAGCTAATTATGTACTCTGTATTTAATCATTACAATACACAATGCATTATTAATCCGAGTGGTCGTTGTTTACAAAATTGACTACAAACTTATGAAAAGTTTGAAGATTTTTTTTTTTGAAGGAACTGTGTTTTTTATGGATAATTGCGAGTAAGTAAGTCGTGTTATATATACTTACCTGTTATGTGGGTTTGCATACTTCTCCTTGGAGCTGTAGGTACTACCTAACGAGTTAGTTTTGCAAACAATACCTTAGGCTGTTTTTTAGCAAATTAAGTACACTGTATGTAGTCATTACAGTACACAATGAATTATTATTTATCTGAGAACTCGTTGTTTACAAAAGTGTCTACACACTTATGAAAAGTTTCACGACGTTTTTTGTGAAGCAAATGTTTTTTTAATGATATTTCCGGGTAAGTAAGTCGTGTTAATATACTTACCTGCTATGTGGGTTTACGTGCTGCTCCTTGCAGCTGTACTACCTAACGTGTTAGTTTTTTGCGAACAGTATTTTGGGCTGTTTCTTAGCAAATTATATACACTGTTTTTAATGATTACATAAACAAAGCATTTTAATCCGAGAGTTCGTTGTTTACAAAGTGACTACACACTTATGAAATGTTTGACGACGTTTTGTCAGGGAAATGTTATTTCCTTAACTAAGTCATGTTATATATACTTATCTAATATGTGGGTTTGCGTACTTCTTTTTGGAGCTGTACTACCTACTCTACACGTTAGTATATCGAACAATTTCTTGGGCTTTAGAAAACTGAAACTGTCCACGATATCAACCATGTTGTTTTATTTTAATGAGCTCTCGATAATTCGGCACTGTTGCAAGCGCCATGATCACGGGTGATCTGTAGGACTGCGAGAATGACGATAGGTCTAAGGGCTACTATAACGGTCTACCCTCTTTCTAAGTCTACAGGCGGGTTTGCGTACTTCTCTTTGGAGCTGTACTACCCAGCAATATAGCATTGTGAACAGCACTTTGGGCTGTTTCTTAGAAAATTTTGTCCACTGTACTAAATCATTACAGTGTGATGTGTTTGTAAAATACGGGTTTGCGTACTTCTCTTTGGAGCTGTACTACCCAGCAAGTTAGCATTACGAACAGTACTATGGGCTGCTTCTTTGCTAATTATTATGTACACTGTATTTAATCATTACAGTGTGATGTGTTTGTAAAATACGGGTTTGCGTACTTTTCTTTGGAGCTGTACTACCCAGCAATTTAGCATTACGAACAGTATTATGGGCTGCTTCTTTGCTAATTATGTACACTGTATTTAATCATTACAGTGTGATGTGTTTGTAAAATACGGGTTTGCGTACTTCTCTTTGGAGCTGTACTACCCAGCAAGTTAGCATTACGAACAGTACTATGGGCTGCTTCTTTGCTAATTATTATGTACACTGTATTTAATCATTACAGTGTGATGTGTTTGTAAAATACGGGTTTGCGTACTTCTCTTTGGAGCTGTACTACCCAGAAAGTTCGTTTTGCGAACAGTACTCTGGTCTGTTTCTTAACTAACATACACACATCATATGCAGAGCAAGAACGTAATAACGTTATAAAATTGCTTGGCCTTCTCCGCCACCGCGTTACCTACTGAGGAGGATTTAGAGTCCAACAATGCAATACTGGACCACACCATCCTAGAAATATTAGGAGACGACCCAAATGTTTCCAATACCTATAGTGCTAAAATTCATAAAGACCTGGCGGTCAGATTGGAGCATACTTCTACGCATGGGATGTCTTAAAGAACTCCGTAAGGAGTTCAATGAGAAATCATTACAGCCTTGTAACTGCAGGCTTATCAATGCACCTGTTTTAAGCGCAGAAATAAAGGGGGCTACCTCCGAAGTAAATACTTAACGCGATAAAAGTATCGAAATTAGGTAGAATCAAACTGCTACTGCCATATCATGTCTTAAGTCGTGCAATAAATTTGTCTTGTATTCAAGGTTATACAATCCCGTTTACTTGTCCTGTTACACAAACATCTGTCGCAAAAAGTAAAATTATTTCTATACAGAAAAACTAAATTTTACAGAGGCAATTATAATAGATAACTATCTACTACAGCCATATCCAGGTGTCAGCCAACAGAAGGACAGTTTTGTCTAGCATATTTTTAGTGCCCGAGCCAAATGGTAAATACCGTTTCATTTTGAAATTAAAAATTTAAATAAATTTATAAAAGCAGATTATTTCAAGATTGAAGGTCTACAGTACAGCTGTAAAATTAATTACAAGAAATTGTTACATGACAAAGATCGACTTAAAAGGCGCTTACTATTTAATAAAAATTCATCCTGATTTCAGAAAGTATTTCAGATTTCAATTTGACAATATATATAGATGAATTTAATGTATTAGCATTTGGTTGAGTGCAACGCCCTATGTTTTCACGTGGTAAACCTATAGACCGATTTTTACGCTCTGCCGAACTAATCAACTAATTACTTAGATGATTTTTGGCTAATAGGACAATCATACGAATAATGTTTGTTTTAATACAAACAAACTAGAAATCTAATCACTTCTCATGGTTTTATAATAAACAAAGAGAAGAATTTTATGACACCAAACAAGTCATGTACCTTTTTAGGTTTTATTCTGGATTCAGAAAATTTCCATGTCACAATATCTATACATAAAATTGACCGCATTAAATCGGAAATTGAAAATTTTTTTGATGTAAGATACGTGAATTTGCACAAATGATTGATTATTAGTTTATGGTTGTCCTGCTGTTGAATACAGCAGCTGGCTATATTCAAAACTTTTTGAAAGGAGTAAATATTTACAATTAAAAATTAAATAACAACTACGATAAATATATTATGAACTTAATTGCGGTTTTGCAACCTAATTTAATGTGGTGAAAAATCATTTTGTAGGATAAAAGACGATATACATGACTTGGAAATTTTCTCGGATGTCTCAAATACGGGGTGGGGGGCTACCTGTGGAAGAGAAAATAATGGCGGGTTGTGGAGTGCTCAAGAAAAGATGTCGCATATCAAATATCTAAATATTCAAGCTTTTTTCGGGTTAAAAGTGTTTGTCGAAAATTTGACAAACCGCCAAATTTTACTACGCATTGACAACACGACAGCTATCTCTTACGTAAACCGAATTGGAGGTATCCGGTTCCTTCACCCCATAAATATTACAAAACAATTATGGCAATAGTGCGAATGTCGCGAATAAAATGGGAATTGGCGGATTGGGCATACCAGAAAGTAATCTTGAAGTTTGGGGAACTCCAAGCTGACTTATTCGCTAGAAGTATCATAATAAATGTTAAAATTATGTCTCTCTGCGTAGAGACCCAGATGCCATGACAATCAATGCATTTTCATGGACGGATATGTCCTTTAATACTTTTCCCCCATTGATGATTATCTTAAAAACATTGAGAAAGGTAACTTCCGTAAAGCCAGGGGCATAGTCGTCATACCTCTGTGGCCATACATAGCCCTGGTACCCATTTTTTAACATTATCTTGTTATCTGACAAGATCATTTTCAAAGCATGTAGTAAACATCCAATTTTATCTAATCTAGCGATTCTAATTCTAGCGATTGCGACATATAGACCAAGCTTACCCTGGTGGCAGGACTCTTATGCGGACGGCGTTAAGGAGGAGTGTACCCCCGTCAGCAATTGATGTTATGTTGTTATCAATATCCACAAAATCCTATAAACAATATGATGTTTATTTTGGGCGCAGGCTTCATTTTTGTGTTGTTAATATCATCGATACATTTAACGTACCGATTCCACAAATCATTAAATTTTCTAGATCATCTACATGAAGAGGGAGCTCAATATGGGCTCTTAATTCCTGTAGATCTGCAATAGTTCTTTTGATGAGAAATATAATTTAGAAGATGACAGAATCAAAAGGTTTTTTCAAAGGTTTTCTCATAGCTCTTGCACACAGTGTGCTGAAACTGTCAAAAAATAGTATAAATAATATTGAGTTTTTCTCTACCAAAATAAATATAAAGATTCCTGATTTTCTTAAAACAACACGTAAAGGTTCCCTGTAACCTATTTTAATATTGCCATTTTTCAAGGACAGGCCGAAATATGTGCGGCAAACTCCCTCTTCATTGCTTTTAGAAAGCTATATAAAGCAGTAGGCTCCCAGACCTTAAGTCGGTGGATTAAGGAGATATTGCGCGATAAGAGTATCGATGTAGACGTATTCACTGCGCACAGCACGAGGCACGCTGCCACATTCGCGGCTCATCGCCTAGGCGTCAGTCTAGAACAAATTAGACGGACCGCTGTTTGGAGCGGCTCCTAGTATACATTCTATCGGTTCTGTAATAGAACCACAAGTTATTTAAATGCTGATGAAGACACTTCTTTTGCAAGAACAATTGTTAATGGAACCTAATGATTAAGACCAGATGCTTGAATTGTTCCAATAGATTATGCTGATTTATATAATTAGATATAAACAAAATATTTCATTATTTTTCTCTCAAAGTCTACAAGTGTTATTTGCTAATCCCGAGGACGAAGCCTAAGTATAATTTATGATTAAACGAACTTACCTGTACGTGAAGTTCTATCATAATTATACGAAGGCTTCGTCCGAAGGGATTAGCAACCCTCCCTCCCTGCGAAAGCTTTCCCCTTTTTTATGAAATATTTTCAGCTATACTCGTACTCTAAACTTAATGAAGCTAGTAAGTGACATAACCAAACGTCAAAGATATATTTTTTTTTTCTTCCTCAAATATAGTGTGACAAAGGCGAACTACTGAGCGGTACTACAAGTGTTATTTGCTAATCCCTTCGGACGAAGCCTTCGTATAATTATGATAGAACTTCACGTACAGGTAAGTTCGTTTAATCATAAACTTTGCTGACCAAAGTTTACTTCTTTATATGGATCGTAAAAAAATTTAGGTACTGTTACATACAGGATCATCGTTGCTTGGAGAAAAAAAATATGTACTGCAAATTATTATCTTATTTTATATTATTTATTTTAGTTTTCTAGATTATGTAGTTTATATTGTCCTTTGTGGAAACTTTATACCACGGAATTTTGTACTATTACGTACAATAATGGAATAGCATGCTTCGAACATACTGGTTATTCATTGTATACTGTGGTTGACTAAGCCAGCTATCTGAAACAATCTAGGTCAAGATTTACATTTTAGAAATTTATTACGTGTTATTATTTTAATGTTATTTCACGAATTCGGTGGAATCGTCATAATTTTCTAGGAACATTTAGCCTTTCTGTGCGCTAGCTTGACAATGATTCAGAATTTAGCAAGTCTAAACTGCGACCTCATTTATTCATTGGCGGCAAAATTAATTTTGCTGTAGCGTTTGTCGTCTGACCTCCACATCCCAACAGGTGAATTTGCCGTCCGGGTCAGGGTCAAACATTCCAAGAATCTGCGCATTATGCAGCCTTCCAGTTTATTTGGTATAAAATCGGAAAACAGGAATTTTAAAAGGCAGGACGCTATCAGAAAGCAGTGCCGATATTTCGGCACTGTTCCAATCGCCATAATCACGCCAGAATCATGGCGCTTGCAACAGTGCCTAAATATCGGGAACTCAATAGGGTAGTTGCCTATTTTTTTATTTTGATGTAGATGGATGGACCATACGACATTAAAAAAAATGCTTAAAGAATTATTGTCATAACTTTAAAACTCGCCGAGATATTACTGTTTCAATAGCACATCATTTAGGCAAGCTCAAAACGCTCCATACAAAAAGTGACTGAATCGTGACGTCACGCTTCAGTTATTTGTATGCAACGCGCCAGAAATTTGTTCGGTAAGTATACTAAATATTGCGTTTATGAAAATGGTCTCAAAGCAAAAGTTGTTATTAATTATGTAATTTGAAATATGGTATTGTTTATTTTAATCACTTTTGATATTTTATAATGGACTCGCCCACCCAACTTCAAATGTCTATTATTGCCTCATTTTGTCAGAAATTTTAATTTCAATTTGACTTATGTTATTAATCTGCCTATATCTTACTATTAATTGTGAAATCACATGTAAAATTTGACTTAGGAAACTACCCAATTAAACAAAACAACATGGTAAATATTTCGGCCATATTCAGGTTTCTAATAAAGACCCGTGATCATGGCGCTTGGAACAATGCCGAAATATCGGGAGCTCATTAGAAAATGGTAAATATCCCGGACAAATTCAATTTCTAATGTGTGTAATCATTAAAGTTAATGTTATATATTAAGTACATAATAAATAGAGGCCAGAAGTTACTCTTATATTAAGTTCTGTACCTACAATACAGAGGTCTTCAACCCCGTTATTAGAATACATCCGTTTTAGTCATACCTAATGCAGAAATAGGTATGTGATATCTACAGGACAGGTCTTAGGGTACACTGATAACCTCTCGACAAGACAATAAACTGTTATCAATCTTATTCAATTAGCTGTTGTTATAACTATGTACAAAAATAAAAGAAGTCGTTAGAGACGATATTTTACTAATAAAAAAGCGTCGATGGCCGAGTGGTTAAGGTCGTTGCTTGCCATGCGAGAGGTCACCAGTTCAAACCCCGCCAGGTACCAATGTGTTTTTCAAATTTGAAATTCATATGTACCATCATTCGACGCTTTAACGGTGAAGGAAAACAGCGTGAGGAAACCAGCACACCTGAGAAATTTTTCAACGGTGTGTGAAGCCATGTCGGAGCGGTTTTAAAACTCTGACACCAGGTTGTTCATCAACCATACGATAAGAAGAAGACTAATAAAACAAAGACAAAGAGCAAGACTTTTGTATTGTTTGTGTAATTCTCGTTACTAAATAATTCTACTTACTAAAAAACGTGGTAGGCCTAATACATCGTTTTATAAACTCGATAGTTTGATGCTTAGAGCATTAAGTGTACACACTCTCTATTTCTTCACACCCGTTTAATGATTGATAAATAAAAGAATAACAGTTCAGATATTAAAGTCGTAAAGGTTACAAAAAAAACAAGACCCAATATTATGTTGGGTGAGATAGCGTAACAATTTTGATAGACATCAAAAAGCCATTAAACCCATTTTAACTACCTACGTAATACTAGACATACTGGATGATTAACGTTTGATGGAACAAAAAAAAAACCTACAGACACGCCAAACACCCAAAATCAATCATCCGATTTGATTCGAAATACTTTTCATGTCCAATTAATGAAAGTGCTTTGTTTATTTTTGTGATTAACGCATTTTAAAAATATAATACTTATTTAAGGACTGCAGATATGCCGATTCACAATCAATTATTGCCTTCAGGGTGAAGGCGACTTTTTTTTTTCACCCAGGGGAAATCCTCATGGATATCATAGCGCCGGGGCAACGCTGTGGTTATGCCGGACTTTTACCGGCTAAAACCTCCGGGATCTTCCTGCTCACCGCTGGTGGTAAGGGGACAGTGGTACACTGGCGCATTCTTCACTGTCTCCCTGCGGTTTGGCCTCACACAACGAGAGACACCTTGGGAAGATAAAAGGTGTCTCTACTGCACGCGGGCCGGAGGCGACTGGCTCAATAAGGTCTATTGTGCCTGTCGAACTCATATGTGGACCTCACAGCCTCTTACCATCAAGGTTGAGGTCATCTTAACGACTATTATAAAAAAAAATGTCAATTGAACATGCTAATACACAATGTTTCATTATAAAATTGAGACAAACCATTTTCCATTATGATGGTAACCATGTTACGAGTACATGGAAACGATGGCTCGATCAAGAAATAGACCCGCCACGCAGCCATCCCGGTAACCAATAGCAACTGAACTTGAAGCACAGAGAACATGTTACCAGCAATACTGGTTATACTCATCTTTTATTCAGCAGGTAATCTATCTTACTTCACTTACTCGCCACATGAATCACGGAATATTTACTTTGTATGTATGAATCAGCTGAATCGATGACGCCGGGTGAGGGTATGTTAGAATCCAAATCCTTTTCCGTTAGGACTAAAGGTCGTTTAGGTCAGACAGTCGCATTACTAATGCTTGTTTCTTGGGTCCCGCCCTGTCTCATACGGGTTTGTCTGAGATCGATGCAACGTGCCACATAGACACTTATATTATCAGTATTATAAAAATAATGTACGTATATTGAGATGAGTATTTCAGGAAGTACTAAGTCGCCGTGTGAGGTTCGGTCTCAATATACAAATTTAAAGTCGTTTCAAAAGAAAACTCAAATTCAGAAAATACAGTTACAGAATATCACTGGAGTGCCAGCGAAATACGGTGTTGTTAATGAACCGCAAACAAATTGGCGGTCGCCGGTCGAGTATTCGATGTAGATAAGTCGATGCGAAGTCGATTATCCCGCCCGATTGGCCCGCAGGCCAGGTGGTGTGACGATCTGCGCAGGACGGCTGGTAGGAGCTGGATGCGAGTGGCCGAGGACAGAGAGAAGTGGCGTGCATTTGAGGAGGCCTATGTCCAGCAGTGGACAAGAACAGGCTGATGATGATGATGATGATGATGATGATGATGATGAAGTCGATTATCGAGTAGTATCGTCAGCAAGAGGAGCAAACACACATATACTCATATTTATATCGAATCGAATTATTCAGGAGAATTGTCCCGTATAAGTACAACCTGTACAAAGAAACGACGGGCAATAAGTAGCTATGTATTTGTTACTCCTAATATCGCGTGTAGACCCATAAAGACTGGTATTAAGTACATACGTACCCTGTGTAAAACTTTCTGGTGAAATTATCTCAAAAATATTAAGGCTGTGTCTGGCAGCCCTAGTTAAGACTGAACCTGTTGACTAGCTAGCAGTGACGAAGAGTCAATATAACACGATATGTATGGTAATGTTGTATGGTATTTATTCATTATCTACTAAGCTCATTTCCCTCAGTTTCCTAGTTAACCGTATCTGGACGCAGATCGACCGCGTAAGACCAAAACATATTGCGCAACTCTCGTTAGCCGTTACGCAAATGACGGCGACATTGAAACCGTTGCCAGCCGCTAGCGACACAACGTTGCTGGCCACAGTGAAGCGATTCACATGGAAATGTCACTACTATCTTTATAGTTACTAGCTGTTCCCGCAACTTCTTTCGCGTGGACTACAGGATTTTACATACATTTGTTTTTCCCAATAACTCCCGTTCCCGTGGGAATTTTGCAATATCGCATTGCAAGTAAGCTTTAAGTTTACTAAGGTATCTGCATGCCAAATTTCAATTCCTCTAACTTAAGCGGTTTAGATTTTAGATACAAAAGGATTTTCCCGATAAATCCCCTTCCCGTAGGAATTTCGGAAATTCCGTCCTTAGTGCACCTCTACGGTACCTAAGCTACGTCCCCTCCAAATTTCAAGTGCATACGTTTAGCCGTTTAGGCTGTGCGTTGATATGTCAGTCAGTCAGTTTCTCCTTTTATTATATGTTATGGTCTCATCCGCCATGATAACAAGAATAACTAGACGAGACTTCACTTTATCATCTACTGACGCTACAAAAACGAAAATTAATTGAACGTGCTGTATTATTATGGTTATTCTTTATTCATTATAATCATTTTATTTTCCGCCAGCGACATCGCCCGCATGGAGTCGTAATACATTGCATTGTTGCTCCCATTAAGCGCCAATTTCGGTCCAGTTATTGAAAAATTACAAGTTTATGAAGGGAGACAGCGGGAATGACTTTGTTTTAAATTATACCCAAAATGGGAAAAATATTTTCATCTAACGAACGTTTTCGATCCGACTCACCATCATCAGCCCATATACGCAATACCCTCACTGCTACCCTAAACTAGGGTGGTACTCGTAACGCCTTAGTCAACCACGCTGGAAAAGTGCGGGTTGGTCGACTACACAACCTTAGAATTTCTTCGTAGGTGTGCAGGTTTCTCACGATCTTTTCCTCCACCGTTAAAGCATTGAATAATCGTACACATGATCCGACTATTAGAAGAATAAATTCCTGTTCATATACTTCACCGTTCCCAGCTATAGTATGACATGAAATGGCAGCTGGATCGGGCATTACAGTAATTGAAGTCATCTGAACAGCTGGGAGATGATGATTGCATACTCCGCAAGGTGGAACGATAAGTATGCATTTAGACATAATAACTTATATTCAATTGATACTTAACGTGGATCTTTCTCGTTTTGCCTCCCTTGATTCTTGTTTTTTGTACAGATGTTTAACGGAACAAGTTGGGTAAAATAACAGTGGAGCGATACCCAACTAATTTTTTAGCCACACATTAAAATAACTGTGAATGTACAGGTTCTTTACTTAACGTTACTCTCACAAAAATAAAGCTTATTTAATCAAAATAACACATCACCATAAATTTATACAGATATTGTATATGAATGTTATCCAAAACATATTGATTACTATCTCCGAGCGTACAAAGTAGCTGGCGTCCGATAGTAGAATAGGGTCAGCAAAAGTTCTTCCTCAATAGACTCCAAACTTTTCCACTTTGTATCATCGTACGTAAGTAGGCCAATTCGGTCCAGTCCGGGCATTTCAAGACCAATCGGTTACTTATCAAGTTACGCAACTAACCGCTAATGCATGGCAGACACGCACTTGACCCTTTTACAAACGTTTAGTACAATTCGTATAAATTTACGATGCAACCAAGTGAGGAATCACGATCGTGACGTCATATAGGAAAATGTTTGTGGAAGATCCCAGTGGGAAATCACAGGACTGGACATGCGAGCTGAATTTGATATCAAAGTTGACACCAACAAAGAGTTGAAAAAAGACTAAATAAATAAATAAATACACAACATCACATACATCGATCTGATCCCGTAGTAAGTAGCTTTAGCACTTGTGTTACAGATATCAGAATCAAAAGTGGATACACAAATATACTTAAACATACTTAATACACACCCAGACACGGAACAAACACCGATGTTCGTCACACAAATATTTGTCCCGAGTGGGAATCGAACCCACGACTCTTGGAACTATAGGTAATGAACCTGGGCCACAAAACACTGTTCCACCGAGCCAGTCTAGATAGACTAACTAACTAGATAGTCCCTACTATTGGTGTGGTGCACAGGCCTAGCCTAAACTAGGGCGAGCCTTAGTCAACCACGCTGGCCAAGTGCGGGTTGGTTGACTACACAACCTTCATAACTGACTAAACGGTCGGTTGAAAAGTCATTTCTCAACCATTTATTTGTAAGGTTCCGTAGTTTTGGCAGTTATTTGGAGTAACTTTCGACTTTATAATATTAGTAAGGAAGTTAGGATTATACAACTCTGGGAAGTATGTCATGGTATACAAAAAACATCCGATATCAACTTAACGAATAAACAGGAACCAGTGGCTATTAGTGGCTATCCTCAATTAGACGATCCCCACAGAATAAACAAACATTGGTCTATAAAATCTACATAATTATGAACAAATTGCATTATCTATTTGATTGCATAAACAAAACATTAAGGTGGTTCACTGCAATTTGAACCTTATTGCTTTGAGGTCAGAGTTCAGGAAGCGACCAGAGGAAGTGAAGAAGTCGGATGAAAGTTGTCACGACCCCATTACAGGAAAGTAGTGCTTTTCGATAACTTGAGCATTATCAAAAAAATTGCAGTGTGACATCTTCACCTAGTAATTTCTGAAAGAAATAATACTCACAGATAAGTTTCATTTTTGAAGCACAGACGTTTTTAAATATAAAACATAACGACTGTATCTCACATCTTTAGTTATGAAATGAAATAATTTAACTATTCAGCAGATAGATAGTTAGATTTTAGATTTCATATCTTAAATTTGAAAAAAAAAAATTGTTAGATTTTAGATTTCATGTCTTAAATTATAAAAAAAAAAACATTTTAATTAGGATTTTTTTATCATAAAAGGCAGTAAAACAAATTCGTACATTATTACCAAATACAGTAACAAATCATGTCGGTTGTGAACATTTTAACAACAAAAAACAATACATAATCAAATTTCTTTTTATTTGCTAATTGAGTTCACTCGATTGAAGTAGGCAACATTGATTACTGGTACACTTTCTTCACTGTGACCTAACGAAGTATCGATAAAAAATTGAGGACGCACCTAATACGTCACATCACTATCTGCGACCGAATCTGCTCGTAAACTAGTCATTTTGAATATTAATGAGCATGTCTACAACGCGCTAACATCGATAAATGCTGAATTTCATACTTTTATTTCTTTGGATCCATGTGATAATAACCCTAGTTCCTTAATAAAAGCGAACTGACCCTTACGGTACTTAGTTGTAGTAGTTTTGATTAACTTTCATCCATTGTTAATTACCACTGTCTAATTAACAAACGAGAACCCCATGCAATCCACATTAATTTCTATATACTTAGTTAAATCAGATATTTGGAACACGTAATATACATGTTCATCATCATCATCATCATTGTCATCTCTAATCCACCTTATTCAGCCACCCAGCAGCCTGTAGTTTCCCACTGCAGGGCAAAGTTTTTACCCAATTCTCTCCACGGCATTCCATAAAAAAGTTAAAAACTAAAACCCAACTACGACAAAAAACGACGCTGAAAAAGTATAAAACAAGACTTTTAGAACACTGAACTGAACAAAGTTGCTTATGTAGTTCCAACTATGTAGAGATAAGTTTTCATGTTTGGAAAACCGCAGTCACACGTTGTCAAAGTGCTACGGTAGGTAGGTACTTGTGTATGGAACGTGTGACTACGCCTTTCCAAACATGAAAACTTATCTCTACATAGTTGGAACTACATAAGCAACTTTGTTCAGTTCAGTGTTCTGAAAGTCTTGTTTTATACTTTTTCAGCGTCGTTTTTTGTCGTAGTTGGGTTTTAGTTTTTAACTTTTTATTATTTGTACTATTTTGGTGTTAAAGTGTATTTGTGGCGCATAATATTATCAAAAGTTAAATTGATGAACCAACATGTTTTATATTTTAAGGGGACGTAGTAAAGAAGCTATGAACGAAAAGATGTGAACTATATGAAATCAGTCCATGAATATACGTTAAGTCACATGCAAATGCTAGTAATATATATATATATTTAAAATGTACAAGTAAAGCGCTTTCCAATGATACCAAACACGGCGTATTTATCTTAACTTTATTTTTTTACTCTGTATGTTTTGTCCGCTAGTGGGCGCCACATTAGATTTTGTGAAACCCTATATAGCCTATAACCAGCGGACAATTAAGACGCTTCTAATGATATGTCATTTGTCGAATTCTGACAAGCAATTTAGAAAATATGTGGAAACAGATGAACATACATACATACATACATATATAGCCTGTCAAAATCATAACCCTCCTTTTGCTTTGCCGTAGTCGGGTAAAAACATTATTAACTAGCTGTGCCCGCGACTCCGTTCGCGTTGGAGATAGAATTTAAAAAGCCTATCCTGTGTCCCAGATGTCTATGTGTTTTTATACCAATTTTCATCAAATTCGGATAATTGGTTTAATAGTTATGGATGAACATACATACATACACACATACAGAAAAAAAATCTAAAAATCGTGAAATTAGTATTAGTATCATATATTGATTGAGCCTATAAACACAATATCTCTGAAAACAAACTAACTTACTCCATGACCGACCCTTACAGATTTATTATTAGTATAGATTACAATATTTTTAAAAGCTCAAACTCACTTGTCCCCAATACATCCCATCACTATCTTAGTATGTTTTTGTTGGTAAGTGATCACAATTAGTATAATTACTGAATTATCGCAAACATTACCCTGATTAGGCCCAAGCAGGGCGGGTCACGATAATGTGCCTAACTGTAGCAACGATATCCACGGACAGACAAACAAACTGTTTCAACTAAATTACAGCCAGCGGTTTCCCATTTGCATGAATGAGTAAAATTCATTTCAAGTTCAAGCCCAAATTGTATCATGAATGATTCATTCCTAAATTCCTACTTGAGGGAATGTTATTTATGAAAGTAGGAGTAATGTTACGAATTTGAGTCGGACATTAAGGGGGCACTACAAATTCCAGCAGACATTTTTTATCAAAATAAGTTCACCCACACTTAAATTTTTGAGTAGGTACATGCTTATTGAAAAATTAGTTCGGTAAAGTTAAGAAACATCATTCTTTTTGAATTGGAAAGAGATGATTATTACCATAAGTATCTACCTAAAATCCTACATATTTAAAGGATGAGTTCTCGAAAGCGGACTCACTAAAGTATTGAATAGCCCTCCAATATCGGAGGATGAAAAATACTGTTCAAATAAGATATTGGAAAAAGCGCTGACGAAAGACAGCCTTTACAATAATAACACGAAGCATCTGATAAAGCGTTTGTAAGTCCAAATAAGCTGGTATCGACGGGGCCTTGAAGGTCGACCTTGAGTCTAAATTGTGCCGCCGCAATACCATAACAATATCTAATTAATTGATACAGATTATGCAGCCACTTCGACAGACAGTTGAGTTCACGGTCTATTACAGGGTTGGCCGCATTTTTACAGGTAGAATTAATGATCACCACTAAAATTTCGCGTCAGACGCGATATCTTAAGACCGGTGGTTCAAGTCCCCGTTCAAGCGGGGTCATGAATGTTGATTTATTCAAATTTTAAATTGACATTAGAGCTTAAGCAAAATAAATAAAAATATAGATTTTTCATAATCCAAATATAATAAAAGGGTTTAAACCTGTTTCTACCTAATATAGACAGAGCATAATTTGTTACAGGGAAGCTGTTGACATTTAACGTCCTCAATTAATAAAGGTTGTCCTCCTAAATCCACTTGTTCATAAAACTATACCAATATAGCAAAAGAACTTGGGTAATTGTAAAATACTATAAGTGACACTAATGTTTCCAGACATTATATAATTTGTTCATCACCGTCACAATATTGACCTACAAATTTACCACTATAACTACAGAACTCGTCGAGATACTGGCTTCCAAAAAAAGAACGTAACTAATTAATTAATTAAAACATTTACAAACAAGTTTTTGCAAAACTGATACCCAAATCAGCTGACCACAATCAGCCGATAACAGAGATAACAATGTGTATCATAATAGCATTGATAACATTATTTAATTTCAGTCATCTCACCGGCGATTTATGACCTCAATAGCTACTCGTATTGCGATAAGTGTTATCACTTCACGCTGGTTCATTTGATAAACAAACAGAATGGGCTATCTATCGCCGATTTATTTATTTGAAAACAGGATTTTGGTGGTGAATCTAAAGACGTTACTTTAACCCTTAATAGGACACTGCAATACGAATTGCATAAAATAATTTTCATTGGTATACAACTGCGTAAGGTTCAAAATCTGGTGGGATCTATTTTCCCATTGCCCTTTCTCAGCCTCTAGCCTATATGTGTACCAAATTTCATTAAAATCGATTCAGTAGTTTGAACGTAAAAGCTCAACAGAGATACTTTCTCATGTATGAATGTATTAGTAAGTATCATACTAATATTAAAATCGCGAAAGTTTGTATGTGTGGATGGATGTTTGTTACTCTTTCAAGCAAATATTACTAAACACATAGGCTACTTTTCATCCCGGAGTTCCCGAGGGAATAGGGTTTCCACGCGGACGAAGTCGCGGGCGGAAAGCTAGTTAAGAATAATGTAGTCAACAAGACAGACAGCCCTAAACAAATAGTTTCTTATTAGTCCGACAAGGCGAGCGTGTTTTAATTGCCGTGATCGATCGCTCGCCACAGTCCGGTACTTGACGACTTTAACTGTCGTCCGTACCATTGATCTGATTTATCGCTAGATCTGTGTGCGCTTGCGCAACGAAACACAAACCCTTGCGTCCTATTTGTATTTCAAAATTATATCCCTTTATGATTACTCTATTAAGTTTCGCACTAAAAAGCGTAAAAAGTCCCGATAAAAACTTACCTACTAAAACAGTAAATAGTAGAACAAAACCATAACGTGAATCAGATTTTTTTGTTTTGTACTCCGTAGAAGTAGGTTCCATGATAACAAGCATAAAATAAAGACGTACACTCTATCTGTATATGTGTATGTTTATGTATTATCATCATCAACATCAGCCCATATACGTTCCCACTGCTGGGGCACGGGCCTACCCTAAACTAGGGCGATAATGCCTTGGTCAAACACGATGGCTCAATGCGGGTTGGTTGGTGTTTATCTATTATGTAATACATATTATGTATGCTTAATTCTTTAAATCTACGTACTCAAAGAATTTTGATTCAATGTTTTTCAGGGAAGATCTTCGCCTGGAAGGATGGGTTCAAGAGGAAAGTTTTATGCTATTTAATTCTCAGTGCACCCATGCAAATTAAACATGTGACCATCAGTGATTTTTACTGCTTCTGGTTAGGATTGAGAGCTATCCGCTCCCCCGCAAGTCCGGTGATGATGACAAGGCTACTCCAAGCCATCATCGTAAGTCAGTTAGGAAAAAACTGGTAAACATTTGACTCTTTTCTCTGTAGTAACCTCTCGAACATACTAGCTCGTCGCATCTAGTATGTCAAGTCCTACCTCAAACCGCGCACACTCATAGATGACATCAGACCAGATTAACAACAAGATAAGTCACAAAAGCCCACACCGACTGCAGGTATCACGAATCTGGACAGCCAGATAACACCTTGTGTGTTGTCCTACCGTCAATTACGATAAACGTTACATATATTTATCACGGTGATTTTCCTTTCCATTTTTCTGGTAGGGTCGGCAAACAGATTATTTTACTAACTTCTAAAACTGCATAACTATGTCCGTGATATTAACCATGCAGTTTTGTTTTGATGAGCTGCTGATATTTTTTTAAGTTCTACCTCTTATAATGTGTGTAACCATAACAGTTTAACATACATACATACATACAATCACGCCTTTTTCCCAGAGGGGTAGGCAGAGATCACTTCCAGCGATCCACTTTTCACCTCTGTGGGAAACGTGACGTGACGGGTTGTGGACCACGTCGCCGCCATTCTGCCTTGTGCATTGTTTTAACAAGGTCATTGCGTTCCCACGAGTAGCAAGGATATATGACGGGGGAAGGAAAAGGGGAGGAAGGATACTATTGCCTCGGATAATTTGGACTGAGTTGATAGTAGCTCGAGGAGCCGGGGTCGCTTACCCGTATACCGTTCACCAACCACCGGACAGATAGTTGTGACTGGTATCCCCTGACAGTTTAAAGTTTAATAAATTCAGTAAGCTAAGACTCATTTTGGGTCGCTGCGCCAATCTAGTTAGTTATATTTAGTAGAATTTTCGTTCTTTTATTAGGTACTGCTGATTGGTTTAAGTAACAGTTTGATAGAGATTAATGTCATTGATAACAAACACTTATGCACATTGGTTTACCAATAAAAAAAATTCATCCGAAATTAAATTTTTCAAAAATCTCCCTATTCTATACAAAAGGTGACGGAACCTTTGTCAAGTTAGCTGTAACTTCACCTAAACCTTTTGCTGCTGACAACTTTAATTTCGGTGAAAGCTGAATTGACAACCCTATAAAGCACATCAGTCCGGTCATATCGGCCCGATATCGCATGTAGGATGCACTCGACACTCGTACACCGGTGTCACCGTCACTGTTATTGATAACAGCCAACAACTATACTATACTACACATCGACTGGATTTACAAAGAATTGTTCTATGGATTACATACAATACATAAAATCACGCCATTTTCTCAGAGAGGTGGGCAGAGATCACTTCCTGTCGTGTGCTACGGTCCTGGTACACCACTTTCGCTTCATCCACATTCATCAACCTCTTTATGCACGCTCGTCGATTACGGGTTCTTTTAATTATGGATTTGTTCTATGGATTTATATCACTTAATGAGACTATAAGTGCACACACACATTGACCAACTTGCCACTACTTTAACGATCAGAAACTTTTTTTTTAAGAGGCAACAGATGTCTAGCTAACGTAACTAAGTCTTAACAATAGGGCCCATGTATGTACGTACGTAACCCTAAATATATACCTAAATACCAAGAGTGACGTACCGCCATAAATTGCTGATTGTCAGAGCACGACTTCCTCAAAGATTTAATCATTCCTTTGTTAAAAAAAATAAACAATTAAAAACCGATTCTTTCAAATATTAAGAGATGCCTTGAAAATTCGCCAGTTCGATCATATTAGTTGTTTATGGATTACATTATATTTTTCTATACTTAATTACTACTTAATAACCACAGATAAAACCAGCCAATAAAAATATTGGTTGCTGTTATCTGTGGTTATAAACGACTTCAATTATACTCTATTCCAATTATGAAGTCCTTTTTGACAGATGTCGATAGTTCAGTACTAGGGAAGTACCCTTAGAAATCGATATTCAGCGGCAACGATTCTCGATTTGTAACAAATTTAAATCGAACTATATTTCAAAAACTAAGGTTAATAAAAATTATCGAAAGAACAATTTTAGACATGCAAAACTTCCAAACTTATTTTTTGCCGAAAAAAGAAATACACGATTGGATGTTTAGTATAATAATAATGAATAATGATAGTTAAGTTATTTAAAATTTACACTGAGTTTAAAGAATCATAACAGTTATAGGCTCGTGTCAAAGACTCGTTAATTAATGGCACCGAATGTTTGACACCGTTTGCTGCCAGTAGTGTTTGCACCGAGTACCTATAGTTGCAACACTAAATTAATTATACGAATTGTATCGCGTAATGGAGTAACTCAACAGTTACTATGAGCATCAGATTAAAATAAAAACAAACAATTCATTTAAGTTTTTATATTTGATTTTATAGTTATTAATCATCACTGCTTGATTTATTAATTTATTTTGTTATTTAATCAGTTTACATATTACCTGCAAAGGACTGCACTAATTATTACATTTTATACAATAAATGTAGAATGCATTAAAGTTATAATCAGTCCCATTGCCGCTAGATTCATTTTCATTCGCGAATGATCGGTTTAACTAACCGAATACTTGAGGCACGTCACTACGTTTAAAAGTAAAACATAAACCATAGTACGTAACTGCATACGCGCAAAAAAATATTATTTTATTTTGAAGTTCAGATATAGAAACAATAGTTAGATCAAAAACAATAAGTTAATTTTGCTTGTAAATTAATTGTAGGGTGTTTTTGCATAATTGTACATTTTTTAAATAATGATTTCCTACTAAACACATAAAGTGATATTAAATTGGATTTATTTGAAACGTGCAGAGTTACGTTCTTCGAAATGTCAAAAAGGACTTCATAAATGGAATAGAGTATAATTAAAAACTTGTGACACCCGACAACTCACACTAATGAATAAGAAAGTTTAACCTAAAAACAAAAATAATCCACAAAAACTTCAAATTCCTTGAACGAAACGTCGAGTCACACGCAAGCATAACAATTACTGGTAATTGTAAAAAAAGTTTTTATCCTCATTATTCAAAGTTACCAATAACTATGATAGACATCTATACTAATAATAAATCTGTAAGGGTCGGTCATGGAGTAAGTTACTTTGTTTTCAGAGATATTGTGTTTATAGGCTCAATTATATGATGCTGATATTAATTTCACGATTTTTAGGATTTTTTCCTGTATGTGTGTATATGTATGTTCCTCCATAACTCTTAAACCAATTATCCAAATTTGATGAAATTTGGTATAAAAACACATAGACATCTGGGACACAGGATAGGCTATTTAAATTCTAGCTCCAACGCGAACGGAGTCGCGGGCACAGCTAGTAATCAATAAAACACTTATCAGATCTTTCTGTGTCGACGACAATCAGTGTCACAACACATACTCGTAGTTATTAGCTTTGTTTTTCTTTGACATTATCCGTCATAATATCATATGTTCTAAACCTTTGTTGACCACCTATGAATCTTGTTTTAGCATCATTTAGCATTCATATTATTTTGACCTCTTAGAAATTCTATGGTTGTGTACTCGACCAACCCGCACTTGGCCAGCGTGGTTGATAAAGACCTCGCCCTAGTTTAGGGTGGGCCCGTGCCCCAGCAGTGGAGACGTATATGGCCTGATGATGATTAATTTTAATAATAACTAAATAAAAAATAATACACATACTTCGATCGTATTAAGTTGCTTAAGCACTTGTACTACGGATATCAGAATCAACAGTGATTACATGAATATACTTAAATTCATTTATATCACACCCAGTCACGGAACAACCACCCATTTGCATCGCCTTGAAACACTTTGAGAACATATGACTGTTATTAATGGGAACATTGCAATTGTTGAGATATCGCTATCAACTGTCACTTGAGTAACGGTAAACAAATCGGCGTATTATTAAAGACAAAGAAACCGGCGGTTAGGGGAGCAATGGACGTGGAGTGGACAGCATGTCGGTGACCGCTGACAAGAACGACTAAACGACTATGTTTTGAGATTTTGATTTGCAAGCTAGCAACTGTAGCCTACTAGGCAGTTGATATACAAATGAAATCGTTATTTTTACCCGACTACGGCAAAGCAAAAGGAGGGTTATGATTTTGACAGGCTATGTATGTATGTTTGTATGTATGTATGTATGTTCATCTGTTTCCACATAACTTCTAAATTGCTTGTCAGAATTCGACAAATGACATATCATTAGAAGCGTCTTAATTGTCCGCTGGTTATAGGCTATATAGGGTTTCACAAAATCTAATGTGGCGCCCACTAGCGGACAAAACATACAGAGTAAAAAAATAAAGTTAAGATAAATACGCCGTGTTTGGTATCATTGGAAAGCGCTTTACTTGTACATTTTAAATATATATATATTACAAGCATTTGCATGTGACTTTACGTATATTCATGGACTGATTGCATATAGTTCACATCTTTTCGTTCATAGCTTCTTTACTACTTAACAGAATAAGACCACTGCAGTACCATTAGAAGGGCCTTGATACACTTTAACACCAAAATAGTACAAATAATAAAAAGTTAAAAACTAAAACCCAACTACGACAAAAAACGACGCTGAAAAAGTATAAAACAAGACTTTTAGAACACTGAACTGAACAAAGTTGCTTATGTAGTTCCAAGTAAATGGACACAGTAGACTCTACCAAAATGCTTATGTTGAAAATTGACAATAATGTCATACAATACTATTTTGAAGTATGCAATATTTACTATGTAGAGATAAGTTTTCATGTTTGGAAAGGCGTAGTCACACGTTCCATACACAAGTACCTACCTACCGTAGCACTTTGACAACGTGTGACTGCGGTTTTCCAAACATGAAAACTTATCTCTACATAGTAAATATTGCATACTTCAAAATAGTATTGTATGACATTATTGTCAATTTTCAACATAAGCATTTTGGTAGAGTCTACTGTGTCCATTTACTTGGAACTACATAAGCAACTTTGTTCAGTTCAGTGTTCTAAAAGTCTTGTTTTATACTTTTTCAGCGTCGTTTTTTGTCGTAGTTGGGTTTTATAACAGTCTAAGTCTAAGTCAGCTAAGTGTTTTTAACAGTCGGATGATTATTATATATTGTTCAATCCTACACCACTTTAATTTCTTATTGAGGTCCTATTGCGGTCTATGTGACCGGCAATCTGATAGAATTCCCTTAACTTTATATTATTTAAAATATCTTTGCCTAACTGGTCTACAGTACCTGTCCTTACATAAATTTATATTAATCGAATATAGGCAATTAATTTTGTAATTGATTGTCAGCATCGTTAAGTATCTTAATGCTGCTCAGGTCAATGTTGTCTCAATTCATTAAAAAGTTAATGACAAGTTAATTGATTTTCTGCGATCCGATATCGAAGTGGAGTTCGTTGAAGCTCGTTCTTTGAACACCCACTGGCAGTGAAAGTTTCACGACATTGACATCGCACGACCCGCAGCGATACACAACTGAGGTTTAATTTAAAACTGTCACGGTTACACACATTAGAATACTGAAAATGTCCGGGATATTTACCATGTTGTTTTGTTGAGTTCATCCGTGTACATGGAGCTTGCCACAGTGCCGAAACATCGGGAGCTCATTAAAACAAAACAACATGGTAAATGTCCCGGACATTTTCAGTATTTTAACCGAGGTTTAGTTCTGCCTCGTGCTCTAAGTCTTGAAATGCCCTTCTAGCTCGTGTGTTTCTTTCATATATTCTTGATGTGTTAAGCGGGGCGTGAAACGCGTTCCTCACTCTGCGTCGTGCCACTAAGTCTTGAAATTCCAGCTCATTTCCTTCATATAATCCTGGTATATAAAGCGGGGAGTGAAACTGTATTTCTGCAGGCCTTCAGGGTCAGGGTGACAATAGATTAAATCCAATAGATTCTAGGGTAGTTCTATTGGTCTATGCGGAGCTCACGGCAGCTTACCTGATGGTATCGTCACTCCACCATCAAGTGGAGATCCCTGCATGTTAGAGTATAAAACATCAATAATTGAAACAAACGAGATCCACAAATGACGATGTCCTACGGTTTACGTAAACGGACCGTCTCTGAATAGCAAACGAGCCAGTTCGGGGAAAGGTGCCTACATTGTTGGCTTTCGCTTTCCGCTACGCGCGTTATTGCTAAATTACATGCTGAAAGAATCGACAACACTTGTCTACAACAGACGGGTGTTCGAGTCCCCGGCCGCCATTAGGCAGTTGAATTATTTCCGTTTTTCTAAATATTAACTACATCAGAGTCTCCGCTTTAATATGCTTCAAAAGACGCAGGATAATGGATACCCTTAATTTGATAAGAAAAGCTATGTTTTCTTTAGTCAAAATTACAAAACTGTAACTAATGAACACAGGACCTTACAATTAAAACCAAGAAATGATGCGAATATTCATCACTTTTACTCTTCCTTTGAAGGATGTTTTTCTAAATAGTTGGATAAATTATTGAACCTATTACTTGAAAAAGTTGTTAAAAATTGAGTATACATCTGCTAGAAAAGCGTTATAACACGAAAGTCTTAAATCTTTTAATGGATGGCTTAGTTCTTGGTTAAGGTAGGCGTTATTAATTGTCAGCTAGTAATGTACCACTACATCAAATCAAGACCGCTTCTGACGTCCAACTATTAACTACTTGGCAACACATCCAATTACATGTATAATTTACAACATAACAAAATGTTGCAATTCACTCGTTAAAGCAGTAAAAATGGTATAAACGCATAAACTACTTACAATATAAATTTTAATGTGTATCAATAAAATCAATATTAACTGTCCATTTAAGCCGTTAAATATCGCTATATCGTATCGACCTTGATATACCCAATTCTGATATACCCGTATGCTGAGCCTTATTTCGATGTTATTGTCCTACACTAAAAGAAACAAAGAAATATCACAAACAGACAAAGACTAAAAGTGGTCAACGAGGTACAGGCCTCAGCATGTTCATTTCATCTTGAAGGGTAAGTTTAACAACGCATTCATAAAATAATGACCTACCTACCTTCACAAGTTTTATAACCGATTTTTCAGTCTTTAGAAGAACATGTGTACTTAAATAGTTTATTTACATACTACATAAAATCACGCCTTTTTCCCAGAGGGGTAGGCAGAGATCACTTCCAGCGATCCACTTTTCACCTCTGTGGAATAGTTTATTTAAAATTTTAAATCGGTTCAGTAGTTTAGTCATGAAAGTGCCACAAGCAAGAAACAATCAAAGTTAATTTTCGTATTTACGTATCCTAATATATAAAAAATATTTCTTGTGAAAGATAAGGATAATAATATGATAACATACCTACTGATGTATTTTATAGAATTGGTTATTCACGCCACATGTCATTTGATGCCTACTCTTTTGGCATGAGTAATTATAATCAACAATGTCAAAATAAGGGCACAATAACCAACGAAACGTATAGCAATGTGAAGACGCACCTCTGCTAAGTCAAACATCATAGGTACTGTGCCAAATTCACTCGGTAAATTGTATATAATTGTTCGGAAACTAGGGTACCATAGAAAACCATGTCTCACGCGCGATGAGCCTTTCGCGTGCTTACAAAATGAGTCCCTTGCCATAAACAATAAGGTTCACTTTCGTTTGCAGTCCACTTGTTTTGTGACACGATTATTGGTTCAGTGTATGAGGTCTCGTGGAAAATTAAGTTCGTAGCATTTTTTTTTTAATTCGCGGGCTGTACAAACACCCACAGTTATTTTTTAATGAGGTTGTGATAGCAGCCATTGTTTTGTTGTGCTTGGCCCGATTTTTTGTTGTTTCTGTCCATATTTGGCTAAGCCCACGTGTTAATAATGTTTTAATGTAGAGAATCGGCCCCATTTGGTAAAGGAAATAGGAAAATTATAGGAGCTATTTTCCTTCAGAGTAGGACTATAAGACAATTTCTGACATAAGATCATGGCTTTGAGTAGCCTCGTCATCATCACCGGACTTGCGGGGGAGCGCACGGCTCTCACCCTTAACTAAACCGTTGTTCTTGTAAAAGTAAATAAATAAATCCCATAGCAGTCTCAGTGGTTTTTCTGTAAGACGTTTAAAAAAACGAATTAATATTTTTTTTTGTTCAATGCCCATAGTTAAGATTTATTTATGACCTGTAAAGACTAATATCAAAATTCTATTTTAATTTGGTTTACATTTGGCATATATGGAAGCCGCAAAGAAATGTATCGCCATCATAACATTACAACATTGTAATTCGCAAGTCTCGTCCAACATCTAAGTATCTCGCATGTTGTCTAGACCAAACTGGATCTGCGCGTATGCTCTGATAACTAGCCAGCCTAGACTTTAGTTAGGCACACGGCTATTGTCTTGGGCTTTGTATCTGAAACAGGTTTTTGGATTGCCTTGAGGTACTTATGTGTTGTATGTTGCTGTATATTTGGGATTGTATTGTGACATGGTACCGTTATTCGCTTTGTTTCAGATTCGTTGTTAAACAAATTAAATCGTTTTCATCAATATTTAAGGTATAATCCGCCAATACTTTAAAAGATAAGCAAGATAACAGTCAAATCGCAACTTTTAGTTAAAATCATGTCCTGGAATGCTGAACACACTCGGAATTCGAATCTATGGACTCTCGGTTACGCAGTGCTCTCTACCAATCGCACACTTCATTTAGTAGGTTTAAGACATACGTACAAACAAGTAGATATACCTAACCTAACCAGGATATGACTTGTTGCGTCTGGGGAAATTATTCCTAAAAGGGCACGCCATGGTCGTCCATTGACCTGACACACTTCCTGTTTTAGTTAATTAGGTAACCGAATTCATTCATTCATGGAAGTGCTTGAAGATTACTAATTTATGTACGAGTATAATACACAACGAGTCGGAAATAATGTCGACGATTTTTTGACGTCAGGTCCGAAACTTAGAGGCTGCAAACTGGACGTTTAGGAATAAGAGCCATCCGCTCCCCCCAAAAGTCCGGTGATGATGACGAGGATACTCCAAGCCATCATGGTAGGTATGTCAGTTAGAAAAAAAACAGGCAGTAGCAGTGGTGGCGGCGACAACGGTAGCGAACGGCTCGCGCGACACGGTAGAAATGCTTAAGTTTGTATGTGGCGACCAGTGGGGCTACCATGAGTTTAAAACTTACGCACTCGATATCGCCTACGTAAATATGTCTATGAAAAACTTGTACAGCGCCGCTGGTGGTTACGCGAACAACTATAATCGGCCGTATGAAAAAAACAACTCGTATTACTCGTAGGTTTTTAACGTAAGTAAGTTTTCGATAGCCAACTCATGGTAGGCCCTCAGAACTGCAGTCGCCCCCGCCACCGCCAATGTGTCCAATTTGCAGCTTAAGCAGTTGTTGTTTTCTACATATCACCGGCTCTTATCGATGAGTTTAAATGTGTATGCTGCGTATATGTTGCATATTTTTTGGCAACAAATAAGTAGAGATATTTACATTGTGGTGAATACTAAGACTTTGCAGAGCCAAATATTCCTACATAAATATTGTAACGTCCTACCGATATGTTTCTAATTCCAACATGTCAGCTGACAAAACGCGCATACCTGACGATTCTGTTCATACTGTTCGCCGAGAAGGAGAGCTGTTTCCCCGCTAGCCTGGTGATGATGACACGGCTTAAGCCATCATCGACGTTTCGTTGGAATGTGTCGCCGTGCCGGCAGACTTTGGTATGTATTGCGCTTAAAAAACTTATAGAGCTACATGAGTAGTTTCGTTGAAAACACGATATTTATTCGCGAATAGTTATAAGATTCACTTTTGTATCATGCTATAAATACTTATACTTAGGTGCCATAAGAGACCAGGTATACAGTCTTGAAAAACAGTTGATTAATCATATAGTAATTATTCTAACGAATTTCGCATACAAATACATTATATTTACATACAAATGAAACATCAAGCTAAATATTGATCATTAACTATTTTAACTTTCAAAGCCAAGTTCCTACTTTCACCTGTTTATATTTTGTGTCAAATTTTAAAGTAAATCATTTATAGCTTAATTAAAAATAACTAAATCAATGTTCATAATGACCTACCACAGGTCACAGACCTCACATAATAATGGTGATAAAAAGTTAATCAATTAAATGAGTTATTTATAAACAACATTCATATTTAATTGTTAACTAAAGCTCTTATTTTCATTAAATTCCAGCAAACAATATAGTTTATAAATACAAACATGAATGTTGTTGTATGATATGCAGAAAATTTTCTGATTGATAGGCGACAAAAGCGCTCACAGACAATATTTGTCATTTTATATCAATGTCCACTGAATAATATGATAACAACAGTGATTTCCATGTAAGAAATACCTAGATAATTGTTACCTTATCATGTTTATTTATATCCATGACAAATAAACATGTCATGTATAGATGCTTTTCTTGAAATTTACACACCAGTGGACTTATCCCAACTATGTATGTTTTTCGTTTAATCACATAATCAAGTATGGCTGCCTCAAACTGGCTATAGCATAATGTTTGTTTTTTTTTTCATACAGGATGATTTCCATCCACTTGATCACCTGTGACCTGTCAACAGGCACAAAAGACCCTATTGAGCCTGTTTACCTCATATGTGGACCTCACCTCACCTCACTGCAATACTGCAATACGTTTTAAGCGCCGCCTGAGTAGCCTGGGATTGAAGGGGGTAAAAAAATCATGAAGTGCCTTCCACTTCATGGTTTCTCCACCTCTCACTTCATTCCATGATGACCAGGGTAGAGTATTATTATTCAAATTCAAAGCTTATGATGAGTGGATTACATTTTAACATGAGGTGACTCTTAGTCTTGAGCACAGACTATATAAATAAAAATAAAGTAATGTAAAGGCAACTCTGTAAAACATGCTAAAATTAGAACCACTAACATTAATATGAGTTAGGTAGTGTCTCATGTAAGATAGCATATTATCTAAGTGGGTATGCCAGGGTAAATAATGAAGTATAAAATGATAAGATATTAAAATCCTAAGATTTAGAGTGAGTAATGTAAAACTAAACTACCTACCATTAAAGACCTGCAATAACTAACTATAATAAGTATACATACTCTTTTTATTTTCTAAATCTTTAAAATACATTTTCGTAGCAATTAAACATGTATTCATTATACTTACCTATACCTATGTAAGTCCATGATTAAACATTTTAATTACTGTAAAAGTTTGCTGTAATATAGATAGATAGCATGAGTATGTTGTATTATAATATCTAATTAATATTTAAATACCTAACCAACAATTTCAAGGTATCTTAGACCACATAATTATTAATGTTAATTTATAATAATGAGCTTACAGTCAAGATGAGGTAGGCATAAGACTTGTTATTTAGAAAGTTAGATCATGCAGGCATGTTATGTGCTATATGAAATAGTGAAATTTTTAAAATTGTTTTTTACAAGCTTTTATTTAACTTGCAATGTATGTATGTATGTATGTATGTATGTATGTTTGTGTGTTCGGGTGGAATTTTATAACTCAATTTTAAGGCACTTGCCCTCAACCGATTGAGCTGAAATTTTGCATGCACGTGTATATCCGATGACAATGCAATATTATTATGACATGGAGCTGATCTGATGATGAAGTCGGAAGATAGCCATAGCAACTCAGTAATTAAATAACATAACCACATCGAGTTTGGGCTCATTTCATTCGACTAGATGAGTACTTTGGTGCTAGATAGTAACCAAGGTCTGATGATGGAGCCGGAAGACAGCCAAAGGAACTCAGTACTTAAACGACACAACCAAATCGAGTTTGGGCTCGTTTGATTCGCCTAGATGAGTACTTAGATGCTAGATGGTAACCAGGGTCTGATGATGGAGCCGGAAGACAGCCAAAGGAACTCAGTACTTAAACGACACAACCCCATCGAGTTTGGGCTCGTTTGATTCGCCTAGATGAGTACTTAGATGCTAGATGGTAACCAGGGTCTAATTGAAGAGTTGGATTGTTCAAAATTAACTGGCAAACGACCTTGCAATAATGATGCGTTGAATGAGATGAACAGACTTAGGAACTTACAAGGTGAAAACTAAAAAGTATAAAATAAATTAAGGTAAAAAAATCTTTAAAAACAAGCTTTTATTTAAATGCGCTAAAAGAAAAAAATAAACTTTTACACTATAACTTTACTGTCAACTTATAACATTTCAAATTCAACATATTTGACACAATTTATATGTTTTAAAAGCTTGTCGCGAGATTTAAGTACCTACTCGTAATTTTAAAAAGAAGTTTTAAAATACCTGCCTATTAAAAATTTTAAACTAAGAAAGTAAATACGAGTACTTAAATCTCGCGACAAGCTTTTAAAACATATAAATTGTGTCAAATATGTTGAATTTGAAATGTTATAAGTTGACAGTAAAGTTATAGTGTAAAAGTTTATTTTTTTCTTTTTAGCGCATTTAAATAAAAGCTTGTTTTTAAAGATTTTTTTACCTTAATTTATTTAATAATTCATTAAATACCTTTTTTTAAATGTAAATAAAAGTAACACTTCTTTTTCATCTAATGAAATCTTTGATGATTCAAAAATTGTAAATATTGTTTTATTTTACAATATTCTACCATTGATGAATGACAATAAGATCATTATAAAGGCTTGAAACCAAATAACAGTTATATGCACATAAGAAACAGTATAATTTGTAAGACAATGCAACTAGCCAATGACCATAACAAAGTTGTATTATTTCTTGTAGCAACATGACCATAATAATATGTTTACCCACATATGAGTCTATTAAGGTCAACTGACTCTAGGAATGGTAATATTGAAGACCACAAGTCAAAGGTCAGCCTGTAATCACAAAATGCATGACACACTGCAATCTCTATGTGCACACATAAATATTTCATGAAACCAGCCACCTGGCTCCTAAGCTAGCTTCAAATGCTTTCGCAACAAATAGAATGGCATAATTTTATGTAGGCGATTTAAAATCAAATGACCCGATATATTTATTAGGTGTCTCACACATCGCCGCAACCAATGGCAGACGGCTGTTCATTCACGCCTTCGCAATTAAATTGACAGCTGAACAGATAAACCTTGAAAACAATACTAAAACGCGCTCAAATCTGGTAACAAACACAAAGTAGCAATCAAAATACTACCCTAATATTAACGTTTTCTTACCTTCAGCGCTCTGGTTCAACGACGACGGCACCCCAGATGCTGTCAGGTCCTTTTTCTGCCCGGTTTTCGGCGGATCAGAGTCTGAATCGTCGAAAACCAGCGTCCTGACGGACTGAGAACACCGACGATCCATATCCACTATCACAGAACACACAAATGCACTATAATTTTCGCCATTTATCACCACTTTCGAATTGCGATACGAGTTCGCAATCTATTCACATGTCAACGTTATTACCGAGCGAGTGTAAACAGTATACTAAATCGTTGTGTTTTTACAAGATGATGATGTATTTTTCTATGCCATGATAAAACGCGACACACAGCTTCTCCACAAATCGAAAAAGTGTCATTTTTTTGAAAGTCCGACCATAGTATTGCCAACTAACAAAATAATCTCCCTACAATACGTTCAGAAACATAAGAAAAAAGTGTGTACAAGGGTCTTTGAATATTGTTTACTGGTAACATTGGTATTGCCTTATTATATTTTTTGAAATTTACGATCTACCAAAAACCAGTCAACTATTAAAAATCTCAAATTCAGAGATGGAAAGATAGTAGAATTTATTGTATATTGGGGAAAATTGTTATGTAACAAGTAAATTTATGGAATAATACAAGAATCTTTACTTTGAATACTGAGTATTCGATATACGTTATTTTATTTGGTCACATCATTAAAGAGTACAAAACAAGACAACGAAACTACACAACGAAATTTTTTAAAAGTCAAGTGATTTAAGAAGATACATGATCAAAACGCTTAAAAGACTATTTATCTACAGAATATACCCTCGCTAGGTCGCTAAATTACTGTTCTTCTTGGTTTGGAATAATCTGACAATTAATTGGCAAAAAGAGTCCACCCTTGTGACACAAATAATTTTTTGAGAGACAGAAAGCTGTTTAGTTAGGCCAATTTTTTTCAACTTTAGCTTAAAATGTATTACATGAATTATGTAAGTATATGCGACTGCTGAGCAAATGCATCCCCCAATGCATTCCATGTTTGTTTTATTTAAAGTGATGAAAATCCTTACTAATATTGTAAATGCGAAAGTAACTCTGTCTGTCTGTTACGCTTTCACGCATAGAGTACTGAACCGATTTAAATGAAATTTGGTACAGATATAGTCCAGAGCCTAGGAAAGGATATAGGCTACTTTTTATCCGACTGCGCTGTAAAGAAGTATAATGTTTTACACGTGAAACATATCTACGCGGACGAAGTCGCGGGTGGAAAGCTTAATTATATATTTACCATTTAGAAAGATTAAAACTTAAAGAAACAATTAAATAAAAAAATATCAAAAATAGCTTTAAAACATTACAAAAATAATATTGCGAACATTTTTAAATCTCCCTGTAAATATACAATATTTTGTATAATGGCAACAGATTAAGAAGAACGACAAGAACACAAATATATTCTTTGCTCTTTCGCACAATCGTACAAGTGGCATCTAGTGCTGTTATCAGGAACTGAAATAAAAATTTGCCAGTGTTGATAATGCTGTCAAAATTATGTTGCCATAAGACAATATCATTATAATTTCTAACTATAATTATTAGTTATTTTAGAAAGTTTAATATCATTTAGTTACAAAAAATCTACACACAAAAATAATAGCTGAATTCAGCTCACGACAAAAGATGGTCTGATCTTCCAAAATTAAGTAAAATCATTCACATATATACGCCATCTAGTGAACCTTTAAGTAAAATTAAAGTTGTTCCGTCAAAAGAAACGGAAAAACACGAGTGTGCGTCGCCTCAGTAGTTATCAGCTGAATTATTCGGCTAAAATGCCCTGGCACGGGCATACGTAGTCGTCGGTCCGCCATTACGACGCAGCCGAGACACGTTCGTCGTATTTAGTTAAATATTTTGGTTTATAAATGAGTAATAACGCTCATGATCTAAGTAATCGACTTCTGAATGCGTTGGATAACAATTACAATGTAAGTTTACGAGTTTTAATGCCCTTAACTCTGATAAGCAAGGCTGAGATATGAAAACGGTCCCCACGAGCCTGACACCCGATTCGATGAAGCGATTTGGCCACTTGGGAGGTTGTTCAACAGTTTCCTGGTGCAATGTGCCGCTAATGAGACGAGTTGGAGCTCGTCCGAGTAAAATGTTGCGGTATCTTGGAGCGCAACGGTTGGAAATGTGGTGTCGTTGTGGATACGTGAGCAGTGCGGGAGCGGTGGGATCACTGACGTCGCCAGTCGCCTAGCGGCCTGCCGTCCCTCCGTCCTTAGTGCCAAATGTTTTGCAATGTGAAAGTATGGAATTGTGCCACGCGTGACCTTTCCCGTAGATTTTGCCTACGATATGCAACGGCGTCGGGGATGCGAAGAAAATGTGTTTTTTATACCTTTTGACCTTACGTGAGTACGTAGAATAGTTATTCTCGGTGTGTGGAGACCTCGTGTGGCAGAATCTGGCTGCGAGGCTCCGTCCGTCCCAGATTGGTGGTATTTCAGTGCAACTAGAACCATTTTCGGTTGTGCAACCTCGAGCCACTTCAGTTTTCGCAACGTTTAGCGTGGCCATGCTATTTTTGAAGGCAATGGTTGTTGCTATGGTGGGTTTTTCAGGTGTCACAACTTTCTAACTTGTGCTTCTGTTGACATAGCCTCTAAATGCCTGATTAAATCTTCCTGGTGTTGTTATCACAACATATCAATTACAAGTTTACAGCTATGACAGTTATCTTACCTTGAAATGTTGAATTTTGTTGGAAAATAGTGTGGATTTTAATCATAATTTTACAATAGGCTGTAATTCGTACTGAAATGTTGAAAATATTTAAGATGTGTTTACAAATGTTTGACTGTCTTGCTAAGAGGTTAGAATTGGAATACATTTGTTGATTAATGTTTGCGGTTGCTAATTGAATGGCATGTTATCATCAGAGGTGTATAAACCGTAATCATCTGAAAATATAAATGTCATATTTGTAGCGTAGACAGACACGGTGGTGAAGCACATTACCACCACATGTGTGCATGTGTACACAAAATTGAAATAATTTCATAACCCAGGTCTTAATTACATCTAATGAGAAAGCAACAAAAGGTTGATTGGAAATGATTCATAATGCTACTACAATCAAGATAAGGAATACTTTGTTGTTTATATTCAATGGCTTCGCCATGTGTTGGGTGTAAAAAACAAACTGAACAATATCACGTGAAATCAAAATAGATTTTATTTTATATGGTATACAAAAAATTATTATTCTGTTGGCAGATTATAACTGTTGACCAGCGCCTCAAATTCTTTTGATTGGTTCCTAAAAAATGACATATCCCAGGACTGGCTAGCTCGTCCTAGTGACAATAAATAAATAAATATTTCACAACATCACATACATTAATCTGATCCCGTGGTAAGTAACTTAAGCACTTTTGTTACGGGTATCAGAATCAACAGTGGATACACAAATATACTTAAATGTATTTAATAATACACCCTCAATACCATGAAAAAAGTATATTTTTGTTTAACAAGATGAGGGATAAGTTAAACCTACTTGTTCACTATAGTGTATTGTTCACTGTTACTCATTGAGATCTTATGTGTTATGTCGCATTTTTACTAAGGAGTTAAAATTGATTGTGCAGATTGATTGATTGACAGATATTATTCTATCAATGTCCCTAAATCTTAACATTTTGTACCTTCTGGGTTGAAATGAATCATTCTAAGAAGCCTTTGCCTCGCCCTTAGGATCCACACTGTTAATGCTTTTTGTCTCCAACTGGATGTTGCAAGTTCTATAGTCATGTTCTGACAAATTTTTAGAATTCCATACTCAAAAGGTTAAAATGGAACCATAATTTTTCTGTCCGTCTGCCATCCAGCTGTATCACAATAGCTATTCTATTGCCGATGAAAACAACAAATACTAAAACAAAATACAAAATACATACATACATACATAAAATCACGCCTTTTTCCCAGAGGGGTAGGCAGAGATCACTTCCAGCGATCCACTTTTCACCTCTGTGGGAAACGTGACGTGACGGGTTGTGGACCACGTCGCCGCCATTCTGCCTTGTGCATTGTTTTAACAAGGTCGTTGCGTTCCCACGAGTAGCAAGGATATATGACGGGGGAAGGAAAAGGGGAGGAAGGATACTATCGCCTCGGATGATTTGGACTGAGTCGATAGTAGCTCGAGGAGCCGGGGTCGTTTACCCGTATACCGTTCACCAACCACCGGACAGATAGTTGTGACTGTTATCCCCTGACTGAAATACAAAATTAGTTTTTTTTTTTATTGTTTCAATAAAAAAAAAACCACAGAGTAATCACAGAGATTACCCTGATAAGGATAATTTAAAATAATATAAGGTTGGTGAATACTTGGATCAATGTAAAAACTTGGAACATGAGCTTCTTATATGAAATAGAACTGAAGACAAAATTATAAAACATGATTGTTTGGAAAATAGTTAAAAGTTTTATATCTTATCATCAGCCCATATAAGTCCCCACTGCTGGGGCATGGGCCTACCCTAAAGTAGGGCGAAAAAGGCCTTAGTCAATTGCACTGGTTGACTACACAACCTAAGAATTTCTTCATAGGAGTGCAGGTTTCCTCACGATGTAATCCTTTACTGTTAAAGTGTCGAATAATTGTACATATGAATTTCAAATTGGAAATCAGTGGTACATGTTATTCTTAAAATGTACAATAACCACTAAGAAAATTTTATTTGCAGCAATCTTTCAGTTAAAGGGTAATATATTTAACCGCTATCATTTTCGAAGGCATGGTTTTTAATTACATGGTCTTCATTATTTGTTCTTAGACCAACATGGAACTATATTACTATACATATTTAATCATAAAATATTTGAATGGAATATATTTTACGTACCTAAGTATAAATTATCTTAATTTAGATTAAGACAAAAGGAAAGTATGCAGGCATGTGTTTTTAAGCATTTTTGTGATTGATAAACTGGCTTGGCTGCATGCAAAAAGGGTTCCTTACCAATTTATAGCACCAGGCTTCAAAAGACTGGAAAGTCATTCTTAGGTTTATGCAAATTTGTTTGATGAGATTTCATAGATGGTTATTGACTTTTTATTATGTCATGTCTTGTGAAAAAAGCATATTATTAAGGAGACTACTTAAATAAAAAAAGCCATGGACATGGACACTTGGACATCAAAGAATTATGTAACTATATATAGTGTTGCGGGAACGGGGTACGTTAATTCAAGATACGCCAAAAGTCACCAAAAGACAATTAATTTATTTATCGACTAACAATTACACAATTAAACACTTAAAAACACAATTAAAAACACTTAATTACAACACTTAACACGGAACACTAAATTACACTAAAGCACTGAATCACACTAAAACACTGAATTTCACTGACTATTCGCAGGTAACGCACTCGATCACTTCTAGTTCGCAGGAGACTGATTCGCTTCGCTTTCCAAATCGGAACTGTCCCGTCGCGTCGTACATCCCGCTTTTATACCCAGTGAGGACGCAGCTCTTCGCGTGGCGTCGAGAATCTTCTCGCGGGGATCGAAATTTCTAGAACTCGCTGGAGCTCGCTCCGACCGACCAGAGTGTGTGTCGTAGTATCGTGCAAGCGAATATAGACCTTATCCATACGACGATAAGACTAATTTCGCTTGCACGGTCTCTCAAGGTCGTAATATTATTATTACTTTAGAACACTCTAGAGCTCGCTACAACCTACCAGAGTGTGTAGCGTAGTATCGTGCAAGCGAATATAGACCTTATCCATACGACGATAAGACTAATTCCGCTTGCACGGTCTCTCGTGGTCGTAACATTATCCCCCTCTTAGTCATGCTCGTCCCGAGCATCATTTGACCCATGGTAACGAGCCAATCGATCAATGTGAACAATTTTCGGCTTGCCTCTTGTCCCTTGTTTGATCCGATAGGTTAAGTCGTTCAGCCTAGTGATGATCTTGTATGGTCCTTCCCACCTTGGCTGGAACTTCGGTGATTTGCCCTTCTTCCTGAGTGGGTTGTGTAACCAAACCAGACTCCCTTCATCGAAACCGTCCGTGTTGGCTTTGCGGTCGTAACGGGTTTTCATTCTTTCGCTGGATTTTAAACTGCAGTCTCTGACGAGAGCATGTACTTCATCCAGGCGCTTCTGTAGGTCAGCCGCATATTCGGTTACTGGTTTCGGAGCTTCTGGCGGTGTCCCAGTCAACGCGTCTACCGGAAGCCGCATTTCTCTACCGAAGTTTACCATTGCTGGGGTTTGCGCTGGTGCTATCGTGGATCGCAGATCGGTAGGACAGCAAGAAAAAGCGGTATGTACTGGTCCCAGTCTCGTTGATGCTCGTCCACAACTTTGGCCAAGTGGTTTTCCAACGTTTGGTTGAATCTCTCGACCATGCCATCGGATTGCGGGTGTGCTGGTGTAGTACGGGTCTTATGCATACCCAACAGTTGACAGACCTCCTGGAACAGTGCTGACTCAAAGTTTCTTCCTTGGTCAGAATGTATCTCAAGAGGCACACCAAATCGGCATATTACCTCGTGGACTAACTTCTTGGCGACCGTCTTTGCTTCTTGATTAGGCGTAGCGAAGACTTCAGGCCACTTAGTGAAGTAATCTTGGACCACAATGATGTACTTGTTTCCCTCATCGGATTCTGGAAAGGGGCCAGCTACATCCACTGCGATTCTTTCCCATGGAGCGCCAACGTTGTATAGCTTGAGTTTGCCCTTACTTCTGGTTTGAGGGCCCTTTACTGATGCGCAAGTTGTACATTTCTTGCACCAGTCTTCAACGTCCTCCCGACAGTGTATCCAGTAGAACCTCTGTCTCAGCTTCTCTAGGGTCTTCTTCACGCCTAAATGTCCCCCGGATACCCCATCGTGTATGTACCTCAGTAGAGAAGCAACCTGTTTACGGGGTACAATCAGCTGTAGTGTCGTTTGATCCCCTTTTGGTGTTTCCCATTTCCTGAAGAGTACTCCATCCTTAATCTCCAAACTGTCCCATTGTGCCCAGTAACTTTCGTGATGGGGCTTGATGATGCTACATGGCTCCAAGAAGGTTTTTGACCTACTTCTTTCCATTCAAATATTTTCCTCAGGTCACTATCCTCTTTTTGAGCCTTTTTGATAGCGTCTTCGCTCCATTCATTATCAAGTCCCTGGGTGGTAATCATCCGGACATCTTCTTTAGTCTCCGTCTTAGAACAATGACTGCAGGCCACAGGACAAGGTCTCCTTGATAGGGCATCGGCATTCAAATGCGTTCTACCACTCCGATGTTCTGTTGTGAAGTTGTACTCCTGTAGCTGCTCTAACCACCGCGCCACTTGTCCTTCAGGGTTCTTAAACTGCAAGAGCCATTTTAACGCAGCATGATCTGTCCGCAGGGTAAACTGTCTTCCAACTAGGTACTTGTTGAAATGCTGTAGAGTCTTCACTACCGCCAACAGTTCCTTACGAGTCACACAGTAGTTTCTTTCAGGTTTTGAAAGTGACTTACTGAAATAGGCGATCACGACTTCCCGTTCACCTTGCTCTTGCGACAGAACTCCGCCTATGCCAGTATTGCTGGCATCAGTGTCCACGATGAACCTTCCTTCTCTGTTCGGATAGCCAAGTATAGGACTGGTGCAGAGGTGTTCTTTTAATCTGACGAAGGCTTGATCACATTCCGAGTCCCAGGCGAATACTCGTTTATCTTCCGTGAGCCGATGAAGAGGTTTCGCTATATCAGAGAAGTTCTTTACAAAACGCCGGTAGTATGCGCATAAACCCAAAAATGATCTTACGTCGGTCTTGTTAGCTGGAATAGGCCATTCTTTGACAGCTTTGATCTTCTCTGGGTCGGTCCTTACACCTTTCGATGAAATAATGTGGCCTAAATAGGCGACTTCTTCCTTGAAAAACGTGCATTTCTTTGGGCTGAGTTTCAAGTTTGCTTCTCGTATTCTAGTGAAAACCTTCCTCAGGTTACTGACATGCTCTGTGAAATTTCGACCCATGACAATGATGTCATCCAGATAGACCAGGCATGCATCACCCAGAAGTCCAACCAGTACCCTTTCCATCAACCGCTCGAATGTCGCCGGAGCGTTGCAAAGACCAAAGGGCATGACGTTGAACTGCCACAATCCATTCCTAGTTCCGGTCGTAAATGCCGTCTTCTCTTTGTCTTCTGGTTGGATGTCAACTTGCCAGTACCCACTCTTAAGGTCCACTGTTGAGAACCACTTCATGCCGCTCAACATGTCCAGTGTGTCGTCTATACGGGGCAGGGGGTAGCTGTCCTTCTTCGTTGCATTATTCAACAACCGGTAGTCCACACAAAACCTGGTGCTGCCGTCCTTCTTCTTTACCAGGACTACTGGCGAAGACCACGGGCTTGTTGAAGGTTCTATGATGCGGTTCTTCTGCATCTCAGCAACCATGTCTGCTACCTCCTTCTCTTTGGCAAATGGAAGGCGTCTAGGCCGCTGCTTAATTGGTGGCGCGTCTCCCGTGTCTATTCTGTGTTTAACGAGACCTGTCCTTCCTAAATCATGGTCACCCTTCGAAAATATATCGTTGAAATCTAGCAACAACCCTTTAGCTTGCTGAAGTTCTCGCTCAGATAACTTGTCCTTACAATTTGCTAGGAGCGGCGTGACGTCATCTCGTTGACAGGATTCCGGTTCCCGGCCCTTTTCAGCCTTCTGATGGATTGACCTTACATCGCACCGTCCGATGACACAGTTTCTTCGTAGCTGCACTTCATCTCCGCTAAGATTGATGACTCGCACTAGCGCTCCTTTTCCGGTCATTGCCAGAGTTCTTGCTGTGATCCAACTCGGATGGTCGCCGCAGTTTTCTATGACGACGCTTCGCCCTTGACACGCAGTGTACGGGAATCTAACTTTGACCAGAGTTTCAGATCTCGGCGGTAGGGTCGTATTTTGCAGGCAGTAAACTGCGCATGATCTTGCTCCCTCTAGGAATACTTCTTGTTCGGGGAAACTAAGTACTCCTTTAGCGACGTCTACCACACACTTCTGGTCTCTTAAAAAGTCCAATCCGATGATGCAATCATCCGTGATGTCTGCTACGAGTACACCGTATTCAAAGGTCTGTTCTCCAATGGTTATCTTCGCCATCGTCTCACCGAAGACGGTAACTGGCTGGCCTGTTGCTGTTTGAAGCTGAACGGATGGTCTCTGATTCCACACAATAGTCCTTTTCAATAGCTCCGGACGCACTATTGTTCTTGAAGCACCGGTGTCAATAGTAAAATGACACGTTACGCTGTTCAGCTGTCCAACCACTGTAAGGTTGTTCCCATTACCAATCTGTGAAACAGTGACGGTAGGGGCTCGATGTTGACCAGCCAGCGCCCGCCCCACGGCCCTGGCTTCTTCTAGTTTAACGACAGCTCTTCTGCGTCCACCTGTGTAGAGGACGCTACTGTCGTTCTACGTGGCCATCTTCGCTTGGGGCAACTACTCCGAATATGGCCCCTCGCCGCAGCCATAGCACATCGGACCCAAAGAAGGTTTTTCCTTCACCACAACCTCCCGAAGTCGTTGAGTTCTAGCGTCTTGACGCACGGCTTCCACCTCCAAAGCATGGGCTAGAGCTTCCTGTAAGGTCTGATGATGGCTCAATTTCACGGTGTGTCTGACGTCTGCGTCTCTAATTCCATCACAGAAAGCTTGCGGGATCATTGATTCCACCATTGTCGGGCATGACACGTACGCACGTCTGACTAGCCTTTCGATTTCCGTTGCCCATTGCTGCAGACTCTCACCAGGCTTCTGCTGTCGATCGCGGAGTTGTGCTCTATACGCGTGTTCCAGGTGTTTGTCGCTGTACCTGCCTTCTAATGCTCTTTGGAGAGCACCTAAAGTTCTGTTATCCGAAGGCAGGTTTTCCAACGTGAGCAGGGCATCTCCACGAAGAGCCAGAGTCAGAGCTATCAAGGACTCTTCCTCGTTCCACCCCTTTCCTTTAGCCACCGTCTCGAACTGGTACCAAAATGCTGCCCAAGACGTCGTTCCATCGAAGTGGGGTACTTCGATTTTCGGAGAATCCGACACTACCGTAGCACCCCGGGTCCCCACTCTTGCCATTTTGGTATGCAGCTGTCGCATCTCAGCATCCACCTGGCTCAGTCGATCCTCGTGTTGGGTGAATCGGTCTTCATGTTGGATGAATCGATCTTCATGTTGGGTGAATCGATCTTCATGTTGGATGAGTCGGTCTTCGTGTTGGGTGAGTCGATCTTCGTGTTGGGTCTTGACGCTTAGCACATCATCCTTGAGAGCATCAATCTGCTTTTCTAATACTTCGTGCTTCTTCTCAATAGCCCCCAACAAACTCTTGCTTAGCTCTTCCTGGCGAAGGTCTTGCTTTTCCTGGCGAAGGGCTTGTTCTTCCCTCAGCTTAGCAAATTGTGCTTCCTGAAGTCGGGCTAGCTCCTCCTGGCGGCGTGCTTGCTCACGGGCTTGCTCCTCCTGGCGGCGGGCTTGTTCACGGGCTTGCTCCTCCTGGCGACGGGCTTGTGTCTGCAGCATTTTAAATAAGTCTGCAAGCTCCACAGGCCCAATTGATGTTTGAATTGATCCCTCCGTTGAAGAGCCTTCTTGCAGGGCCGCGGTTTGACTCCTTGTTACTCGACCCTCACTGTCTTCTCGTGGTGTAAGAGGCATCTTGAATCCCACTTCTGACACCAATTGTTGCGGGAACGGGGTACGTTAATTCAAGATACGCCAAAAGTCACCAAAAGACAATTAATTTATTTATCGACTAACAATTACACAATTAAACACTTAAAAACACAATTAAAAACACTTAATTACAACACTTAACACGGAACACTAAATTACACTAAAGCACTGAATCACACTAAAACACTGAATTTCACTGACTATTCGCAGGTAACGCACTCGATCACTTCTAGTTCGCAGGAGACTGATTCGCTTCGCTTTCCAAATCGGAACTGTCCCGTCGCGTCGTACATCCCGCTTTTATACCCAGTGAGGACGCAGCTCTTCGCGTGGCGTCGAGAATCTTCTCGCGGGGATCGAAATTTCTAGAACTCGCTGGAGCTCGCTCCGACCGACCAGAGTGTGTGTCGTAGTATCGTGCAAGCGAATATAGACCTTATCCATACGACGATAAGACTAATTTCGCTTGCACGGTCTCTCAAGGTCGTAATATTATTATTACTTTAGAACACTCTAGAGCTCGCTACAACCTACCAGAGTGTGTAGCGTAGTATCGTGCAAGCGAATATAGACCTTATCCATACGACGATAAGACTAATTCCGCTTGCACGGTCTCTCGTGGTCGTAACAATAGTATACAATTTTCATTTTATTTGTAACTGATGTGCAGAAGTATTTTATGAAAATAATTTTGCGGAATAATAAGTTTTTTCATTTCATTTCAATATTGTAAAAAAACACGTTTTATGTGTGGGACTCCCTTAAATATTCTTTTTATTTTGTTTTTAGAATTTATTGTTATATTTACATTTTGACAAATAGTCAAAATATCAACTGTCTTGTTATAGCAATTCTTGTTCTTGAGACGGAAAGAAAGTGATTCTTATTAATAGGCTTTTACCATTTAGGTATGGATCCTTAAAAAAATCTGTACCCCAGTTCAATGGTCTAAGAAATAATGTGCATTCGCCGCAGTGCAATAGTAGGAAATGGTTTATGCGTATTATTTTCACTCCGCATCGATGTTAGTGAATTGATTGTGCTCGTAAAAATAGCACCATAAAATGAAAGAAAAATACAACTGAGCCTTTTTGCTTTAATGAAATTTCACCTATGGTTTGTTGTTTTGCATTATTTTAGCCTTGTGTTTGACTGGCTCGGTGGAACAGTGGTTAGTGGCCCATGGTCGCTATCTAAGGTGCCAAAAGTTGTGGGTTGGAATCCGACCCGGGACAAACATTTGTGTGACGAACATCGGTGTTTGGTCCGTGTCTGGGTGTGTTATTGAATATATTTGTGTATCCACTGTTGATTCTAATGTCTGTAACATAAGTATAATCTGTAAGGATCATTAAAAAAAATTCATTGCAGGAATTTGTTTATTGACATGTGATTTTTACCGAAATCAAATGTGTTTCCCACACAACTTCATGTTGTAAAGACCATCATTTTGGTTTTATTCTATTATCAATAAAAGTTTTAATTTTTATATTTCTTCATTACAGGTTGTCGACATGCAGGCCGTTAATGAAATTATATCCATTTTGGAGAAATTCAATATCACAAAAGAGTTGCTGGAGGTGAGTCATTTACATAATTTGTTTATACATACTCTTTTAATCTGAATTTTTGGTGATGTTGACAAGCCTACTTTAAGCCAGTATCATAGTAAGAAAATAAAAATGCAGGAGTCTATTAAGCACCCTATTCCTGCAAAAAGAAAATAAGCCTATATTTAATTGGTCTGAATGGAAAATAATGCTAGATCTACTAGTCCAATTCTCTGTAGAATATTAATAAATGGCTCTAATTTATAGATCATGTTTATGGCAAACAAGTGTACATTTTTCTGTTATCTGTGCCAGATTGATTGGGTCATGGTTAACACATTTAGAGATATCTTACCCTTGTAGTTTAGATTTGGTAATGTGTTAATGTTGTGTAAGGTCAGCAACATAAGGAACCACTAATTGAGTACTTTTCAGTGAAAATGTTCATACTTTCATACAAAAAATCTGGCGTTAGTAAGAACATTTTTCTTATAAAGATAGTTACTCTTGGTGGCACCATCATAGATGGTATAAAATAGTAAGTTTTATTACCACAGAGTAGGTAGAATAAGCTAGTTGATAATGTCTCTATCAGACAATCATTTATTCAGTACTATTTACATTACAATTAGAACAAAATATGTTATGTTTTTATCCGACTTCAAAAAAGGAGGAGGTTTTTATGATAGCATGAGACTGGCTTTAACATCTTTACTGTACTGTGAGAACAGACTGCTTTCAACCCAGATGTGATGTTTATATAAATATCATCAATAGGGTATTTAACTGTGGTTATTATGCTTGCCATTTTTATGATAAGCAGTAAGATTTAAGTAAATTAATACTATTAATGAAATCGAAACTTAATTTTTTGGCATAATGAGACAAAATACATTTAACAGTGTCTTTGCGTTCGAGTGGTCCATCCAACTTTATCAAAAAAAAAAAAAAATACCCTATTCCTCTACATACCAGCTCCGAAGGTACTTGCCTATCAGAACACCTGTTCTAACCTGTCCAACGTCGTCATTGCAGACCACCAGACTCGGCAAACACGTGAACGAGCTGCGGCGGAAGACGACCGACCCGAGCCTAGCGCGCCGCGCCAAGGTCCTCGTAAAGCGGTGGCGGGACCTGGTCATACCGACGGTCGCGTCGCCCGGACACACTGGTAAGATACATCACCTGCATGGAATAGTCAACTGCTAGACATAGGCCTTATGCCAAGCCATTCCGGGGTCATACATAAAATACAGCGTCGCGTCGCATGGACACACTGGTAAGATACATCACCTGCATGGAATAGTCGGGCTCGGTGGAACAGTGGTTAGTGACCCAAGTTCACTACCTACGGTTCCAAGAGTCGTGGGTTCGATTCCCACTCGGGACAAATATTTGTGTGACGAACATCGGTGTTTGTGCCGTGTCTGGGTATTAGTGTAGGGATATTTGTGTATCCACTGTCATCTGATTTCCGTAACACAAGTGCTTAAGCTACTTACCACGGGATCAGATCGATGTATGTGATGTTGTGAAATATTTATTTATTTATTTATTATTATTTATAGTCCACTGCTGGACATAGGCCTTATGCCAAGCCATTCCGGGGTCATACATAAAATACAGCGTCGCGTCGCATGGACACACTGGTAAGATACATCACCAGCTTGTAACAGTCCACTGCTGGACATAGGCCTTATGCCAAGCCATTCCGGGGTCATACATAAAATACAGCGTCGCGTCGCATGGACACACTGGTAAGATACATCACCAGCTTGTAACAGTCCACTGCTGGACATAGGCCTTATGCCAAGCCATTCCGGGGTCATACATAAAATACAGCGTCGCGTCGCATGGACACACTGGTAAGATACATCACCTGCATGGAATAGTCGGGCTCGGTGGAACAGTGGTTGGTGACCCAAGTTCACTACCTACGGTTCCAAGAGTCGTGGGTTCGATTCCCACTCGGGACACATATTTGTGTGACGAACATCGGTGTTTGTGCCGTGTCTGGGTGTGTTATTAAATATATTTAAGTATATTTGTGTATCCACTGTCATCTGATTTCCGTAACACAAGTGCTTAAGCTACTTACCACGGGATCAGATCGATGTATGTGATGTTGTGAAATATTTATTTATTATTTGTCCACTGCTGGACATAGGACTTATGCCATGCCATTCCGGTCATACATAAAATACAGCATCGCGTCGCATGGACACACTGGTAAGATACATCACCAGCTTGTAACAGTCCACTGCTGGACATAGGCCCAATTGGGACTCCTACCCCCTTTGTCACAAAATGTCACACTTCGTCGACCCCTCAACATGTGACGTAATTTATGAATGGCTTCTCAGTTCGCTTTCAACTTCCACCAGCCGTCCCGCGCAGATCGTCACTCCCTCCACCTGTCCTGAGGGCGACCCACACTACGTATGCCGAGACGCGGTATCCACTCTAAAACTCGTTTACCTCAGCTGTTGTCGATTTCTAACACTGGCATGTCAAGTGAAGAAATCAAGAAAAAAATGTTGTCATCAGAATTTCATGTTTATGGTTGACTAGAAAAAAAAAGTATGATCCCTGAAATCCCCTTTGATTTCCGAGGGGCGTCAAAATAGTATTGGAAGTACCCAAACGCATATTGCTCGAAACGTTTAACGTACCGCCGTATGTACGTATTCTTCCAATGCGAGTACCCAAACTTTAGGGAATCCCTAAGGTTACTATTTTTTTTTTTAATAATTTCGTCTTTGGTAAGATTGTGATGGTATTTGAATACCCACTCTCCCTTCAGTCATCGTCCGGCTCACACTTGACCATTTTTTTCTTCTTGTCGCAGGCTCAAACCGGTCGTCGGCGGAGAGGCAAGTGCGGAGGCTCGGAGGCACCCCGCTCACCTCCCCGGCACTCTCTAGGGTGAGTTAAGAGTGTATGTGTTATTTACCCGGATTAAAGAAACCTTAGTTGTTTTAGCAATGACAGCCATACACTTACACTTGACAAGTCCGGTGATGATGACAAGGCTAGTTCATCATCATGGTCAGTTAGGAAAAACAAATTGTTTTTAATAGATATGTTGAAAGTCTTTGGTTATACCTTTATACAAAGTGTGATAACATGCCTGAGTAAATATTAAAAATTTAATTTGTTTTGCAAGCTTGTGTCTATGATCTGCAATTTATTTATTGCAGTTAGATTTTTTTCTGATTTTATAAAAAAAATATAATTTTAAAGTTATGTACTTATACTACCTACTAAATTGGAAAATATTATTGTTTGTGATTATTTACTTTAGACACATATAGGTAATGTTTTAGTGTTTGTTTACACTATAAAAAACTACATTTTAAAAACATGTATGCAAATAAATTAATTAGGTATGTAAACACTTTGAATCACATTTAGAAAGAACCGTTAACTGATAAGAAAAAATTACATTCGATAGTAGGCTTTACTGGGTCTATGCTTTAGACAATTTCAAGTGTTAACACTTAATACTATTAATGGTATGTAAATTTGTATGTAAGTGTTGTATCATTCTTGACAGGTGGTGAGTCCGGCGGTGAACAGTCCGAGGCCTCCTTCTCGTCCAGGTATGTCACCAATATTCACCTTCTAAGCATTCGATTAAATAATAAAGACCTATATTGTAAAAAAAGCGTAGATGTCCGAGTGGTTAAGGTCGTTGCATGCCATGCGAGAGGTCGCAAGTTCAAACCCCATACCGTACAAATTCTAAGGTTATGTATTTGACCAACCCGCACTTGGCCAGCGTGGTTGACTAAGGCCTGATCGCCCTAGCGCTGTAAAGAGTTCGAATCGTCGGTTCCCTATATAAACAGTCATGTTTAGAATCATAATATACGCGAATTTAATCCGTAAAATTAGGTTTCATTTAAAATCTTAACTTCAATCTTTTCTCGTTTCTTCTTTATAACACTGTCTCGGTTGAACAGTGAATAGTGACCCAGGTCCACTACCTACGGTTCCAAGAGTCGTGGCTTCGATTCCCACTCGGGATAAATATTTGTGTGACGAACATAGGCGTTTGTTCCGTGTTTCCGTTTCTGGGTATGTTATTTTTTTTTTTTTTTTTTTTATAATAGGCAAACAAGATGACCACACTCCGCCTGATGGTAAGCGGTAGTGAGATCCAAATATGAGGTCGACAGGCACAATAGATCATATTGCGCCTGTCGCACTCACCCTGAAGGCCTGCTTAAATGCCGTTTCACGCCCCGCCTGAAGAGCCCGGGATCATAGGAGGGAGGGAAAACATGAGCTGGAAGGGCATTCCATGCCTTAATGGCACGGGGCAGAAATGAAGAGCTGAACCTCTTAGTCCGAGCCACCAGCGACTGCATTGTATGTGGATGGCAGCGCTGTCCTGCACGTGTCGTTCGGGAGTGGAAAGGGGATTAGCTGAAATAGCTCTTCAGAGCATTCCCCATTAAAGAGACGGTAGAGAACACTAAGACCGGCAATGTCTCTACGTAGTTGTAGAGGCTCCAGAGTTTCGGACACCTCTACATCACCGACAATACGGATAGCACGTCGCTGCAACCTATCGAGAGCGTCGAGCAAGTATTTTGCGGAGCCATCCCAGAGGTGACAGCAATATTCCACACATGGGCGAACTTGTGCCTTATAAAGAAGGCAGAGCTGCACCGGTGTGAAAAATCGCCGCACTCTGTTCAGGATCCCCAGTTTGCGGGAGGCTGTTCTAATGACGCTCTCGATGTAATCCCGCTGGTTCAGGTCGCGGCGAACATCTATGCCAAGGATGCTAAGGCTATCCTGTATTGGTAAGGGGTGCTCTGAAGAGTAGGATGGGAAAGGAAAGGAGACACTTTACTAGAAAAAACACACACCTGTGTCTTCTTGGCATTGAACTCGACAAGATTGCATGAGCCCCATTCGGAAATGCGGTCCAAGACCCCGTCAAGCTCGGCGACAAGAAGGTTCCTCTTTTCCTCGGTTTCGGTCTGCTTTACCCCAGGTCTTCCAAAATAACGTGCGTGGACAGTGCTGTCATCTGCATAGCAATGAATGTTGCCTAGTGACAACATGTCATTGATATGCAGCAGAAACAATGTCGGCGACAGAACGGAACCTTGAGGTACACCGGAATTTATTGGGTGGAAACAGGAAGTGCGTCCGTCACAAAGGACACGAATCCTGCGCCCCTCCAAAAATCCCGCAATCCATTCGCATAAGCGAGGTGGCAGACCGTATGCCGGGAGCTTGGAGAGAAGCGAACGATGCCATACACGGTCAAACGCTTTAGCGATATCAAGGCTAACTGCCATAGATTCGCCGTGCTTCTCCATAGCCTCCCCCAGAGGTGCGAAACGTACGCTAGAAGATCACCCGTGGACCGTTTTGGTCTAAAACCGTATTGACGGTCATGCAGCAGCGAGTGATCCTCTAGGTAGCGGATGAGCTGGGCGTTAATAATCCGCTCAAACACCTTACCCAGTACTGAGGTTATAGCTATGGGCCGGTAGTTGGCAGGATCAGACCTGTCCCCTTTTTTGGGGACAGGCTGAACATTCGCCTCCTTCCAAGCCCGGGGCACGATGCCCGAGGTATATGAGAGGCGGTACAGGCGTGTGAGTACTGGAGACAACTCCGCTGCGCAAATTTGAAGTACTAACGCTGGAATACCGTCTGGGCCACTAGCTTTCCTTACATCGAGTGACTGCAACTCAGCACGTACATCACATTGCCTGATTCGGATCTCAGGCATATGAGCACCGCAATCTGGAATTTTAGGCGGCTGTGCTCCACCGTCATCAATGCAGGAATTGGCCGCAAAAAGATTGGCAAGCAGATCTGCCTTCTCCTGCGGCTGATGAGCTAGTGAACCGTTAGGATATTTCAGCGGGGGCAACGAAGGCAGACAGAAGTTGGATTGCACATGTTTAGCCAGGCGCCAAAAGGAGCGGCTACCCGTGGGATGCCTAATAAGGTCCTGGCCAACACGTGCAACTCGCTGGGCATCTGCTCTAATGTAGGCCCTTTTGGTGGCCTTGGTGGCTTTGTTATAGGCTGCTTTGATTGAAGTAATATTAGGATCCCGGAGTGCATGAGCCCTGGCCCAGTTGCGGTACGCCGTCCGTTTCAGTTCAACGGCTGCGGCGCACTCACGACTGAACCAGAGATCATCTTTGCGACCGCTGGTGACATCAGTAAATGGAATGTAATACTCCATTCCAATACTGATCTCACCCGCAATAGCCGCTGCACACTCCGTGGGATCACTTCCTCCAAAGCAGCACTGCCCCCAAGGGATGGATGCGAAGTATTCACGCAAACCATCCCAATCTGCCGACGAGTAGCGCCACAGTCTCCGCGTCACCTCCACGGGTTGTGGGGGAGCGGTGCATGGCACTGTTGCACCCACCAGGCAGTGGTCGGAGGACCCCAGTGGGGCACAAACCGACACTAGGTACCCCGATGGGTGGCTCGTCAGCAGAAGGTCCAACAGGGAGGGCGCTTGACCGACAATATCAGGCATCCGGGTGGGCTGGAGTACCAGTTGTGTCAGGTCATGCGTGAGAGCAAATGCGTGGGCGGCCCGGCCAGCATGGTCTGTTTTAAGGGAGCCCAACCAGGTGTCATGGTGGGCATTAAAGTCCCCTAAAAACACCAGCTCGCTATTGGGGAACCGCGCCTGAGCGATGTCTGCCGCCTGACTCAGATGGTCAAAGAGTCGAGTTGTCTCGGTGTCACCTTTATGGGACCGGTATATGCACACGTAGACTCTGCTCACAGAGCCTAAATCCACGTGCACACCAAGGATGGAGAGGGATGGGTCTTCGAGGCAGTGAAGACGGACACAGCAGACGTCCGCCCTGACGAAAAGGCACACACCCGCCTTGGGCTGGAAGGACTCTTCCAGCTCATAGCCCGGATATCGAAGGTATGCCGTATCGGCAGGGCAGCCAATCTGAGTCTCCGTCAGAAACAACATCGCAGGCCTCGCCGTCTCGAGGTGTTGGTGGACGGCGTTGAGGTTTGCATGGAGTCCACGGATGTTAGTGAACTCCACCTCAAACAGCGAGGGGGTGGGGAGTTGGGATGCCGCTGTAGGACGATGTTGCGTTGGTTTTACTGCCATCGATTTTAGAGGGAAAGGGGGACGTGAAAGAGAAGACCATTGCTGCGGCAACAACGAGACAAAGCGTGGAGTCTCGCATTGGTATTGAGCTGTGCAGGTCGGAGTTGGCCAGTCCGCCGGACGGAAGGGCCCCCGTACCCCCGGAGGCGGACACGCCGGGTCCCACTCCGGGCACCACCCGGCACGACGAGCCGCTCCGGGATTATGCGCGACCTGGTGGGGCAGCCTTCGGGGGTGGTTAGTCTCCGTCGGGCCCCTGTACTATACCGCGGGCGGCCAGCGGCACCACCGTTTCTACGGGTCTCCCTGGCCGGCGGGCTGACCCGCTCCGCCCGCACAATACCGCCGCTAAGGCTCCACTGGTCCGGCGCTTGCCGCAGCAATGGTCCCCCCTGGCTCCGGTTCGTACAGTGCTGATCCCGGAACGCGACCTGACCGAGAGAGGTCAGAGTCACTTGGCGGGTTTTACGCAACTGTATGGTGGTAACAGCAACCGGTCGACAAAATGTCTCCCACCTGAGTTATTAAATATCTTAATATATAATTCTGCTGTACGAACGGCATGACCGATTTAAATTAAATTTCTGTATGCGTTTGAGTGCCGCCCTGGATGGTTTAGATTCACAAATCAGCCCGGCAGATGGAATGAAAGAAAGAAAGAAAGAAAAACATTTATTGACCACGACATAGAAATTACAAATACAATGAGACATAAATACACAAGACACAAAAACTCAAACAAAGAAATAACACACATAGACAAGGACTATAAAGTGGTCAACGAGGTACGGGCCTCAGCATATGCCACATTAGCCCGAAAGCCACTGCAGCGCTGGTATTCTGGCCGTACCCCGCGTGACTGAAATGATGAATGAGATGTCGCTGATTGCTTGAAAGAGCATGTGATCTCGGAAACGGCTCTAACGATTTCGCTGAAATTGGTTTAGATTCACAAAGCAGGACAACGTCTGTCGGGTCCGCTAGTATCTATACTAATATTATAAAGCTGAAGAGTTTGTTTGTTTGTTTGTTTGAACGCGCTAATCTCAGGAACTACTGGTTCGATTTGAAAAAATCTTTGATGTTGTGTGATATGTATTTCTTTATTTATATTATTGTTGTTCCAGCATGGGGCGGCTACGAGTCGGACTCGCAGGACGTGATCCTGGTGGACGACGACCCGCCGCCCGCCGCGCCCGCGCCGCCCGTCCACCCGCTCCACCCGATCCACCCGCTAACGCCACGTGAGTAGACTAGTTATTAATTTATTAAACATCATCATTATCATCTGCCTTCAATCTCACTGGTTGGTAAGGTTTTTGCCACTTGAAGCAAGGTCATGTTTTTTTAAAGGTTTCTATGCGCTAAACATGGATATCTTGAAGAACTTTTCTCTATTGGCTCATATTACTTATGCTCGGATATCTAAAAATTTGAGCTGATAGAGAAAAGTTGTTTAAGAGGACCATGTTTATCGCACCGAAGTCATTCATAAAACCTTACTTTGGTTCTTGTGGCATAAAAACACATTAGTTTTGTTGCCCAGTGTCTTCGGCGTCACCGGCCACGTTCTGTAGTTTCCTTCCACCGGCATCAATATACCTTTCATTTAAGTCCCTTAAATACCCTAACATTGGTCCTTCGAGCCGGATCAATGTTAAGGTCCTAACTAGGGGACCGGCCGGCGCCGAAGCGCCGAAGATTGAAGGCAGAGTGGAGACCGCGGCCCACGCAGATACCCGACGACCGCCGACGACGCCCGAGGAAGCCCGAGGAAGCTCACGCTCCAATACCTCCCCAAATGCACACCACTTCTGTCTTTCTTCGGTTACTCGCATCCAGCTCCTACCAGCCGTCCCGCGCAGATCGTCACTGCACCTGGCCTGTGGGCGTCCTATACTACGTTTGCCGAGACGCAGTTTCCACTCCAGAACTCGTCTACTCCAACGGATGTCGGATCTAAGGCTGGTGTGGCCAATAAGACATTATAAAAAATATATTTTACGATATGGTACATTGCAGACATCAGATAAATCAATTAAAAAAAAACTATGAGATGAGAAGAGACGAGAGACAGAGATGTTGCGGACTTGCAGTGCAATTCTAACTGCTTAATGAATTTAAGTGTGGAAAAAACTTTATTTGATTTATCTTTTTCTTTTCCAGCTGTAAAAAGGCCGACCTCCCCTGTAGCATTTCACGATGAAAAGAAAGTAAAACGAGACAAAAAACCCAAGAAAAGAAGGTATGTTTTTACAGCAAAAAAAAAATAAAATTATTCGTTGCTAAACTAAGATTTGGAGTTTAAGATTTGGTGTTTATTAAAAATTTGAAAAAGATATCACCATGTGAACAAGACATGGATTATAAACTGGATTTCTTGCTAGGAGATCGATGATAGCCATGGACTTTGGATAAAAAAAGAAAACATTTAATACCCACTCACAAAAAATATACCATCAATTGAGTCACATTACTTCATTTTATTTTTTCTGGTAATATGTGACCAATAAATTATTATATTCTATTCTATTACGTTAACCCTTTAACCTCCCATCCGCACCCTCCCCAGGGGCCACAGTCGGGCGGGCAGCGGCGACGCGACGCCGGAGGGCGCGGTGTGGCCGGCGCGCAACGGGTCCGCCGAGCGACGACGGAACGGGTTCCGCAGGGACAAGATGGACCCCTACGCCGCGCTCGTCAACAAGATACCCGTCGCTGGGGCTAAGAAGGTTGGTACCAAGGCTCACTTAACCCTTAATAAGACACGGGGAAAATAGTTCCCACCAGATTTTGAACCTTATGTAGTTGTAATACCGGTGAAAACCAATGAAAAAATTCTATATGCTATATTTGATCAAGGGCCTACTGGCCCCGTAGACAAAGTAACAATATCGGAACGATAACAAAGTTCGTAAGGAATAAAATGTATGCGATTGACATTAGACGCGATAAATCACGTGGTCTATCCCATACATTTTGTTTTTTTCGAAATTCGTTATCGTTTCGATATTGTTACTTTGTCTAAGCCCCCTGTAGCGCTGACATGAGTTTTGCCTATGTAAAAAATGTCTATGAAGAAATGTACAGCGCCCCTAGCGGTAAAGCTAAGAACTAAATCTGTAGCGCTACCATGAGTTTAAAAGTGACAGACTCGATATCGCCTATGTAACAAATGTCTATGAAAACATTTACAGCACCCCTAACGGTAATGCTAAGAACTAAAATCGGTAGTATGAAAACACAATTCGATAGTTTTTGACGAACCAAAGTTTCGATAGCTAACTTATGGTAGCGCTACTGGTCTAGGATGGGATAAGTTACTGAAATGTTTGAATTAAACTTACGGCTCTATGTACACGTGTGTACTGTGTAGTGCTCAAGAGGGTTTAAACATTTTATGTGAGATTACCAGGAAAACTCACTATGGTACGCCCAAAAACGAGAAGGTTTGCCTTTATATTACTGACTGAATCGGTGGAACAGTGGTTAGAATCCGGAGGCTATACGCCACAACATTTCTATATTAGTTAATGCAAGCACATTTCTCATCAGATGTATACTTGATATGATGCTTGTTGAATTGAAATGCCTTTTTACTACTACTTAGGTACTAACAATTGAAATGGAGATGGACAGGACATATGACAAGAGATAGCAGAATAAAATGGACCAAAATTATAACAGAATGGTATCCATGGGATGGCAAAAGAAGAAGAGGCAGGCAGGCAAAAAGATGGATGGACGATATAAGAAAAGTAGGAGAGGCTACATGGCCAAGAAGAGCTGGAGACGGAGATGAGTGGAAAAAGCTGGAGGAGGCCTATGTGTCACAGGACACGCTGATCACTAAATAGGATAACTGATGTGTTAGTTTTTAAGTGTTATTATGTAATGTTACTTAGTGTCTAGTTTTCAGCAATAAAGGCTTATTATAAGGTACTAACAAATTGCGCATACGCAGGTAAAAACGACGCAAGAGCTGCTGGAGGAGATCCAGTCGCGGGGCAGCCGGCCGGCCGCGTCGCCGCGCTCGCCCGCCTCGCCCGCCTCGCCCGACGTGCTGCTCATAGAGCCCGACTGTGAGTACCCCTAGCCTCTGACAGAGAGAAGGAGTTAACAAGGAATCTTTTGATCCAAAGTCCTAGGATATGAAGCAGAGAATAACAAGAAATTAATTCTTTAGTAAGCAACAACTCTAATGCAAAATGTTGATCTTTTGATCCTAGGATATGAATAGGTGCAGCCTGTGCGCCGTTTCGAATGACTAGCATTTGTAGTTACTTATGGATGAGTGAGGATGATTCCTTTCGCTTTTGTAAGATCATTACTGTTAGTAGTCGCTTTGACGGTGAAATAAAACATCGTGAGGAGACCTGCACACCAAAGAAGAAATTATGAGGTTGTATAGACTACCAACCTGCACTTGGCGTGGTTAGTTAAGGTTTCATCCAGGCCTTAGTTAATAGTATATGGGCTGATGATTATTAGTAGACTAATGTGTTGCTTTCATGTTTCAGCGGTGCCCTCCCCCGCGCCCGCGGCGGCGCCGCCCTCCCCCCTCCGGAACGGCGGCGCGTCCCCGCCGTGCGCGTCCCCGCCGCAGCCGCTGGAGGACGAGCGCGCGGCGCTGTGCTGCACGTGCGGCGCGGAGGCGGCGGCCGGCTGCCCGGCCGAGCGCGGCGCGCGCGTGCTGCCCGCGCACGTCGCCGCGCTGCACCACGCGCTGCTGCCGGGGGTCAACGGGACCAGGTCGGTACTGTGCGGCGCTGTGCTGCACGTGCGGCGCGGAGGCGGCGGGCGGCGGCCCGGCCGAGGGCGGCGCGCGCGTGCTGCCCGCGCACGCCGCCGCGCTGCACCACGCGCTGCTGCCGGGGGTCAACGGGACCAGGTCGGTACTGTGCGGCGCTGTGCTGCACGTGCGGCGCGGAGGCGGCGGCCGGCTGCCCGGCCGAGCGCGGCGCGCGCGTGCTGCCCGCGCACCAAGCCGCGCTGCACCACGCGCTGCTGCCGGGGGTCAACGGGACCAGGTCGGTACTGTGCGGCGCTGTGCTGCACGTGCGGCGCGGAGGCGGCGGCCGGCTCCCCGGCCGAGCGCGGCGCGCGCGTGCTGCCCGCGCCCGTCGCCGCGCTGCACCACGCGCTGCTGCCGGGGGTCAACGGGACCAGGTCGGTACTGTGCGGCGCTGTGCTGCACGTGCGGCGCGGAGGCGGCGGCCGGCTGCCCGGCCGAGCGCGGCGCGCGCGTGCTGCCCGCGCACGTCGCCGCGCTGCACCACGCGCTGCTGCCGGGGGTCAACGGGACCAGGTCGGTACTGTGCGGCGCTGTGCTGCACGTGCGGCGCGGAGGCGGCGGCCGGCTGCCCGGCCGAGCGCGGCGCGCGCGTGCTGCCCGCGCACGTCGCCGCGCTGCACCACGCGCTGCTGCCGGGGGTCAACGGGACCAGGTCGGTACTGTGCGGCGCTGTGCTGCACGTGCGGCGCGGAGGCGGCGGCCGGCTGCCCGGCCGAGCGCGGCGCGCGCGTGCTGCCCGCGCACGTCGCCGCGCTGCACCACGCGCTGCTGCCGGGGGTCAACGGGACCAGGTCGGTACTGTGCGGCGCTGTGCTGCACGTGCGGCGCGGAGGCGGCGGCCGGCTGCCCGGCCGAGCGCGGCGCGCGCGTGCTGCCCGCGCACGCCGCCGCGCTGCACCACGCGCTCCTGCCGGGGGCCAACGGGACCAGGTCGGTACTGTGCGGCGCTGTGCTGCACGTGCGGCGCGGAGGCGGCGGCCGGCTGCCCGGCCGAGCGCGGCGCGCGCGTGCTGCCCGCGCACGTCGCCGCGCTGCACCACGCGCTGCTGCCGGGGGTCAACGGGACCAGGTCGGGACTGGGCGGCGCTGTGCTGCACGTGCGGCGCGGAGGCGGCGGCCGGCTGCCCGGCCGAGCGCGGCGCGCGCGTGCTGCCCGCGCACGTCGCCGCGCTGCACCACGCGCTGCTGCCGGGGGTCAACGGGACCAGGTCGGTACTGTGCGGCGCTGTGCTGCACGTGCGGCGCGGAGGCGGGGGCCGGCTGCCCGGCCGAGCGCGGCGCGCGCGTGCTGCCCGCGCACCAAGCCGCGCTGCACCACGCGCTGCTGCCGGGGGTCAACGGGACCAGGTCGGTACTGTGCGGCGCTGTGCTGCACGTGCGGCGCGGAGGCGGCGGCCGGCTGCCCGGCCGAGCGCGGCGCGCGCGTGCTGCCCGCGCACCAAGCCGCGCTGCACCACGCGCTGCTGCCGGGGGTCAACGGGACCAGGTCGGTACTGTGCGGCGCTGTGCTGCACGTGCTACATGAGCGAGGTTGATAGCGTCGAATCGTCACTGGTGACACAAGTGTACAGCTGTCGCCCTGTCCATAGAGGCAGTGCAGACTTAATGCTGCCCGGTGTAAACAGGACCAAATCAGCACACTGAAGGTATGTAAATCCCACATTGAGCCAGATCAGCAAGGTTTGCTGATATGGACGGTCGGTACGTTCCCCATTCCCAAGAACTACTAGCGTCATGGAGACCATAACTTCCTTTTCGACCATATTACTTTACGTTTAAACACACCGCTATTGATTAATTGTTGCTTGGATTATCGTAAACATCGTAATATGCAATAAAGTGAATAATAGCAGAAAAGAGGCAGTTGCCCTTCCCCTATGGACTTTCCTTTTGAAAATCGACGCCATACTGTTGTCACTTAAATCAAAGACGTATTCTGACACAAACATTGTATCCTTCCAGGGCGCCGCTCTACCCGCACCGGTTCGCGGTGCGCCCAGCAGCGGACCCGGACCGCGAAGGTCTTTTCGCGTCCGTAGTCCCCCTCTACAACTACTCGGACTACGCGGACGACTACTGCGCTAAGAACATGAGCCTCGTGCCTCTGTGCACGCAGCTCCCGCTCAGCGAGTTCGCGCCGCCGCCGCCGAGCCCGCCGCCGCCGCCCAGCCCGCCGCCGCCCCGGCCCTACCCCATAGACCCGGACCCTGTGAGTACAGTACATCACTAGAGTATAGAACATGAGCCTCGTGCCTCTGTGCACGCAGCTCCCGCTCAGCGAGTTCGCGCCGCCGCCGCCGAGCCCGCCGCCGCCGCCCAGCCCGCCGCCGCCCCGGCCCTACCCCATAGACCCCGACCCTGTGAGTACAGTACACCACTAGAGGATAGAACATGAGCCTCGTGCCTCTGTGCACGCAGCTCCCGCTCAGCGAGTTCGCGCCGCCGCCGCCGAGCCCGCCGCCGCCGCCCAGCCCGCCGCCGCCCCGGCCCTACCCCATAGACCCCGACCCTGTGAGTACAGTACACCACTAGAGGATAGAACATGAGCCTCGTGCCTCTGTGCACGCAGCTCCCGCTCAGCGAGTTCGCGCCGCCGCCGCCGAGCCCGCCGCCGCCGCCCAGCCCGCCGCCGCCCCGGCCCTACCCCATAGACCCCGACCCTGTGAGTACAGTACACCACTAGAGGATAGAACATGAGCCTCGTGCCTCTGTGCACGCAGCTCCCGCTCAGCGAGTTCGCGCCGCTGCCCGGCCCTACCCCATAGACCCGAGGGCCTACCATGAGTTGGTTATCGTAAACTTACGTACGTTAAAAACCTATCGAGTTGTTTTTTTCATATGGCCGATTGTAGTTCTTCGCGTAACCACCAGGCGGCGCTGTACAAGTTTTTCATAGACATATTTACGTAGGCGATATCGAGCGCGTAAGTTTTAAACTCATGGTAGCCCCACCGGACCCTGTAAGTACAAGTTAGTTTGCGCGTTTGCCGCTAGATGGCACGGAGCGGACGTGTTGACGCGGATGGGAAATTCACTATACTCCATTCACTTTGGCGCTATTTCGGCATTGGATTATAAGGCCTGTTTGCAATTTATGTTGCACTCCAAACGATATTGTATATGTTACAAAATTTACATATACACCGTGAAATTTTAGTGGTTGTTTTCCCGCAGTAAAATGATTCTATCTTAGTAGTACAATAGATTTGTGCAGTTCTTTTTTGTTAAAATCAATAAATGCCGGTTTTACGAAAGGTTTAACCGAAACTCGAAAGCACGTTCGAACCGCTTTATGACTTAGGGTGTCGAGGTTCTTCAGCTTTAAGCATCGATTTCATGCGGCAAGCAGTACCTGATTACGTCACATCTTATAAAAGAACGATAGCTTCTCTCGTTTTCGAGTTGGAAAATTATTATTTTGAAAATTTGAAAAAAAGAATTTTTTTTTTCGAGGAATTATTTGCATGCTTCGATAGTATTACTAAAGGCAAATCCTTCTGCCACGGAAAAACAACCACTAAAATTTCCATTTACATGTCCTACAGGATCCCGACGCGCCCCCTTCCCCATCACCGCCCTCGCCGCCGCCCCCGCTACGGCTGCCGGCGTCCCCGCTAGCGCCGGCGGCGGTGGGCGCTCCGCCCCTGGAGCCCTGCGAGCGGCTGAAGGCTCCGCTGCTGTCCCCCGAGGAGGAGGGGCTCGCGCCGCCGCGCCACGTGCAAGAAGAGCTGCGCGCGCACCGCACCGTAGAGAGGACGAAAACGCCGCCCGTTGAGGATCCCAGGTGGGTTAATTGCTGTGATTTGAATAGGCGATATAACAAAAAAAATATATAATTAGTCCGTTATTTAGATTATTTAAAAATATTGTACTCGTATTTTCTATTTTGTTTCACAAACAAGAAATTATGAAGATATAGTGCTTTAAAGTTTCGTATGACGTCACATTATGGTACAATTTTTACATAGCCGTGACGTCACAAGCCCCCACTCCAGAAGTTTGATAAGATATAATTTTGTCATTTTTCAATCAATTGAAAAACAAAAAAATATGTGTTCCATATTTTTGTATAAACTAACTTACGGACTAAATAGAATAATAAGATTTTAACCCAGTCGACACGCCTATTTTGAACCTATTAGTGTTAGGTCCAAATAAGGTACATCGCATCGTTCTGTTTTAGTAAAAGTCTTAAAAAGGGTCGTATATGCAAACACATTCTAAACTCAGGAGTTAGTACCAGGGTATTTGTAGATTCATAGATTTCGTGATGGGCAGATCTAAATAAAATTCAAACATGAGACAATTTTTCTTTAGTTGTCTCCAAACATAGAATGTTTTCTAATCATTGAAATTAATGACTCAAATTAAGCTGAAAGGTTTCTGGTAGTTTAAATGCATTGTTTTCTGGCAGTTTATAATATACTAACTGTGACAGCGAGTTCATCCGCATTTTCCTTCGTTTTTTACACATTTTCCTTTGTTTCTTTGCTCCTAATGGTTGCAACGTGATGTTAGCTCAGCCTTCTTCGATAAATGGTCTATTCAACACAAACATATTTTTTTAATTCGGACCAGTAGTTCCTGAGATAAGCGCGTTTTGAACAAACAAACAAACTCTTCAGCTTCTAATATCACTTCGGCTTTATATCATTAGGATAGATGTTAAACATATTTAATAGTTTCCTAAAATAATAACACTCGCGTCGGATCTATACTAATATTATAAAGCTGAAGAGTTTGTTTGTTTGTTTTTTTGAACGCGCTAATCTCAGGAACTACTGGTTCGATTTGAAAAAAATCTTTTTGCGTTGTATAGACCATTTATCGAGGAAGGCTTTAGGCTATATAACATCACGCTGCGTCCAATAGGAGCAAAGATACAATGGGAAATGTGTAAAAAACGGGGGAAACGCGAACGAAGTCGCTGGCACAGCTAGTCAGTTATAAAACCGCACCAACCTCCACACAGGTCACCAGAAACACTGGACGGCCGCTCTCTCTACGCGCAATGCGAGCACGCGCGCGCCTCCATCCCCTACTCGTACTCGCAGCTGCTGGCGGCGCCGGAGCTGTCCCTGCCGGGGCCCGACGAGCCGGACCCGCTAGGCTCGGTGTCCGACGCGCTGGCCGCCGCCGAGGGGTCCACGGCCCGCGACGCGCTCGGCCGGGTGGCGCGGCCGGCGCGGTTCGCCGAGTGGCACGAGTGCGCGCGGTTGGGTGAGCTGGTGGCCCTGCCGTACGTCGTCATCGATTAGCCGGCGAGATGCCACGCCCAGTCATGCCCCGCCCCCCGGCGATTTAAACCAATCGCAAGCGAGCTGATTTTTTATTGGTTGGAGCATGTTCCTATCCCAGATATGAGAGAGATGATTGGTCGAATCTTTCTCGAATTTATCCCCAGATTCAAATCTATCACAAGAGATGTTATTATCCTCGTCGCTCCTCCTCCTCGCCAACCTCGTCATCAGATACGTCTCATAAGCGAGCTGAATCTTTGTTGGTTGGATCATGTTCGTATCCCCCCTGCCAAACTAAGCCTATCCTATGGGAGCGGAATCTTGATTGGTTGAATCATGTTCCTATCCCAGAGATGAGAAAGACTGTCCTATGCAAGCGGAATCTTGATTGGTCGGATCATGTTCCTATCCCAAGGTGTCACCATCATCATCAGCCCGTCATCCTTTTAGCTCCTCCTCCTCGTCAGCCTCGTCATCAAATACGTCTCACAAGCGCTGAATCTTGATAGGTTGGATCATGTTCCTATCCCCTCTGCCAAACTAAGCCTATCATAAGCGAGCGGAATCTTGATTGGTCGGATTATGTACCTATCCCAAGAGATGTCATCATCATCATCATCCCGTCATCCTCGTCGCTCATCCTCCTCGCCAGTCTCGTCATCAGACACGTCTCACGAGCGAGCGGAATCTTGATTGGTTTGGTAAACAAGTGTAGTGATCTAACTCTCTCTTGTTGGTCCTATGGATTACATGCTGGTTTTGACTAGCGGAATCATACAGAATAATTGGAGAATACCATCAATCCTATCTCATTCTTGATCACTGGACTCCTTGTTCCAATGTAGCGATCTAGTTCTGGACAGTAGATTTGAATCATCCCATAAGAGATATTACATCCCCAATAGTATTATGCCTTCTACCGAACCAACCTTTCAGTAGTAGCTAATGAGAACGCTTACAATTGCATATTTACATAAGTCCTGCAAATTATTATAGTCCAGTCTCATCCCAATCAAATACTCAAATTACAATCACTTCATTTTCCTTACTAGTAGCTTAATCATACATGTAACTTATAACCCAACATTGCAACCTCAACGCTAGCTTAATTCCATCATCAAGCGTAACTTGTGATCCACCAACTATTGTCTACTAACCTATAGTCTCCTTATTAATCCATTCTCGATATACAGTCATTTAACAGTAAAAATATCCTATAAACTCCCTCCCCGGGGGCGGGCGGCAGGCGCCCAGTGCCAAAGGCTTGTGCCGCGTCCTAAGTGTCCTTAAGTAGAGTTAAGCGCGTCGGCGGCGACTGAGTTTAGTCATATATTTATTTTGTATTGTGAGGGCGGGCGGCCGACGACGATACCCGCTGGGAAGAGCTTGCGTCAAACGTCGATTGTATAATATATGCCAAATTGAAGATACATGCCTTAAAGGCTGTTAAAATACAAAAAAAAAAGACGTTTTAGAAAATACATAGGAAATAAATATTATTGTGATGTGATAGTGTAAGCACAAGATAAATTGCGATTACATTTCATACCAGAAACGTCTATTAGACAGTTACTCTTACTTATTCTTAGCAGGAGTGGTTGTGTAATAGACGTTTCTTAGAACGAAATGGTGTAATTATCTTGCTCACTATTCCATTACTGTTGTGCTTGTGCCTTTCTTTCTTTCTTGTTATTTTAATTTATATACAGTGGGGTTTAACGCGATAAACGTTACAGTAGTAAAAACGTTACTATTTTCTGGCCAATGTTTCGAATAGGTAATACCAGTCATGGTCACATGAACTTAAACGTCAGGAAGTAAATGGCTATGAATTTACTGCTGTTACATTACTCACTGTAAGCCACATTGTATATTGTTAAATCTGATTGAACGCGGAAGTGTAAAATCTCATCTCTATGTAATTGATACCTAACCTCAAAAGTAAACATCAAACTAACTTGTGAAAGCATTTAACGACGAACATTTGACATAAGCTCATCTTCCACGTGTATCGGCGCACACCGGTGCCGGGCCTGAGCGGAGGCCCTTGTCGAGTTTCTGTTGTATGTGTGAGGGTGTGTACATAGCCTGTTTGTGATTGGTCGCGCCGCGGCGCCGGCGCACGCCCGCGGACCAATCGCGCGCACGACACTCGCTGACGCTTTTAGTTGACAGTGACGTTGACGTTTGCTGTCAATGTGTCACTTGACCTTCTTTTATAATGACCTTGTTGACTTTGAACTATTTTTCAAAGAGATTAAGTTTAGAAAATACTTAAAAATGAAGTGTAATTTCATCTTCCACAATCTGTTAAATGTTTAATTTATGGTTAGGCCTTGGCCTACCACATCATAAATCTGTTATCATCTATTCGATGATAACAGATTTATGATGTGATATAGTTGATACATTTCTCCAAGGTCTTTGGTTCCATCTTTCATTCAATGTGGAATACATTTCACTGAGTATCGTGGCTATGGCTAATCATGATACTATGTGTTCCAATATATTAAACCATCTTTGTCAACTTGCGTTATGCGAACGTGTCGTTGTGTACCGTTGGTTCGCGCCCGGCGCGCCCGGCCGCGGCGCGCAGGCCCGGATTCGGTCCCCGGCCCGCCACTTATTGTATAGGAAATTGAATTCCGACGTAAGACAAAAAAATCTCTAGACTGTTCATATTGAGTTATCTTGTTACCGATTGTGATGTATAAAAAAATAAAAAATTAGGTAATTAATAATAATAGGAGTTCCAATTGTATATTATACATATATATTGCTATATCACTGTGTCGAATATCAAACAAATAAAAAAATATAAAATTTACAAAACTTGCAGCATATTACGATATATCTAAAACGACCACTGTACAATTTATGATTGTTTCATAATACCTAAAGTACGTTTAAAAGATGATATTTTCCCTATATGTGATAGGTCTGGTACATCGAAGTCCTTGGGTTTGCTTACATATAATATATCGGAGCTATTTTAGTAGTAGCAGTGGTATTTTGAGCTTTATTCTTTATAAGAATAGGGCCCAAGTTTGAACTGCTATTAGGCCTATCGACTTCGGTGTGGGGGGCGCTATGACGAACCCAATTTGCAATCTGTGATGTAGGTTGACGGTCTGCTCCGATTTTGATATTTTGCCGTAGTTCACTGGAGTGAAAGATCAAGTATATTTCCTAAAGTTATCTCTTAGTTTAGAATGTTCATGTTTCACTATTAAATCACTGTTGTCAAAGTACACGTAGTAGAAAGTATAACAGCTTGATCGCTTTCCTAATGCTTGACCCATCATTGATAAACATTTTCCGAACGTTATCCCTATTTCCATACTGCCGTATTTTGAAAAGTTTTAAGGATTATTTCTATTTTTCTTCTTATAAAGGGATTTGACTGAACGTAGTTTTTTAAAGTGTGATATTTTGTAAATTCAAGTTAATAGTGTGTCACAACATTGCGTTAAATTGCATTTTATATCATTTAACAGAATTTTATATTAACTTACAATTATTGATTTTGTCCGCGAAATTACAGTTATGAAGCTGGCTTACTTTCAACGTGTACTTTGCTATCTATATTCTGTACAAAAATACCACGGTATAGACGAGCGTTTGCATTTTAAACTCGACCTTATAGCAGCGGTTTAGGATGCAAAACTGCTCGCCTTGACGTTGAAAGCATAAATTTTAAGTGTACTGTGTAACATACTCGAAAGGAAATAAATAGTACAAGAGGGGACATCTTCAAATGATCTTGACCACAAATTAATATACAATGCTTTGGATCCTCTGTAGTGTTAGAAGTTTTTACTGATCCTTTCAAATGTTGGATTTTGATAAAACTTGAACTTTGTCTATTTATATTTGATATTGCATTTCTGGACGAGGAAAGACATGAGAAGATTCCTCTCTGCCTTTGTGAGGTCGGCTAAGACATTCGTTCAACGCAAGGTAACTTTAAAAATAATGTTTTTTTTTTTCAAAATGAGTATTTTAGCCGATCATGTTGAGCTCAAACGTAGATCGACATCACATGTTGTGAAGAGTTGCCAAGCGATGATATGTCGTTATGAGGGGGGATATAAGTTTGGGGCCCGCGCGTCCGTACGTCTGTCTATGTCATATTAAGTTATTTACATATATGTTCTATTATTGTCTTTGGAAATGTTTCTAAATGCGACCGCTATTATGAAGACGTTTTCCTTCCAAAAAGTTCAAAGTTCTACAAATTAGTGTTGATGTTTTGAAATGATTCTGAAATATCGATTGTGGTTGATCAATGATTGCGGCCCACGTATTATGTTTACTTTATGTTGATTATTATGTTATTAAGTTTGATTTATTAGCTTCCAAAATCATCTCTTTATTTTGTATGGTGCATCTGAGAAATGTTTTGCTGGTTTCAAAAATTTCTGCGGGTAATGGTGCACATATGTTGCTAAAACGTACAATAATAATAATAATTAGTTAATTAAAATTTACGGGCATATCCGTGCCCACGAATAGGTATGTAATTTTGGGATACTAAACGCCATTTTTTGTGAAATGTTTGAAATGTTCCTAGTCACATGAATTTCAATGTTCAAATGTGATTACAGTTTTGGACAAATCTATGATGCTCAAAATGTTTGCTCAGCTAGAGTTTGCTTGGTGAATTCGGGAGCATTTATTTAGCAAATTGGAAATTTCTTTCGAAAGTCTAATCGTCAAGTTTTAGATTGATAGAGAAGATATTCCAATTTACATTTTGAATATATAAAGGAGACTGAGATTATTTGATGAGGTTTTGCCAGATTGAACGGTTCACTAAATGGTGCGACTCAACCTTTAGACTAATCTGATATTGGTTTTGATGGCATTTTGAAGTTTCTTTTAAAAATAATCGATATCAGTAAAGTCTATCGATTTTACTATTTAAGTAGCACCATCTTAGGAACGTATGTCTCTGAAAAATCTTTTGAGGTTATTTCAGATCGAACCAAACTACCTGGTATTTGATGTAGGCGTCTGGTGAGGCTAAACTGTCATTGGATAATTATGACAAGAAACGTCAAAATGAACCAATAACAATTCAGCCGGATCGAGCGCCATCTAGTGATTGGTTCAATCTGAAACGCCCTCGTTGTAATGAAACTCAGTCTTAATATTGGTAAATAAAGGGTTATATAAAGACGGTACGGAGCGCGGGTGTTAGCTGGTCCGGGCGCCCGCGACGCGTCTGTCTGTCTGTCCGTCGCGGGCGCCGGCAGCCATACTGGATCTGTCCGATGAGTGCCAAGAATAATGTTGTTATCTGTTTAAGAGAGCATTTATTTATAATTTCGTGCAATTTAGTTGTTTTTATGTAACGTAAAACATTATGTTTTTAATACTGGTACCTTATGTCAAAAGTGATGGGTGCGTTGAGTTTGGGTTCTAATCTATACCTATTAATACATGCTAAAACGATTTTCAATCAACTAAAATTTTAAAGTATCAGTGTCAAGTTTATAAAGAGTGATCAATTTGTGCTTTATTCTTTTGGGATACGGTACAAAATGGATTTTTAAATCATAAGATAAACCGAATTGTATTTGAATACGTTTCAGTCCTAAAATATGTAACCGTAAAATATTATATAAAGTCTATATCTTTGACTTGAGCTTAAGTAAAAAAAAGTAGAATCATAACGTCAATCGCCCCACAAATTTGATCAACAAATCAGAAGAACCAATTAGATAAGTGAATATAAACTATCAGATATAAATATCAGACATGTAATAGTGTTAACAATAACATATCCAAAGAGAAATAGTAAAAATTGTTTCCAATGAAACATACTGTGCCGATCATGCCCAAGCAAATCCATACAGATGAAAGAATAGCTTTGAAGTGTTTTTTACTATGTGCCAATGACATTGGTTAGACTTGTTAGTAGATATTGGCACTATCATTATTGCATTAAAAAATTTATTTATCATCTGTCACAAATCTGTAAATCTTTGTGAGTTTTTCTTTTCCGATTTGATTGCACGCCCGTGCCTCGGAACGCACGTTAAGCCGGTGGTCCTGCGCCGTATCTCTCATTGGTCATGTCGAATTGCCGTTTGACTGAACTGAGAGAAGAGATACTTTCCGAAGTCCATCTTACACCTTATTTATTTTTACCTTTTAAATACGTTACAAGTCCTAATTCAGATTTCTTTGAAAACAAAGATATTAAGTATTATTCTGCTCGATCTTGTATGGGTTTGTGTCGGGCGCGTCGACGCGGCGTCCTATTGTTGTTTTTGTTAGTGTTGAATCACTTGTACAGTCGCTAGGTAAAGTTGTTGTCTTTATGTTACTATCGTATTGTTAAGCGGAACTATTCATGAGCTTCTTCAAATGTACATACGCATAGGCCGTAAGAATAATGTTTGCAAGGAAATATATAAGCAAATGGACAATTACAGTTACTTATTATTATTACTATGTGTAATTCACACGATTGATAACGACATTTTAAAATTATCGCAGGTGTTTACTAAAGAAATGGTTATACAGTGTTCGATATATATTTTAATACTAAGTAATGTGTCTTAAAAGTCCAAAAGTCAATATATGCAAGTCCCAATAGTTATTTCATTTAGGTTTAGGTTGTATTTGCATTTCATCAGTTAATTTGTAAATTAAAACAGAACTATATTTTAAAACAAGCCATTTTCTGCTAGTTTAATAGATCTCGCACTGCCGTGTGAAATTACATAATTATATTCCACAAAGAAACACTCATACTGCAATACTTTATGTAATAATGTTTGCAAATAGTTTGCCCTGCGGATATCATTAATTAACTCAAGATTGTTGTTTTTAAAACAACAATCATTAACAATTGCTTGTTTTGTGTTCTCGACTGTACACAGCCATATCAATAAGGCGTATCTCCTAACTTCTTTTTTAGTTATTAATAAGTTATGTTATCAAATTATTATTATAGCAACATTTATAAATAAAAGTTATAACAAAGTAGGTGAATATGAGATGATGTCGTCAGAAATTATGAAAATTCGTATTGTAATGTATAAAGCATTGTGTCTCGGGAGCTTATCAAACTTTTTTATTTAGTTTCCTTTTGTGAAGAAAAGTTTAACATACCATACCACAGATTCTTAATTTCAACCAGCATAATCATGATTATGCGGTAAATGTTGTGCATTTTTGACTTGAAAACTTTGAATTTATTTTAGTGATTATCAATGCAAAGTAAATAGCAGTGCTCTCGTGTGATATCTTAGCGCAGCCTAATGTCTAAAATATCATGCACGATGGTACTCTCTTGAATTTGAATTGAACGCTTTGCTTTATACATCACATATATTTATGCACTAGGACCAAAGACGTTTTAAACGAGACGAAATGAAACGTGCATTGAAACGAAACGTTTCTGAACCCGTCGGTTGTTCTAGTTGTGTTTGTTGCTGCTCTCTTGGGTTTGTGTTAAGTGTGGACAGATCCAGGGCGATAAAGGCCTTAGTGTGAAGCGCGGGCGAGTCCGGGCGCCGAGCTTGTATAGTGTTAGGACGGTGATGTAACCCGCAGACTGCCTTCTTGGACTCGATCCAAAATTTTGGTAAAAAGCAAAATATATGTGTTTTTATTACGATGACATGTTTTATTTTGATCGAGTGTTCCCATTTTGTTTTAAAATTGTGTCGTTAATAATGTTGTCGTTTGACAATTTCACTTATTTATCTTATTGTGTAATTAATTATATTATATACAAACATACACTGAATTGGTTCTGTAGGGTTTCTGTTCCTACATTCAAAGAAATTTAAACATTATATTGCATTTTATAAACATATCTCGATGGACTGGAGTCATACATGACTATATTAAACCGTCAGTTTTAACTGATGCAATAACTGAAGTGAAATGAGTAAAACACAGTAGGTCAGTTAATATTTTATTAATAATAATAAAATTACTTACTATTTATACACAAATAAGGCAATATCCGTTCACTTACATTATTATAATATCATTAATGGCACTTGTTAGTTTCATTCATTTAAAAATTTAAATATTTTCTCCGTTTAAAATCTGATGATGCTTTTCATTCTGAGATTCGTTAGAGATTACATGTTACTTGCAAGCTTTTAGATCATAAGTGAACCAATTAATTAAAATTATCTAATTTTGTAACATCTATATATTATTATGATCATCACAATAATTCGGGTATATAAGAATCTTGCAAGTTCTCATTTACTTTACCATTTAAGAAGTAGTGAGACTGATTTTCCATGGCACTTAAGGTTTCGTTTCGTTGGTCACATACATAGTTGACTGATTGACATAAATAAATTATTTTACTTATAGAAAAAGAGATATAGGCACATTTGCCACATAATATCAAAATCTAAAAATGTACTCCTTTCATAACAGCACATACAGGATACATCAACATTTACTCGTTCAACGAATATAGATTTTTGACCTCACCTGACTTTGGCGAGGCATTTTAGTCCTGGGAACGAAAAACTGGGTCTCTACAGATAGCTCATGTATAAAACTATACACAGATACAAAAACATTTTTATGCGATCGAATTTCAATTTACATTTAAAGTCCCCAAAGTCAAGTAAGGCATGCCTCATATAAATTGCGTCATGATGACTTAAAATTTAGCTATCATGAAGAAGATACACCACTTAATTACACGTCAGAAGAGGCATGTCACTCACGATGACACGTGTCAGATAAATAATGACGCACTTCAGATGAAGCATGATGACGCATGTCAGTAACACAATGACGCATCACAGATTACATGATGACGCACGGCATGGCGCAGCAGAGCGGCAGGCACACGGGCACGGCGGTCTTGCGCTCGGAGTGCTTCTCCTTGCTGCGGGAGCCCGACTCGTACTCGTACATGCCGCGTCCTGACGCATAGGCGCCGCCGCCTTGCATAGCCTGGGAAAGTATAAGATGTTGGCGTTAATTTATAAGAAATCATTCTGAAGCGTGTGTAACATAAGTCTTATTATAATTATTTTAATCCGGCATTTATTGATTTCAATAAAAAATAACTGCACAAATCTATTGTGCTACTAAGGTAGAATCATTTTGCTGCGGGAAAACAACCACTCAAATTTCACGGTGTATTATGCATATCGTCGGCTTAGAGTGTAAACCTGCTAAATCCATTTTCGGTACATTTTCAGGAGAGACGATTGGGTTGTGTACTTATTTTCACACTTTCGAATGGTATAAATAACGTATTAAAGTAAAAAAAATGGATTTGGCAGGTTTACACTCTAAGCCGACGATATGATGTTTAAAAAACGATACCTATCATTCATATCCGAAGTGCGTCATTTTTAACCGACTTCAAAAAAAGGAGGAGGTTCTCAATTCGTCTGTATGTATAATATTTTTTTTTTTTTTTTTTTTTTTTTTTTTATGTATGTTCACCGATATTTTCGTCAATTATAGACGGATTTCAAAAATTTTTTTTTAGTTGGATAGAGTTCACTTCCGAGGTGGTCCCATTTTCACCAGTCTTGGATCTGATGATGGGATCCTGGAGAAATCGAGGGCAACCTTCAAATTTTATAGGGACATGTACCGCGTTTTGCATATTATCTGAAGTCATATTGGCATTTGCTTCTGGCTATCATAATTTTATGATGCTGAGCTGATGATGGAAGGTCAACTCCTTATTAGTTATGAGTAAAAGAATAATTATTTTAATACTGTATACAAATACATATTAAGACTACTAGTTATAATATCAGTAGCATTACAGGTGAGCTAAACTATTAGGTTGACCAGTCTAGGATCTGATGATGGGATCCAGGAGAAATCGAGGGCAACCCTCAAATTTTATAGGCACATGTACCGCGTTTTACATATTTTCTGAAGTTATATTGGCATTTGCTTCTGGCAATCATAATGTTATGATGCTGAGCTGATGATGGAAGGTCAACTCCTTAATAGTTGGGAGTAAAGGGATTATTCTTTCAAATCTGTGTACATATTGATACTACTGGTTATAATATCAGTAGAATTATAGGTGAGCTTAACTAATAGGGTGTAAAAAAATTAACACTAAAAAGGATGAAAAAAAATTGTAAACAAAAAAAAAACCGCCTTCAAAAACACGACTCACTAAAAATTACAAAATAATATAATACGAACATTAATCTGGGTATGAATTTGATATGTTGTTGAAGGCGGTGCCGTTCATATTTTACGCAGTTTTCCTCAAAAAATTAATTGGCACCGCCTTCAACAACATATCAAATTCATACCCAGATTAATGTTCGTATTATATTATTTTGTAATTTTTAGTGAGTCGTGTTTTTGACACGTGATAACGGACTACAGAAATATACATTTATTAAAAAGTGTGTTGGGTTTTATATTTCTAGAATTTATGTGCATAGTAAAAAGCAGACAGCTTCTATTTTAATATTACTTTGACGAGTTTTTGCCTGCGTTTACTCTTACTACGAAGTTCCCGGTGAGTGGCACTAATAGGTAAATGCGGCCAATATTCCAGCCAAATGGTCGGTAGCCTTCTTATTCATCACTAGCTGTGCCAGCGACTTCGTTCGCGTTTCCCCCGTTTTTTACACATTTTCCATTGTATCTTTGCTCCTATCGGTCGCAGCGTGATGTTATATAGCCTAAAGCCTTCCTCGATAAATGGTCTATACAACACAAAAAGATTTTTTCAATTTGAACCAGTAGTTCCTAAGATTAGCGCGTTCAAACAAACAAACAAACAAACTCTTCAGCTTTATAATATTAGTATAGATTCATTTATCAAAAGCCATCCTATTTCTCTCTGAATACTCACACTAGCCTGATGCGACACCTGCAGAGGTGTATCGTTCTTCTTGGCGAAGGGCGTGTGCCCGGGCGGGTAGTACACGGCGGGCCCGGTCACGTTGCGTGACGCGGCTGGGGCAGGCGCGGGCGGCGCGCGGGAGGCCTCCTGGGTGTTGCTCTCGTGCGTCACTTCGACCTTGCGACGGATTACGCCGTCTGGCTGGGTTGGGAAGCGCTGGGGAAACAAGAAATTTATGTATTCAATATCAAGTGTTTTTGTTATTTATTTGTTGTTTTGAACGCTATTAAAGCTGAATTTATACTTAAAATTTGAAAAAATCTCATTAATGACCCCATTAAGGCGGGGTTTTTTCAAATTTTTAATTTAGGTACTTCAAGTATTTTTGTTAATAAATCATCAATAGCGTTGTCAGCATGTGTCTTGATCGGAAGCCCGAGACAAAGTATACACCGTGAAATTTTAGTGGTTGTTTTCCCGTGGCAGAATGACTTGCCTTTAGTAATACTATCGAATTATGCAAATTATTCCTCGAAAAAAATTTTTTTTTTTTCGATTTTTCAGAATAATAATTTTCCAACTCGAAAACGAGAGAAGCTATCGTTGTGTTTGAAGATGTGACGTATTCAGGTACTGCTTGTCGCATGAAATCGATGCTTAAAGCTAAAGAAACTCTACACCCTAAGTCATAAAGCGGTTCGAACGTGCTTTCGAGTTACGGTTAAACCTTTTGTAAAACCGACATATATTGATTTTACTAAAAAAGAACTGCACACATCTTTTGTACTACTAAGATAGAATCATTTTACTGCGGGAAAACAACCACTAAAATTTCACGGTGTAGATATTTCTTTTTCCACACATGGTCACCTGACCCCAAACTTCGTGCGTCAAAGACTGATAAATATACATATATATTTATAAATACATAATCACACCCAGACACGGAACAAACACCCATGTTCATCACACAAATATTTGTCCCGAGTGGGAATCGAACCCACGATTCTCAGAACAGCCAGCCAGGGTCACTAACCACTATTCCACCGAGCCAGTCAATAAATAAAATATTGCAAGAAGAAAAAGTTTTTTATATTTTTAACCGACTTCAAAAAAAGGAGGAGGTTCTCAATTCGACCGGTATATTTTTTTTGTTTGGATGGTATTTCCATCAGTTTCTTGTCCCTGGCTATTCCTTACCGCTTCAGGGAAGTCAGCCAGCAGGTCGTCCAGCTTCTTGGGCGGCTGCTGTGTGCCGGCGGAGGGCGTGTGCGGGCGCGGGAAGGGCGAGGGCGAAGGGGGCGGGTGCGCCGGCGCCGGCGCGGGGTAGCGCTGCGTGCTGTTGTGAGCGGAGTACGACGTCTCCGTGTACTTGTATGAGCTCGGACCCTGGGTAAGAGAGGATGGTAATAGTATTAGTTTTATTTTTTCATCTTGGTGCATAATACATAATAAACCAAGTGTAAAGAAATCGCGACATAACCATTCGTTAGGTACTTTTAAAAAAATTTCAAGCAACGAATTGTTACGTTGCGATTTGTATAGTTATAGAAGTCTGCTTATAGATGGCGCTTTCTGAGAATCTTCATACATGGGAGAATTATCATACAATCTTACATCACGTAGTCAAATATGCTAAGAAACACTGAACCTTGATTCGTGATAACTTTATTACCTATTATGTATTTCGAAGAAACATTGCCACTAACTTAAAATTAATAGTAAAGTTGACTTGACTGACTCGAAGTATCCAAAACCAACACTGCCACACAGGTCAGTCAAAAAAAATTAAGTGTTTAGGTCTTGTGTTGTATACAGATTTAACAGAACAGGATCCTAAAGGTTACACAACTTTAAGGAAAATGTAATAATGGACTCACATAGGGGCCATGTCCGTTCTGCGGGGGCCGCTCGCCTGCAGGCACCAGCTTGGTCTCGTTGGCCGGCACCGGGTACACCATGTGCTCATGAGAGTGCTCTGCAAGTATATAGTGGATTATAGACATTTAGAATTAATTTTAGTTGACCTTTGAACACAGGCCGATCGTGCTCTCAATAGAGACTTAAACATATTTTTAATAAATTTCCTAAATGTCAAATCTGTGGGGGTTTATTGAACCGATTAGCTTAGCTCGGTTGCGTGGACTAGCACAGGAGAGCATACCACAGCAATATGGTTCAAGTTCCAGTAGTCATACTAAATAAGCAACATGTATTACCAAGAATGGTCTCGATTGAAAAAAAAATATTTTTGTTTTTACCATCGTTGGTGGCGACGTGTCGGTACTCGCGCACGCGCGTGTTGCAGTGCGCGCAGTACTGGCACCCGCCCAGGGAAGGCGACGGGGCCGGCTTGAGCGTGCTGGTGCTGTAGGCGAAGGAAATATTTATTTTTGTTGATTGCACACATAATTTAAGGAAGAGTTATTTTTTCTATGTTCCAGGACTAACAATATCATTTAAGTCCGCATTGGAATCTAATCTACAATACTTACCTAACTGTAATAGGTTTTGCTTTAGAACAAAATGGTTTTCATACTTTCAGCCTCGAGGTACGAAAGGAAAGGGATTCTTATTCCTTAATTAGAATCTGACTAACTGACTGACATATCAACGCACAGCCTAAACTGCTAAACGTAGGCACTTTAAATTATAAGCGACGTAGCTTAGGTACCTCAGAGGAGCAATACCAAATAAATTCCCAAAATTCCCACGGGAACGGGAATTAGCGGGAAAATCTTTTTGTATGAAAAATCTAAGCCGCTTAAGTTAGACACTTCAAATTTGGCATGCAAGTACCTCAGAAAACTTAAAGCTTAGTTGCAACAGGATATTGCAAAATTCTCACGGGAACGGGAGTTAGCGGGAAAAACTTTTGTATAAAAAATCTAAACAGCGTAAATAACTATCCACCAGAACAACAAAAACATACCAGGCCAAGTCGCTGGCACAGCTAGTTTAATATACCTATAAAAAAACAACTCACGCATTAACCGTCCTGTTCTCTGTGGACGAGACGTATGTGTGCGAGTCGTGCGTGGGGATGGGCCAGCATTTGGGGAGACCTATGTCCAACAGTGGACGGAAGTGGGCTGATGAGGATGATAATGAGACTAAATAGTGTAAACTAATTACTAAATAACTAGTTACTAAGTAACTAGTCTTTTTTTTCGCGGAGTAACTCTTGATGAGCCGTCACTTCGGGTTTGCCCGAAGCGGCGTGTGGAACTCCGAAAACTGGGACTTCCGACAAGCTGCTCCCGAGAAGGTGACTCAGGGGGTACCCCCTAAAACTCGGCGGTGATTGTATATGTGACCAATAAATTTCTTCTTTCTTTCTTTGTTAGCTATGTAGGACTTTAATAACTAGTCTTCTTCTTCTTATCGTATGGTTGATGAACAACTTGGTGTCAGAGTTTTTAAGCCGCCCATAGGCCTCTGACATAGCTTCACACACCGTTGAAAAATTTTTCAGGTGTGCTGGTTTCCTCAAGATGTTTTCCTTCACCGTCAAAGCGTCAAAAGATGGTACATATATGAATTTCAAATTTTGAAAAACACATTGGTACCTGGCGGGTTTGGACTGGCGACCTCTCGCATGGCAAGCAACGACCTTAACCACTCGGCCATCGACGCTTTTTAACTAACTAGTTACTAATAATAAGGCGTCCGACCGATTTCAGCCATGGCGGCCGATCTCAATTGAGATCAGCCAAGTGCGCAGGACATATTATAGTGCACAAGTGTGCGCGCAAACACAAGTGCACTCTCTATTCCCTTACTCTCATAACTCGGTCAGACGGCAATCCGACATGACCGATGAGAGATCGGGCGCAGGACCACCGGCTTAACGTGCTTTCCGAGGCACGGGCGTTAACCGCCAGCTTCCTAACTCCGGGCTGAGTAATTTCATCCTAGAAAAACTCACACAAATTTTGCCCGACCCCGGTCTCGCACCGGGGACCTCTCGGTCCTTACGCAGCGCTTGCTACCAATAGACCAACGAGGCAGTTACTAATACTAGTCTAACTGTTACTCACGCGTTCAGAGTCCTGTTCTCAGTGGAGGAGACGTATGTGTGCGCGTCGTGCGTGGGGATGGGCAAGCATTTGGGGAGACCTATGTCCCACAGTGGACGGAAGTGGGCTGATGATTCTGATGATGACTCATCATTGATGAGACTAACTAGTGTTTACTGTGTACTAAATAACCAGTTACTAAGTAGTCCGGCAATGCTCGTGTGTTTGGAATCAACGGATTTAATAGAAAAATGAAACTGTCCGGGATATTTACCATGTTGTTTTGTTTTAATGAGCTCCCGATATTTCCGCACTGTTGCAAGCGCCATGATCACGGGTGAACTGTGTTTTAATAGAAGCTAGTGCAACTTGAAATCCGCTTAACCACCAACCGCGGCGGTGCGCGGTGTCATGTGTTAATCTCCTGACTGTTACTCACGCGTTCAGAGTCCTGTTCTCAGTGGAGGAGACGTAAGTGTGCGCGTCGTGCGTGGGGATGGGCACGGAGGCGGGGTCCTGGTCGGCGGGCACCTCGTAAGTGTACGTCTTCACCGTCGTCGTCACTTTATTAGCTATGTACTTTATAACTAGTTACTAATACTAGTCCAACTGTTACTCACGCGTTCAGAGTCCTGTTCTCAGTGGAGGAGACGTAAGTGTGCGCGTCGTGCGTGGGGATGGGCACGGAGGCGGGGTCCTGGTCGGCGGGCACCTCGTAAGTGTACGTCTTCACCGTCGTCGTCACTTTGTTAGCTATGTACTTTATAACTAGTTACTAATACTAGTCCAACTGTTACTCACGCGTTCAGAGTCCTGTTCTCAGTGGAGGAGACGTAAGTGTGCGCGTCGTGCGTGGGGATGGGCACGGAGGCGGGGTCCTGGTCGGCGGGCACCTCGTAAGTGTACGTCTTCACCGTCGTCGTCACTTTGTTAGCTATGTACTTTATAACTAGTTACTAATACTAGTCCAACTGTTACTCACGCGTTCAGAGTCCTGTTCTCAGTGGAGGAGACGTAAGTGTGCGCGTCGTGCGTGGGGATGGGCACGGAGGCGGGGTCCTGGTCGGCGGGCACCTCGTAAGTGTACGTCTTCACCGTCGTCGTCACTTTGTTAGCTATGTACTTTATAACTAGTTACTAATACTAGTCCAACTGTTACTCACGCGTTCCAATCCACGAAGTGGTTCTTTAGTTCTTAAGATTTCTTTTTTTTGTTTGTGTTTCCTTTCGGTGTAGGTAGTGTTAGTGGTTAGCCCTAGGGAATAGATTAGATTACTTAATATCTCTTTTTTGTTTGTTGTTTACTTTCGGTGTTGGTAGTGTTAGTGGTTAGCCCCCAGGGACTAGATTAGATTACTTAAGATTTATTTTTTTGTTTGTTGTTTACTTTCGGTGTGGGTCCTAGGGACTAGATTAGATTAGATTACTTAAGATTTCTTTTTTTTGTTTGTTGTTTGTTTGTTTCCTTTCGGTGTGGGCAGTGTTTGTGGTTAGCCCCTAGGGACTAGCCATGAGTGCTGAAGCGGACGAGGAGGAATACCGGCGGCTCCTGGAGGACCAGATGGCGCAGAAGGAGGAGGAAATGCGGGCTCTCGAGGCTATTACTCGGGAAGCCGGTTTCCGCCCCCGCCAGTCGCTACAGAGGACGCCGCCAACGGCATCATTACTTGCATTTAGCCCCCCTCCCCCACCACAGGAAGAGATACCCCCCCAGGCCGGCAAACGACGACTTGCGTCACCGCAGGAAGTCCAGGAAGCAGTACGGCGACGCGTCGTCGCAACGAAGAAGTCTGTGGTCCCCCCAGTGGGGGGGATCCTCACGTCGGCACCGGCGACGCCTCAGCAGCAGCAGCAGCAGCAGGTACCAGAAGAGGCTCCAGAAAGCAGCCAGGTAGGGGACTTCGGACTGGCAGAGGCCAGTAAAATCGAGCTGATTGACCGCGCTTACAACGCAGTGAAGGGCATTAGCGCGGTCGCAAACGCCACCAACAAGCTCAACATATCGGACAAGAGCAGCATCGCCGGGCACAGTCAGGAGATATTGGCAGTAGTAGCGGCTCTGAACATCAGGCTTGCGGATATGGAGCACGCCGTTACAGCGATGAAGCTACAGGTGGCCAGCATGGAGGTCAAGATGGCGTCGGCCGGAGCGCAACCAGCTGGTCAGCCCCAGAGTGCCAGTTTAACCTACGCCAGCAAACTCCGTCTCCCGAAAGGTAAGCCGGAAGTAGCCCTGCCACAGAAGGGTCCCGCCGTCCTATTCTATCCGGTCAGCGAGGACATCAAGACGTCAGAGCAGACGAAGAAAGTTCTGCAGTCTGCGGTGCAGCCAGGGTCGGCCGGAATACAGGTACAGGGCGTCCGGCGAGTAGGCAACGCAGGAGTTATTGTCCAGACTGCGTCTCAGGAGGCTGCGCGGAAGTTGAAGGCAGCAGCGCCAGCGACGTTGAAAGCCTCCGGACCCGAAGAGCCGAAAGCCCCTGGTGGCCATCAGAAACCTTCGGCAGGACAACGGTAACGAAGCTATTCTAAAGGACTTGTTCGAGCTGAATTTGTCGGACGTCCCTGATTGGTCGGCGAACCGGCTGAAGAAAGAATGCAAGATCGCCTTTCGAAAAGGGAAGAAGGGAGGGACCACCACGACAGTGGTTCTAGAATGTACGCCGACCCTGCGAGATTTGTTGATCGGCCGCGAAAGGGTTTATATTGCGTGGGACGAGGCTGAAGTGTGTGACTTCATAAGGGTCACATGCTGCACCAAATGCCACCAGTACGGACACCCGGAGAAGTTTTGCCGATCAGGACAAGCCACCTGCAGTAAGTGCGGGGAGGAGGGGCATAGAGCGGCGGACTGCAAGAAACAGGGAGAGAAGACGGTGTGCGCCACATGCAAGCGGTTCAAGCGCCCGCACGAGGACCACAAGACAGCAGCGCTTAATTGTCCCGCGCGCATCTATGCTGAGCAGCAGGTCAGCAACCAGACTCAATGGCGGTGAGCAGCGGCATGCAGGTTGGACAGCTTAATCTGCAAGGATCGGCATCGGCATCGACGGAGCTGCCCATTGTGGCCAAGGAGCGGAGGTTGGACCTCGTACTGGTACAGGAGCAATACGCGCAGAGTGCAAGCTGTTTCGTCCAGGCCGGGGAAAAACCGAAGGCAGGATTCCTGGTTACCAACACTCAGCTTACGGTCACCATCATGGAGCATCTGAGCAACGAGTACTGCGCGGTCGCACACATCGGGTGCGGAGACCAGCTGCGAGACTTGTACGTGATATCAGCTTACTGTCAATACAGCCATGACATTGCCCGTCACTTGGAACACCTGTCCCGAGTGATGGACCACTTGGCTGGTAAGAGAGTGCTGATAGGCATGGACAGCAACGCCCACTCACCACTGTGGCACTGCGAGCAGCGACAGTACACCGGGAGAGGACCAGACACCGAGCACAGGAGGACTCAGATGGAGGGATTCATCCTCGGACGAGATCTCTTGCTGCACAACGAAGAAGGTCAACCCCCTACTTTTCACGGCCCCAATGGATACTCTAATGTGGACCTGACACTAACGACGAGAGGAGTTGCAGTTTCAGGTGGAGAGTGAGTGAAGGCGCAAGTCTGAGTGATCATCAGCTGATCACATTCAAGCTGGACGACATGTTGCGACCGCGGGTACGCAGAGGCCAGGGTGAGATGCAACCGTCTTTTAGAGACCGTGGCGTGGACTGGGCAAGATTTTGCTCCACTCTGCACCACCGGGTGGGGCGAATGCACTTCACGAGACCGGCCGAAGTCATCTGCGGTGAGTACACTGACATTCTGACACGCACGGCATTCGACTGTTTGGGCGAGCGCAGGAAGACTGACCGCGGTGGGTACGAGTGGTGGTCGCCGACGCTCGATGGACTACGAAGAGAGGTGTATGGCGCACGCAGAGCTTGGCAGAAGTCGCGGAAGAAGGGTGGAGAGCAGGAAACTCATCTGAAACAGGTACTCTCTGAAGTGAGACATCGCTACAAAGAGGCTATGAGGAGTGCAGAACTGACCTTCTATCGCGGTATAGCAGAGACTGGCAACGATGACCCGTGGGGACTGGCGTACCGGGCCGCTACCGGCCGTGTGCGTCCACCCCCCAACGTCATGCATGGAACGAAGCTACTGGAGGGACATGCGGAGACAGCTGGTGAGAGCATGGCCGAACTTCTGCGTGTGCTGTGCCCGGACGACGACCCCGACAAAGACACCGCATACCACCGCCAGGTCAGGATCGCCGCCGCTTGCGTACCAGCAGGAGAGGTCTCGGAGCCACCTAACTGGGATGCACTGGCCAGCATAATCAAGAACCTGCCGAAGACAGCGCCGGGACTGGATGGACTCACGCCGAGAATCATCAAGCAAGCTTGGAGAGCCAGTGGACACGAGATGCTGTTCATGTACTCCGCGTGTTTGAGGGAGGGCGTGTTCCCAGACATCTGGAAGACGGGTAGGTTAGTCGTCCTGCCGAAGGGCAACGGCAAACCGCTGACTGATCCGAAGGCGTATAGACCGGTAACTCTTCTACCAATATTGGGTAAAATTTTGGAACGTTTAATTATTGCATGCTCCCCTTGCCTGCACAGCAACATTTCGCTTTCACAGCATGGGTTCAGGTGTGGAAAGTCGACGGTCACGGCTATTAACGCCGTGTTAGACCGAGTTGCGAGTACCTCCGCGAACTACGTACAGCTTATATTCTTGGATATCTCGGGGGCTTTCGACAACGCATGGTGGCCCATGGTCCTGCTCAAAGTGAGACAGGGTGGTTGTCCACCTAATATTTATCGTATTCTTAGTAGCTACTTCACGAACCGGAGAGTAGGGCTGTTTATGGGACATCATGAGGTGTGGAAACGGTCCACTATGGGCTGCCCCCAAGGCTCGGTGTTGGGACCTACGCTTTGGAATCTTCTGCTCGACGACATCCTGCGTCTACCTGTGCCCGATGGGGTGAGTATGGTGGCGTACGCGGATGATGTGACAATCGTGATCGAGGCGCCGTCTCGGGCTAAGATCGAGAGAGATTCCCTCTCGGTGCTCGAGGCGGTGTCTGAATGGGGACGTCGGAACCGTCTTTCTTTTTCAGCTGCCAAGTCACAGACTATGACTGTGAAGGGCAAGTTCAAGCGTCCTCCTACGATTCGTATGGATGGTGCATCGATCCCGAGTGTCAGTAAGGCGTGTCTGCTGGGTGTGGTGTTGGACGAGTCTAGTTCTTTTCTTCAGCATGCGGTTCACATTGGCCAGAAGGCATCTAACTCGTTCGGGAAGATGGCGAGGATCTCGTCTTCGACCTGGGGAGTACGGTTCAGGGCACTTAGAGTTCTGTTTTCAGGTACCTACGTTGCGATCCTCACATATGCGGCTGCGGTTTGGTGGCGACGCTCATCCGTCTTTGTTGTTCAGCGAGCTCTACTTAGGACTCAGAGACCGGCCTTGATTCTGCTCACGAAGGCTTACAGGTCGGTTAGCACATCGGCGCTGCCCGTGCTGGCGGCGGTGTTGCCGGCAGACTTGGAGGTTACTCGTGCGGGACGAATCGTGCAGGAATGTCCGGAGGGGGCGACGGGTAAGGAGCGGAATGCTGTGAAGCGGAAGGTCTTGCAGGAGGTTGTTACTCAGTGGCAGGTGCGGTGGTCGACCAGCGATAAGGGTAGGGAGTTGTCGCAGTTTTTCCCCGACGTTTCAGTGAGATTAGCTGCCAGTTGGGTGGAGCCCGACTACGCCGTGTCACAGATTCTTACAGGGCATGGGAGCTTCAACTGCCGACTGCACGCTATGACCCTTCGGGAGTCACCGGCGTGCCCGTGTGGAGAGGCGGAAGAGACTCGGGACCATGTCTTGTGGGAATGTCAGTTGTACCAGGAGGAGAGAGATGAGATGCTCGGAATGTGGGAACGAGACATGATGGGACCGGTTTACCATCAGGAGATGGTAAACACTGAGGACGGCTTTCGGAGGTTGCGTGCGTTCGCGCACAGATGGCTGAAGCGAAGAATTGAGCTGGACAATTAGTTATGGAGCTGCAGAGCGCGAGTTGCTGTTTTGTGATGTGTATGCCCCATTAGGGGAGAGTACGGTATAGCACAGGGACACGGGTATAGAAATTTGTATGGAGCATCAAGCAACGCACCCGTGGAAAGAGCCACGACGCAAGTACATGGGTGCGACTCCTATGATTCGGTCCGTATGCCGGAAGGCGGGAAGGACCATGGGAAGGTGGTGGGTCATGTTACTCACGCGTTCAGAGTCCTGTTCTCAGTGGAGGAGACGTAAGTGTGCGCGTCGTGCGTGGGGATGGGCACGGAGGCGGGGTCCTGGTCGGCGGGCACCTCGTAAGTGTACGTCTTCACCGTCGTCGTCACTTTGTTAGCTATGTACTTTATAACTAGTTACTAATACTAGTCCAACTGTTACTCACGCGTTCAGAGTCCTGTTCTCAGTGGAGGAGACGTAAGTGTGCGCGTCGTGCGTGGGGATGGGCACGGAGGCGGGGTCCTGGTCGGCGGGCACCTCGTAAGTGTACGTCTTCACCGTGGTCGTCACTTTGTTAGCTATGTACTTTATAACTAGTTACTAATACTAGTCCAACTGTTACTCACGCGTTCAGAGTCCTGTTCTCAGTGGAGGAGACGTAAGTGTGCGCGTCGTGCGTGGGGATGGGCACGGAGGCGGGGTCCTGGTCGGCGGGCACCTCGTAAGTGTACGTCTTCACCGTCGTCGTCACTTTGTTAGCTATGTACTTTATAACTAGTTACTAATACTAGTCCAACTGTTACTCACGCGTTCAGAGTCCTGTTCTCAGTGGAGGAGACGTAAGTGTGCGCGTCGTGCGTGGGGATGGGCACGGAGGCGGGGTCCTGGTCGGCGGGCACCTCGTACGTGTACGTATTCACCGTCGTCGTCACTTTGTTAGCTATGTACTTTATAACTAGTTACTAATACTAGTCCAACTGTTACTCACGCGTTCAGAGTCCTGTTCTCAGTGGAGGAGACGTAAGTGTGCGCGTCGTGCGTGGGGATGGGCACGGAGGCGGGGTCCTGGTCGGCGGGCACCTCGTAAGTGTACGTCTTCACCGTCGTCGTCACTTTGTTAGCTATGTACTTTATAACTAGTTACTAATACTAGTCCAACTGTTACTCACGCGTTCAGAGTCCTGTTCTCAGTGGAGGAGACGTAAGTGTGCGCGTCGTGCGTGGGGATGGGCACGGAGGCGGGGTCCTGGTCGGCGGGCACCTCGTACGTGTACGTTTTCACCGTCGTCGTCACTTTGTTCATCGGGGTGCTTGAGCGGGACAGCTGGGGAACGAGATGTGACAATCAGCCAAGACAGACCTTAGGCTATAAGGCTACAATACATTATATTATGTTATAAGAAAATAAAATATGTTATATTGTTACTTATATGTAAATACATTTCAGGACTGGCCATTGAACTTGGAACCCATTAAGATCTCACTTCTTTTGTCGCTGAAGTTGGCTCTCATTTTGACACTTATGTTTTTGATCGGACTGAAGTAACATTATTATCAATGATAGTACAGGGTACATGTATCTAAAACTTCATATGAGCTGTTGATGATGATGGAGTTATATTCGTAACATTCACTTTTTTGACTGGCTCAGTGGAACAGTGGTTAGTGACCCTAGCTGGCGGTTCCAAGAGTCGTGCGTTCGATTCCAACTCGGGACAAACATTTGTGTGATGAACATCGGTGTTTGTTGCGTGTCTGGGTGTGATTATGAATGTAAGTATGTATTTATAAATATGTATGTATGTATGTATGTATATCAATCTCTGTCGCCCATAGTAAAAGCTCTGCTTAGTTTGGCGTCAGGTGACCGTGTGTGGAAAAGTCCCAGACATTGATTTATTTAGATTTTAGGTATAATAACAGGTATCAAAGCACTCACAGTTCCGGTAGCGGGCGGGTGGTGGCAGTGCGCGCACAGCGCGGGCGGCGCGGGCGGCGGCGCGGGCGACAGCGGGGCCGGCACCACGCGCGACTCTGACGTACAACATACGGGCAGTTAATACTCGTCTTAATGGAGTAGCAAATACGGCCTCCGACCGATTTCAGCCATAGCGGCCGATCTCAATGGAGATCAGCCGAGTGCGCAGGATATATTATAGGGTACAAATGTACGCGCAAACACAAATGCACTCTCTGTAGCGCTACCATGAGTTTAAAAGTGACACGACTCGATATCGCCTATGTAAAAATATGCATGAAAAAATGTACAGCGCCCCCAGCGGTAACGCTAAAGAACTGAAATCGGTAGTATGAAAACAATTCAATAGGTTTTTAACGTTCGTAAGTTTTCGATAGCTAACACATTGTAGCGCTACTGTTCTACTACAATTAGTTCGGTGAGACGGCAATCCCGACATGACCGATGAGAGATCGGACGCAGGACCACCGGCTTAACGTGCTTTCTGAAGCACGGGCGTGCAACCACCAACTTCCTGACTCCGAGCTGAGTAATTTTTAACAGAAAAACTCACACAAATATTGCCCAACCCCGGATTCGAACCGGGAACCTCTCGGTCCTAACGCAGCACCTTGCCACAAATAGACCAACGAGGCAGTCACAATTTGCGTAATACTTGCAGTGTCTCAAAATCAGTCAAAATCTCGGGGAATCAGCTTGTATGTTAGCGAGACAAGTAGGTTTTCTGACTTTTCACAACTGGTTATTTGGTGCTGGTATATTAAGTTTTCATTTCTTACTTTGAAAACTCTACATCTGCTGTAACGAACTCATAAATTGGCCAGCGCTTCGATAGTATGCTGTGCAAAAAAATGTAATGAAATTTCCTAGATCCAATCTTCTATAACGAATGTTTCAGATCAAATCTCGTAGACTGAATCTTCTAGTTTAACTCCTTTAGATGCTTCTCATCTGATAGTAGAGTAGTAGCTGAACAGAGCTTTGGCTGGCTAGCTATAGTCACAAACTAAATAAAATGGAAAAATCTACATTTTATGCCCTAGATCTTTAATATCCCTAGATCTTTAATATCGTAGATCTTATATTCTTGATCCAATATCCCAAATCCAATCCACCTGATCCTATCTCCCAGACCTAATTCTTACGATCTAGGAGATCAGACGCTGAGGCTGACATGCTGGACTTAAGCTCAGACCATCTCTTCAGCTCCAGCTCCCACACTCACCGGTCTTCTCCTCGCGGTACATCTCCTGGCGCAGCTCGGTGGAGCGCGCGGGCGGCGGGCTGGAGCCCCACGAGGAGCTCTCGAGCCGCTCCTCGCGCTTCAGCGTCGAGTAGCCGCTGGATGGAGCCTTGGCTGGCGTACTGGAGGATAGAGATGAGGTAAAGTTAGGAAGATACAACGCAACACCCCGGAACAATGGAAAATAAAACGGTCAATCTTATGGACTACATACATACATACATACATAAAATCACGCCTTTTTCCCAGAGGGGTAGGCAGAGATCACTTCCAGCGATCCACTTTTCACCTCTGTGGGAAACGTGACGTGACGGGTTGTGGACCACGTCGCCGCCATTCTGCCTTGTCCATTGTTTTAACAAGGCCATTGCGTTCCCACGAGTAGCAAGGATATATGACGGGGGAAGGAAAAGGGGAGGAAGGATACTATCGCCTCGGATGATTTGGACTGAGTCGATAGTAGCTCGAGGAGCCGGGGACTACATACATACATAAAATAACGCCTTTTTCCCAGAGGGGTAGGCAGACACTTCCCTTTTCCTTCCCCCGTCATATATCCTTCCTACTCGTGGCAACGCAATGACCTTGTTAAAACAATGCACAAGGAGAATGGCGGCGACGTGGTCCACAACCCGTCACGTCACGTTTCCCACAGAGGTGAAAAGTGGATCTTATGGACTAGCTTTAGAGTTCGGTCCATCGAGATTTGGTCTTCCTTCCTACCTTTTACTTCTATAGCAGAATTAGGTACTAGCGAACTTACCCTCTCTTGTAATCAAAAGACGTGCTTTCAGCTGTGTCTGATGTGTAGCCGCCTGAAAAATGAAAACACATTTTTAATTATCCACCTCCTTAATTTTTCTCAAAGCCTTGCAACCGGATTACATCTTATCCAGATATTTTGCATTGTTTCTTTCTTAAACTATAATTGACTGTCATTAGTTTTACAATCGCCAAGAAGACGTGATTAAAGGAGACTTGACTTGGTTTCTGCTACAATACTAATCCAAAAATACTACTTAATAGATTGTTGATATATATTTTTGTGATACTCACTCTTATACAGCTGTCGCTCCTGATCCTTCTGCAGGTCGTCTAGTAGAGAGTCCAGTTCGTCGACGTTCTGTGACAAGTCCTTTGTCACTTTTGAGGTTTTTACTTTGGAGTAGCCTGAAATTTAAAAAAAACTGTTTTTATTTTGTACCAAGAGGAAGGGGTAAGAACTGATGTAACCACTTAACAAGATAAGCAAATAAAACACCTGATTTTAAATACTAGTAGGTAGGAGTATCATACATTAGCTTCGTACAGAACTTAAGTGAGTGTTACATTGTTCAGAAATGGCAACTTCGTAGGAGATACCGAAGTTGCTATTTTTAGAGCCCTATGAAAGGAATACGCCACGGACCCCAGATAGTTAGGCTCCTAGGAGGTGCAAATTCAAATAATTTATTGCTTATCATGATGGGTTACATGTGGTATAGATCATGAATCACGTCTGCATCTGCGTTTGCGAGCTGCTATCCTGGGCCTGAGTGTGCTCCTGAGAGATCCCTGGAGAGGACGTCTTCTACTGGACGTCTTCTATGTCTCAGGTCCTCACCTGGCATGGAGCTGGAGCTGGTCTCGTAGTTGTAGGTGCGCGCGCCGGAGGTGATGGCCGGCAGCTCGCGCTCCTCGCGCTCGTAGTAATACGAGCTACTCTCCGAAGACTTGGGCGTCTTCTTGGATGGGATCGTATATTCCTGATGAATGAAAGAGCGGTTTCTTAAGAAGTGAATATAAAGAATGTCCAAAGTTTCTTGTCATAAAATATTATTCATTGCAACAATTAGTTAGGAGCTCCTAAGATTTCTATCTATCAAGTAAAATGTATCATAACATTACCATACGTTCCATCCCGCCTACAGTGCGGCGTGGTAGGCAACCTTTAGGAATGGATGCGGTGTTTACCGACCTATTATTGCACACTTAGCAATAAGTTAAAAAATACTGTATACATACATTTACTAGTGTAACCATTACCGGTGAACCAAATAAATAAATAGATCGATCAGGCACCCTCCTGATTAAACATAAATACTCGGCATTTCCCAATGCTTGTCGTCAATAGACCAACGGGACAGTTCACTCTTCCTTATCCTCCAACTTCCCTGTCTTCAGGCTCCTCATGCATTCAAATCAAGCATTTTGTTGAAGAACCTGGAATGGCCATCACTAGCTACCCCTTCGTTACAAAACCTGGAAAACTCTATCCAGGGTCTCACCTCAACGGTGTGCAGGTCCTTCCTGTCGTACTTGCCGGAGGGGTGCTTCTCCTCCTTGTACTCGTAGTGGTACTCGCGCGCGCCGCCGCCGCCGCCGCTACCGAACGTCTCCAGCTTGCTGCCTTTCGGAATCAGCTCGGATTTGAGCATGTCTGGAATGAAGTGGCAGAAATTACTTAGATGAATGTTTTATGGCAGAGCATCGTTTTTGAATGACTCGCCCACCTCCCTATAGCTTTAAAGCATCCTACCTATGTCATAGTTAGTTTTTTTTTTGGCGCGGTGAAATGCTTTATGCACCTTCACCGGGAGAGGGGGTTCTTTCCCGGTGGTATGTTGGGCTCCCCGGCGACTGGGGAAAAGATGGTAAATGCCAGCCGCTGCTCCTTGGCGGAGTGCAATGCCCAGGGGGTCTACCGACTAAAACACCGCGGTATAACTCACCGCCTTGACGGAGTCGTGGTTCTCTGGCTTAGCCCTTAACCCTAGGGTTGCCAACTTTTTTTAGCAGAAATAAAGTATTTCTGATTTTTAAGGAGGTAAATAAAGAGTATACACTTTTAAAAAAGAGTATCATTTATTTTTATCTTTTATTACAGACGTGCACTAAACATTTTGTAAAAAACCGGCCAAGTGCGAGTCGGGCTCGCGCACAAAGGGTTCCGTAGCAGCAAATATAATAAAAATCAACCTATCTCAAAAACTATAAGAGATACTTTGATCAAACCAAAAATCGTTGAAATAGTTAATTAGCATGCATCACCCCTATTTTTTTTAGAATTTTATACCCCGTAGTTATAAAAATAGAGGGGGGGGACATACTTTTTACGACTTTGAGAGCTGATATCTCAAAAACCGTTCACTTTAAGAAAAATGTTTTTTAGAAAACTTTATATCATTTTAAAAGACCTTTCCATTGATACCCCACACGGGTATGTACATCGAAAAAAAAAATTTCATCCCTCAGTTACATGTATGGGGGGCCCCACCCCCAATTCTTTTTTTTACTATTTAGTGTCATATTTTTGTAGCGGTTCATACAACACATATTCCCATCAAATTTCATCACTGTAGTACTTATAGTTTCCGAGTAAATCGGCTGTGACAGACGGACAGACGGACAGACGGACAGACGGACAGACGGACATGACGAAACTATAAGGGTTCCGTTTTTGCCATTTTGGCTACGAAACCCTAAAAAGAGTATTTTAGCGTACTCTATTAGTGTTATAGATTATAGAGTACGACCACATGAAATAGAGTACAATACTCTATTTTAGAGTACGGTTGGCAACCCTACTTAACCCTCAACGCCGCCGGAACCTAGGAAAACAAGCTAGTGTTGGTGCTAGAAGGTATTTCAAAATATCGCAATGGGAACCCACCGAATTGTTCGTCTGTGTAGGGAATGTTTCCGCTGCTGGAGTACTCCTTGTACTCCTTGTGCTTGCTGTACGATTTCGTCGCCATTTTGCTGACCGTTGACTACCTGGAAAGAACAAAGGTTCGGTTTAAAAAAATACAAATGTAGTCCAGGTACAGTGCGTACGACATCCCCAGGGATATTTAAGAGAATACCGCTGCTGTAACTTATGCATAGCTTATTTGTATTATAGTTTTCATTAATTTCAAAACGTTTAGTATCGAATGATTTAAATTGTGTACAGTCGACTGTGAGTTTTGATTTTTACTAATATTACAAAGCTGAAGAGTTTGTATGAACGCGCTAATCTTAAGAACTACTGGTTCGAATTGAAAAGATATTTTTTGTGTTGGATAGAACATTTTTCGAGTAATGCTTTAGGCTATATAACATCACGCTGCGATATTGGTCGCAGCGTGAAACGAAGAAAAAGTAGAAAAAGTGTAAAAAAAACGGGGGAAAATGCGGACGAAGTCGCTGGCTCAGCTAATCTGTGATAAAATCTTACAACTTTAGAAATTACCGAATGCTCGGTGGTTAGGAAGTTTTCAGAAGAAACAATAGATACCTAATAACCTACTGATACTGTTTTAAGTAAAATCAACTATCGCTCACAAATGCATTCTCAACATGCGTACGCGCCGAGGTCGTCAAGATTACGATCGCGTATCGAATCGACGCATATCGACCGGATCCGACTCTGAGGCGACCATATTGAGAGAGAAACGCGCGTGGGAGGCGCTTTCATACCGGCCGGTCCACGTAGCCTTCCGAAACTTTGAATGGGATGCTAGAAGCTGTTAGATATAGGTACCTAAACTTCAGTAATGTTTGTCTATGCCTTAAATCACAACGCCGATGAGCACGTTTGTAAATAGAAGAAAAGTGAAGCATTTATGCAAAATCAATGTGAAACAGTTATAGGTTTTTTGCCATAATAACATCGCCTAGATTGTTGTACCTTCTGGTCTTAAATACATAAATAAATATTTGGGACATTCCCACACATGGTCATCTGACCTCAAACTACGAAGAGTTTGGACTATGGGCGTCAGAGACTAATATACATACATAGATATTTTTTTAAATACCTGAAATACATAATCACACCCAGACATGTAACAAACACCAATGTTCATCTCACAAAAATATTTATCCCGAGTGGGAGGCGAACCCTTGAAACCGCCATCAAACCAATCTTACATCCGTAGTATATAGGTATTTCTACTAAAATACCAAATATTATATTTATATATATATTTCATGGAAGATTACAGAGTATACACTTGTTGCACTTAGGTATTTATGTGACGCCTTGCAAGGGCAAATAAATTCTATGATGTTCAACAAAACATTTGATTCCAATTAAATAAAATTTATAAATGCATTATGATTTAATAATAATAATAATTTTTAATATCCCATTAAATACGCTGTTGTTATCTTTTATAGCCCAGGTGTATAATGTATTTTAAATGTTTTGTTATTGCATAACATTGCATTCCAGAACATTAAATTCCACATAACTCAACTTAGGTACTTACCTACATAATTATACCTAGACACGTCTTAAGTATTAGGTCCATTTATTATGTTATTTTTTTTAACTAAATATTTCACAACATCACATATTTACATCGATCTGATCCCGTGGTAAGTAGCTTAAGCACTTGTGTTACGGTAATCAGGAACGACAGTGGATACACAAATATACTTAAATATATTTAACAACACACCCAGACACGGAACAAACACCGATGTTCGTCACACAAATATTTGTCCCGAGTGGGAATCGAACCCACGACTCTTGGAACCGTAGGTAGTGAACCTGGGTCACTAACCACTGTTCCACCGAGCCAGTAAGATTTATAATTTATCTGTATTCAAGCCTTAAATTAATTTTGCAAATTATTCATAAGGTACGTTTGACGCTTCTTATTTATATATACTTATTCTTGAAATTGAATGTATTTACTATACGTATAGTTAACATCAAAGAGAATCAATATACTTAATCAAAATAAAAGCGGCTTGATATTATGTCATCTGTGGCCGGCAGCCATGACACATAAAGCCCGTTTTGGCGCGAACACAGCTGTTCAAATATTTTGCATGTTTTACTTACAACTTTATACGCCCACAGTCAACCTGCGTCACATGAATTATACATTTTATTACTTGCTTTCCGCACGAAGTAGCCGGTAGATCCGCAATAAGTGTCTGAACTTCGATAAGTCCATCAAGAGGCATATTTTATTATGTTCACGAATATGGATGTTTCAACTCCTCCATAAACAAATGTCTTGCTTAAATTAAACATCTTTACTTAAAAGACTTTACAGGTGTAAAATTGTGCGATAGTTCTCCGAATTATTAATAGGATTGGATATATGCATTCAAAGATTGCCTTAATTTCTTCATAACTGCCTCGTTGGTCTATTGGTAGCAAGTGCTGCGTTAGGACCGAGAGGTCCCCGGTTCGAGTCCGGGGTCGGGCAAAATTTGTGTGAGTTTTTCTGTAATGAAATTACTCAGCCCGGAGTTAGGAAGTTGGCGGCTGAACGCCCGTGCCTCGGAAAGCACGTTAAGCCGGTGGTCCTGCGCCCGATCTCTCATCGGTCATGTCGGATTGCCGTCTCACCGAATCATGAGAGTAAGGGAATAGAGAGTGCACTTGTGTTTGCGCGCACACTTGTGCACTATAATATTATGTCCTGCGCACTTGGTTGATCTCAATTAAGATCGGCCGCAATGGTCGAAATCGGTCGGACGCCTTATTATATATAATTTCTTCATTTGGCGGATGACACAACAATAAGACTTAAATAACAAAGATATCAGTTTTAACTTAATATGTGACGTCATCACGAGTGTGTAACCAGAGTCTTTACTTCATGAATGAATGAATGACTCGTTCTGGTTGACCTCGGTTATACAGAAGCTAAATTACATCAGCACCGATCAAAACAGGTAAAAGTGGCAACAAATAAGTACCACGTATGCTACTTAATACAATCTGAAATTGCATATGCATAAATGATAGGTACCTACATTTAACAAGAAATCTACAACGTTACCTTACTTTTTGAGTTTGAATTTATCATACCTAGTTACTTAATTTATCAAGATTTACTTTTAATTTTTTTCTTTTATCTCATATTGTGATATTTGCATTTGTCTTTAACAAAACTAAAAGACCATGTAGTAGTGGAATATTTTAATTTAATTTTATCAAATTAAAAAAAGCTACAGCACCGGATGATTTTCTTTTTTGCGATTGTTGTTTATCAGGGCAAGTTTTGTATAAATACCTACGTTTTTCACCGGGTCAACTAAAATTTAATCAAAATAGATAGGAACGCTTACCACGCCTCAACTCCTCCATTCTTACACAAACTGCACCCTTAAGCAACACCATGGCATCCAAACGAATAATGGTTAATCGATTCACCAATGCATATTGCATGTGCAACGACATTCAATGCAAATTCTTAATTGCATTTTAAATATGCTCGACTGGGCACCTGTCACATTCACGTACAGATTTTGAACCAGCATTGCTATTGTATGGAGGATAAGTAATATTGTTAAGTATAGGAGGGTAGGTAAAGCTTGAAAATGACAGGTCATCTTACCTACAGATATTGCCAGTGAGAGAACTCTGAATTGTTTTTACAACAGTCGTATAACGATTTCATAAACATACCCATTACGAATTTTTTTTATTTGGTAAAAATATGTGGTTTATTCCGAACCTGACCCGAAAACCTAAACCGGTCGTGGCTTTGGCAGGAATTTGAAAAAAATATAATAATAATATATAATATAATATAATATTTATTGCGAATGTAACACCCGAAAACCTGTCCGTCAGGTTAGGATTATAATTGAAAAAGTAATTAAAATTTCACACAACACATCAGTTCTTTTTTCAAATTTCTGTTAAATCCCGACCGGGCTAGGTTACGCTGGGATAAAAAAAAATTTAAATCTTCCTGGAAGATTTATATATTAAATCAATATCTCACCTAGTCTAGCTTTTTAACTGTGATACTGTGCACATAACTTTTATGGTTAATAACTTTTATTTAGGTACATATTTAGTTTTAATTGCATCCATTCATACCGAATGCATATCCATAAAGTTACATAGCTTCCGCGAGTAAGCCTACGGTAACTCCTTTTACTGTGACCATCAAAACATCAACTACCTACTTCTACCTTTACTCTTCTTAAGATTGCGAGTATCTTACCCACATGATACCCTGATATTCACCAACAAGTTGACAAATCCTGCATCGCGCTATTAAAGTTTTTCTCCCGCGTCGCATATATACGACGTACGTTGTATGCCCGTCGGGGTCAGCAGCCTAGAGGGAAGCCAGTCGGCCGAGCTGGTGTAGATCGGTCCCTGTCAGATGGGCCCTAGTGGCCAAAACTGGTCAGAACAACAACGGATTTCCAATGGAGCTATACCTATGAGGCGAAGCAACATAACCGTAAGGTTAACTCGACCCCACTTTTTGGTAATTTAAGCTTTTTTTTTTCTAACTGACATACGATGATGATGATGGACTTGCGGGGGAGTGGATGGCTCCCACCCCGAAGGTATTTAACCTTTTAAATGAATTTCGTTAGTTTAATTTTTTTTAAATCTTCATTGTAGATAATAGGGACCAGCAGATAGATATCGTACACAAAATCGAAGTTCTCTTTTACATAATCTTCATAGTTTAAAATCTACTCTTCCGTTTTATTTTCAATACAGTAAATATGAGCAATATAACTCGGACGATGATGATGATCAGGCGGTTGATGAGGATTAATCAATGTATGCGTAAAACATACATTGATTAATCCTCATCAACCGCCTGCAGAAACTGATTTTATATGACGTAGCAAGTATAAATTAATACTTTATTAGACGATATTTAGAATATGTTCAAAACTGCACGTTCTAAGTACTGCTTGTAGCAGCTCAGTAAATACAACTGAAAACATTTGTTTTTTCCAACAGATCGTGAGTCACAGATGATGCCACTTTGTTCTTCGTGTTTAGTTAATGCATATGATAAATTCTTCCGAGAAATTCAATTAACTATAAATGCTTACATTGAAATATATTTGTTAAGATGTCATTTTTAAAAAATACTCGGTAGGTGAACCTTCTGGTATGAGTGATAAAAAAATGTATAAATTTAATTTACCTTTACTGAATGATTTTAATACTTTTATAATTCATTAACTAAAAAGTGTCGAAAAGAAAGTTGTGTTAACTGACTTTTTAACATATACACATTCATGTATCCATGGACGGGACTCGAACCCACGATCTTGGATTATTGCGGAGTAATGTTCTAATTGAAGTGTGTCCTATCCTATCCCACGAACCTGAAATCAAATTACCGTTCATACGCGTCATGAGTGTGTGTTAATCCGATATTAAAAATTTGTCACAAACAAAAATACAAACATTTCTTTTTTTTTTTGCTGTATATATCAGAATCAGCATTGATAAAAATATATAGTTCAAAAGCTAATCTTCAAAAGCTAATTTCGTAACAAATAAAAATAATCATCTCAAATAAATATTTGTCCCTGGCGGGGACCGAACCTACAACTCCTCAATTCTTAAAGCAAGAGACGGTACGATGCACTACTAATCTATACTAATATTATAAAGCTGAAGAGTTTGTTTGTTTGTTTGTTTGTTTGAACGCGCTAATCTCAGGAACTACTGGTTCGATTTGAAAAAATCTTTTTGCGTTGTATAGACCATTTATCGAGGAAGGCTTTAGGCTATATAACATCACGCTGCGTCCAATAGGAGCAAAGATACAATGGAAAATGTGTAAAAAACGGGGGAAACGCGAACGAAGTCGCTGGCATAATATATAATGTGCCATCCAATCACACACATAATATTCGTAGTATATTTAATTCGTCCACATTAGATACACGAATTAGACTGTTCACCAATATAACACGGGGAAGTGTCTGAATAAATTACACAATTTAATTATGTATTAGGTACCTACTTAATTATATATGTAAGCATTCGACATTTTATTGTTTTTCGCCGTTGTCATATGTTAATACGATCCTAATACGTAGGAGCTTAGTATTACATACCTTAGTAAATAATATGTATAAATACCACAGCTGTGTAACAAATTATAATTACTACAAGTTGTCCTTCATCCTAATTTGGCCAGTAGTAGTATAGATTGTCAATCGTAAAATTTAATTTATTACTGTCAAAATTTACGATCAAGTTTATTACGATACGATTTTTGGATTAAAACATCATTCTGAGATACATATCTTTTTTTTCCTAACTGACACACGATGATGGCTTGGAGTAGCCTCGGCATCATCACCGGACTTGCGGAGAAGTGGATGGCTCTCACACCTAAAGAGGTACCTACCATTGATTCTATCTACCATTAAAACTTTTCGACGTTAAGTTAAGTTTAAAATACCTACTTATATAAAGAAATATTACAGTCAACAACTCATCAGACCTAGGTACTTTGGATGTTTTTGACCGTCCTTATATTGTAGACATTAAAGTTTATATCAAACTTTCAGTCCTCCAACATACTGTTGGCCGCACAATTTTAAATAGGTACATCTCTAGTAAGTAACTTGTGGCAAAAACAATTAGTAAGCTAATAAGCCAAGTCATCGAACGAAACATCTGTGTTAGTCCGTGCTCGTAACATAAATAGTGCACCGATATGGTGTGAGTTGACAAACTCGTGACTTGACTGACTTGCCCTTTGAGGGTTGAGTCTTCTCGGTAGAATCGGTAGTAGAATCATACTATTGCTGAATTGACGATTTATAAGTAAATAAAAGATATAATTATATATGAATAAAGAATTTTTGATATCTATTATGGACTAAGTATATTTAAAATAGAATCTGTCGCGTGTCCGTTTACCTTACAACATTTTTCCTACTCTGTATGAAAGTTTTCCGTACAGTATTAAAGTTTTCTGTACCTATGTCCTTCCTCGGATCATAAAAGAATAAAGTAAAATCTGGATATTTTTTGTTGTAACGGACACACCTAAAACCTAAATTAAAAATATTATTAGACCAGGTACAAATGTTTCAATATTCAAAATCATGTTATGTACGAGTATTTTTGCATTAATATTAAAGAGGAACTTTGCATACCTACCGTTTCTTTTTATCTAGGTCACAGTAGTAATGGGGTTGCATTGTGTAATGCTCCTGCTTAAATCATACATTAAAGAGCTACATACTCGAAGCTTCAAGACACCCTTCTCCATTAGTCGTCATTAAAAGCAGCCGTAAAACTGATAGTGCGGTTTATTTCCAAACTAACACTCGAGAATGGGAACGGGTTAGCCGACCATCCTACTAATATGAAATATCCGATACATGTGTGTTTGTTACTCTTTCACGAAAAACCCAATGAATAGATTCTGATAAAACTTCACAGTAAAATAGCATATATCAGAGTAACACATAGGCTACAATTCATAAAGCTATGATGTACACTCGGGGACAAATAAACCGGGCCACGAACCATTTTTCATACAAACATGTCCAGTTCTGAGCCCTATAAATGTAAAAGTTTTAGTGCTATGGTAATAATTTAAATGTAAATAGATGTCAGAAATGATAAATTTTTGAAGAAAATATGTTAACTAACTCCAGATACACCAATTTCCTTAAAATCAGGAAAATGTAAGTTATTTTACTTGTTTCGTACAAGTTTATATGGGATGCAAAAAACCACCAATGTTTGCTACGTTTTTAAAGAAATGAGCATATTTCTGGAGATAGTTAACATATTTTTTTTATAATTGATAATTTCTGACATCTATTTACATTTAAATTTTTACCATAGCACTAAAACTTTTAGATTTATAGGCCTCAGAATTGGACATGTTTGTATGAAAAATGGTTGGTGGCCCGGTTTATTTGTCCCCGAGTGTATATTATCCAAAATTTAAGGATAAGTAGGTACCTCCACGCGGACGTAGTTGCGGGCGGCCGCATATAAGAACCAAATTGAAGCGGGTTTAGAGTTTATTTTCGGTCTCACAGGTTTACACGAAATTAACTGTGAGATTACGAACAGAAGCTTATTTATACGACGTTAAAAATAATGCGGCCCTTTGTTGTTTTAGAATGACGAAAGACGGTTAATACATTGGATAGATGATGTCTTATGAGAACAGTTGTTTTCGGAGTTTGTGTTGTTCACATTTACTTGGCTATTCTTCACATGTCACAAGAATACATCCTTAATTGAGGGGCTAGCTAAGTGGATGGAAATAAATAGAATCATCATTACCAACCCATATACGTCCCCACTGCTGGGGCACGGGCCTACCCTAAACTAGGGCGATAATAAATAGAATATACTGCTTTTAAATTAGATATCTTATACTAAATATTAGTCTTTATGGGTCTACCCGCGTTATTAGCTTATAACCTTAAGCTACGATATGTCAGCTTGTTATCAAGTCTGCCATCTATAAATTCGATACCTACATGGTTGAATATAATAGTTATACACATGTACGTTACTTAACTTTTATCTAACACCTTTGGCTATAGTCAAGATATATAAAATATAGTACTGTACCTATATACCCAACCTGTTTATTTACGTACAGAAATTTTAACTGCATCACATTGCGTTATTGGTTCATAATTCGAAGATTGGAAATTGGAACTAGTAAATACGTCGTGTCTTGGCAAATCGCGTAAACTGTAGAATGCAGCGATTAGGGTTTACCTCCAGTGAAGTGCTATGCTGCTGTGGTGCGAGAATGAGAAAGCTAAGCTACGAAACTATACATACCGTATCCACTGATGCTAAGCTGGGGGACGGCGCTAGTTTTTTTTTTATAAAAGTCTAACAAGATGACCTCACTCCACCTGATGGTAAGCGGTAGTGAGATCCAAATATGAGGTCGACAGGCGCAATAGATCGTATTGAGCCTGTCGCACTCACCCTGAAGGCCTGCTTAAATGCCGTTTCACGCCCCGCCTGAAGAGCCCGGGATCATAGGAGGGAGGGAAAACATGAGCTGGAAGAGCATTCCATGCCTTAATGGCACGGGGCAGAAATGAGGAGCTAAACCTCTTAGTCCGAGCCACCAGCGCCTGCATTGTATGTGGATGGCAGCGCTGCCCAGCACGTGTCGTTCGGGAGTGGAATGGGGAGGGAGGGACTAGCTGGAATAGCTCTTCAGAGCATTCCCCATTATAGTACGAGTAATAGTATCCAAAGCATACCTACGTCCATAGCACGCATGCATCCTTTCATAAAAAAGCTTAGTTGGATCCGTGTTCACCAGTGCTATGCTTTCAGGAACAATGAATATGATTCGTTGATATTAAATGCATCCATAGCAGCGCAGCATAGCATACATCTCTGATAGAAAAGAAGCCACGGCTTCCTGCCCAACGGTACTGAGAGAGGCAGTGGAGCGAAGTAAAGTAGAAACGTTTACCTAAAGGTTTTTACTAAATATCGGTTCTTAGTTACCTTTTCTGGGACATTTCTATGACCCCAAACTAAGCTGAGCTTGTACTATGGGGCTGATATACCTATAAGTATACATAGATATTTATAAATACATACTTAAATACATCATCATGATGATGATGACTTAAATATATAATCACCCCCAGAGTCCCCAGACACGGAACAAACACCATAGTTCATCACACAAATATTTGTCCCGAGTGGGAACCCACGACTCTTGAAACCGCCAGGCAGGGTCACTAACCACTGTTCCACCGAGCCGGTCAAAAAATTTTAATCACCATTTTATAGTTTCTCCGCCCCGCAGCCTAGCTCCACTTCGGTAGACAGACAGCCTAATGCCGGCGGTGGAACGACTTTACCCCCACTAGAGCGGCTAATACCACCGTTTGTGGTTCCCAGAGCGGCTCGCTTCATTTGCATGTCGTTATTTAATGTCAACAACACTTACGCGATACACCTAAAGTATTTCCTATTACCATAATACGAATACAAATCTCAGTAGGGTTGTCTGCACTGAGTACCGCTAATCATATTAAATTTCATAAAGTGGCACTTATAGGTACAGGTCGACAGCCTAGTATTTAACTAGCTATGGATCTAAATTCTGATCCACAATCACTGGTTTTAAACCGAATAAGTTTAGTATTTTCATTAAATTAAGTACCGATACCTCTTGCTTTCATCACATGTGACGAAATTACAACAACTAAGGTTGTCTATAACAAAACAACCATGTAATAGCTAAGGCCAAAGGATTGGCTTAATTTAGCTAGGAATGCTTTGTCCAACATTCACTTCAGTCTCCCACAGCATCATGTTGTAGAACATTTTAATTATCATTTCAATATTCAGGGAAACCACTGGGTTACAGGACAACGGTCCTGAAGCAATACCATAAGTCAATTGTTTTTGACTAGTTCCTTATCTTTTCATATAATTGTTGTTTTTAATGATATTAAAGCTAAAATGTAAATTGAAAATTTAAAAAAACTCCCATTTATGACCCTGACTTATCGTTACCGAATTAAGATCGCAAGTACAATATACTAGAAGTGCAGCAGTAATCTTGCTAGGTGTAAACCCTAGCCTTCATCAGCTAACAAAAATGGCTCACAAATAAAGGCTTCACGGCTGTCGCAAGCGCGTGGGCGCCGTTGCGTCACCCATTCACCTCAGCATCCGGCGCGGGCGGCTGCACTACAAGACTCCCTTGCATTAAAATATGTCTCTATGGGTCTACACGCGATATTAGGAGTAGCAAATTACATGTTTCGACTGGGTTACACCAATCGTGGTCGCTCGCGACATTTTAGTGTAATGGAACGCGAATGTCTAAAATTTCCCTTGCATTAGCCAATGCGACTTCATTATAAGAATATATCATGATAAAAGCGTCGATGGCCGAGTGGTTTAGGTCGTTGCTTTCCATGCTAGAAGTCGCCAGTTCAAACCCCGCCATGTACCACTGTGATTTTCAAATTTGAAAGTGTACGATATTTCGACGCTTAACGGCGAAGGAAAACATCGTGAGGAAACCTGCACAGTGCACACCTATGAAGAAATTCTTAGGTTGTGTAGTCAACCAACTCGCACTTGGCCAGCGTGGTTGTTTAAGGCATTATCGCCCTAGTTTAGGATAGGCCCGTGCCCCAACAGTGAGGACGTATATGGGCTGATGATGATAATTGATAAGAATACTTTTTTAGGAGTGGAAGCCATCCGCATCCAATAATCCAATCATCGTAGTAAGTTAGGAAAAAAATACCCGCTTGCACTACGCTATTGCGTTAAGTCGTAACTAAACATAACTTCTTTGGAGTGCATTCGGTTTAAGACTAGATAGGGTTTTAGTTTTTCCTCTAACTCAACTAAGGGTCAAGTCCAATCAAAACAATTTGTGATTCTTCACGGCCGTAAAATGTTCATTCCCCTAACTTGGGTTTAACGCTTCTAATTACATGACTAAGGCACTTCGTAAAAGCATTCTGTTGTAGCACATACTTTACATTCGTAGAAAACTTCTAAGATCAAGTGGCCTTATTACCTCTTCATGTTTTAGGACTTATCTTCTAGGAACTAGAAAGGAACCTAAACTCTATTTCAACAGAGGAAATACAAATCGCACATACTATTGCCACAGATATCGAAGTACGAGAATAGCCAACATATGAAAACCACACCTCGCCAGAAATAGATACCGAGCACAGATCAACATAAACAATCACTTGCCTCAGTGTTTATCGACGTTTTAGCGCATATCTGAGTACCCTTGACCGCCACAAGACTACAGCATGACATCATCCTGCAGTTTCGTCGGATTCGTTTTATTTTTGCATGGCGCCCCTCTTTCTTACTCTCGAGACTATCTCGTTCTTGTCTGGCTGATTAAAAACACCGGTTCGTGGGAATGAAGGCTGCGTTATTCGTAACAAATATTATAATCATCATACACTTCATGCACTTTTATATTACACAACATCACATACCTATGTATGTATCAGATCTATATCTGATTCCGTGGTAGCTTAAGCACTTGTGTTACAGATATCAGATTCGACAATGGATAGAAAAATAAACTTGAATTATATTTAATAACACACCCAGACACACTACATAGCTATGGCTTGCTCGAGCCATTCACACGTTTAGGACAGATTACCAACATAATTTGTAGTTAATGTAAGTAAGTATAGCTAAAGTGTTTATTGCTAACTAAGTGTAAGTAAACAATATTCCACACATATCCTAAAAAACTTAGGTATTTTTATGAACTGCAACAATGCTTGGAGTTCACACATTGAATGTTACATACACAACACAATAGGACTTCTATATTTATTGACTAAAGATATAGTAGAAGGAGATTTTACCTAAGAGAGATTTTACCTACTTAGTAAGCTAACCTTTACTGTTTAGGATTGAATTGAAGAAGCTCTTCCGAAGAAAACGTAAGATGATCAACCTCACTTTCCAAGATGCAACATGAGAGTGCACATTAAGAACCTAACTTTCGTGTCTCAAACATTAGCAACAACAGTGTTGAAATTTGAATTTTACGACGTTGTCTTTTCTAATTCTCCGAATGGACCCGAGGCGAGGTCATCGGTCGACCAATTAACGTCTCAACAAGCACTCCTTTCATCGCTAATGACTGATTCACCGATGACTACAAACATTTTGTCGAGTAGCACACATCGATTAGCTATTCTTCTTCTGTTTCTGTATCATTTCTGAGGTGCGTAAACATGATTTTTTTTTTGGAGATAGAGTAGAAAGATGTTTGATCTGTAAAATTGTAGGTACCTTATGCCTACCATTACAGAAAATAAATACACTTCCACAATTTGTGATATTAGACAAAGTAGTTGAGATTTTGCTTGTGGACAGTACCTTAATTGACACGTTCCATTTCAATATAATTGATTAGATTCTAGTGTTACAAGAAAATTTGTGTAGTTTGCAGCCACCTTATCATTGTGTGGTCTGCGAAATAATAGATGGCTGTACCTAATTACGTATCCATAACGTTTGCGTGAATGCTAATGATCGATTACAGTCTTTACGACCGACCACCCAAGCTGAAATGTAGAATGTGGTGTGGCGCCTACAGATTTATGAGACGAATCTACTCAGATGATAATAAATAATGTGCTTTACTGAACAGTTCCATCATTTTTATTTTTGGTTAAAAATGCAAAGGAATTTACTGACTCACGATCTCTACTACTCCCTGGAGAACAAAGTAGCCTGTAATCAAATACATTTTGTTACCGAAGTAGTGTGTGTCTCTTCAGTTAATCAATTTGAAATTTGCCATTATATTCTCCCATCGATACAAAAAGAAAAAGAATAGAATTTGAAAGATGATTTTGGCTAGATCGAAAAGTAAACAACAGTTATTATTTTATTAATTCGACAAAATACTAGTTTGTCACCTTCGCACGTAAGAGAAAATCGCACGACGAACACCCACGCAATGGTTTATACCACCTAAAGAAATGCTGTTTTAATGTTTTGAAAAACGGAAAAGTTCAATTACTTCTCTATTGACCGGGGATTTGAACACACGTCCTTCCAGGAATAGCGCCCAGACGTGCGAAACCTTTACACCAAACAACAGCTTACTGAAGCCGTTGAATTTTTCCCGCATGCATGAAATACTGTTTAAGAATAAGAATAAGAATACAGTTATTGTCTCATATTACAAGTTTTAACATAAATAACATAACAAAAAATTCAGGATGCATGCATGAGACAAAGGGAAGGAGCTCAGCTGATGTTGCCGCGGGAGAGTATTCCCGGGCAACCCTGGTTTTCAGCTACTCCCCTGCCCTCTGAGAAGTTGTTTGAAGGCATAGGTGTAACTAGGTTGAAAAAAAAAATTAAACTTTTAATACCTAGTTTATAAAACGCAAAAGCCACAAATTAATTTCAAGTAGGTACCAGACCAAGAAGGTAAGATACCTACAACGAATGTCGTACTACACATAACACCTACCACATTTGACAATTTGTTTCATCTTTATCCTCACGGTCATTCCTTCGACTTAAGGTCATCCAACAGAAGTAAAATAAGTGTTCACAGTTTAGATTACGCAAACGGTCTTGTGTTCGGAACCGGTCGACCTGTCCTCTTAAAAGGGAAGTCGTTTGTCTCGGCATCGCGTATCGAGTGGTTCCGTGCCAATATTGGTTGCATTGCCTAGCCTAGACTATACTAGTAACTGCCTAGACGTTAAGCAGGTTAATTGGGTACACTCGTGTTTCAGTAAGGGCCTGTTAGCCGCCCTGTTAGCGTAGGATTGCAAATCCTTTATTTAGACGGATGACCGTGACATGTAACTAGTGAATGTGGGCAACTTCAGCACTAAACTCTCATAAAAAGCTATAGAATCTTTTTCGAATTAAAATCGGAACCATTCTAATTATCGAGTTATATTTAAAGACTTGTATCCTTCCTACTAATATTGTAAACGCGAATGTTTTTATAAATGTATGATTGTTATTCTTTCACGCCAAAAGTACTAAACGAATTTTGACATATAGCTTACACACACACTAGATTAACACAGAAGCTACAATTCATAAAATATTGTACATAATATAGCGACATCTAACTCCACACGTACAAAGTCGTAAACGGCCGCTAGTTAATAAAGAGTTATAAACCTTGAAAGTTTGAAATGGTTTTCTAAAACAGCTGTGAACCTTACTAAGAAAGAAAATAAATGAGTAAAAATATAATATAAGCGCACGTATGTTATGTGGGTAGGTACCTAAGTACAAGGATGGCAGGTTGACAGATGCGAGCTGGCGAGGTCAAGTTCAGGGCTTATCTTATCGGTTTGCTAATTTGTCGTTTGCCTCACTAACTAATAACCTTGAATAGGATAAGAAACAATGCCATTTTGCAGTCAAGTAATTTATTGTTTACAGTAATATTTGGTGGATAAGATATATTCAAAGCCCACGTTTAACAACATTTGGTTCAAATTAAGATATATTAGAGCAAGGACGGTAAAGATACATTTTTGGAAGTCCTATAAAAAGCAGGACATTATGTAGGTAATTAATACTCAAATAAAAGAGGTAACTAAAAAGTTTAAATCATGGCTTATTAAGCCATATCAGAAATTCGATTACATCGAGACTATTCGATTGTGGTTCAAGAAAAAAAGGAGACAGTTCTACGCTTGCATATGCAATCTATGCTACGCTTGCATATGCATGTAACTTAATTATGACCAAAAAAGGTATGTCATTCAAGATAATTTTCATGTTACGTATATGGACTAGCAATCATATAGTTGCATTCATACTCAGATTAATGATGCAGTCCATCTACCATATTTGTGTCAAAAGGAAGACGTCGGTTATTTCTAGCATTAGTATGAATATTAAAACTTCTGTCCTTGTCAACGCTTGTCTAGTTAAACTTCCTACGCATTGCATCTCGGGTAGATTAAACGATATTAAACTTTATTTGTAAAGCAATAGAAGCTATGTGCATAAACAGTCTTGCCTAAGAATTGTCAGTAATGAGCCGCCAGGCTAGATCGTAGATATTAGGTGTGGCTGATTGACTGATCGACCTTTTGGTCCTTTAAGTAGGTACAGGGACGTAAGTATTCTATAATCTATGGTCTATACGATTTTAGACTTTCGCGTTCCATTACAATCTGAAATTGAGGTCGTACGTAATGTTCGTAGGTAAAATGGATAGGAACTTTCATTCCTCATCATCATCATCATCAAAGTCATCATCATCATCATCAATCATTGCTCTTACTAAGATGATATTGATAATAAAATTATCAGCCCTTATGCACCTAAACCATGCACTTTTCTTCATGTCCGTACAAGCCGTATTATCCGCGGGATGAGTTGTCCGGTTCAAAAATTGCACTAGGACATCTCATCCCACGGCATGACATCGAGCGGGGTGAGTTGACCAAAGCCACGATAATTATCAGTATATAAATGTCCGGTATGTTTAATTCAAGTCTCTATTATAATATGAATAATCCGAAACCGTACTTCATCGAGCGATGTACAAAATGATTTTACTGACAACACTCATTCCACGAAGGCTTAAACTTAAAAGCTCTTCAAAGCCCAAAAAACACCAAGCGTAACGGTATAAACTCAACATCGTAGCAAGGTAGACTATTAAATCGACATCATTTACTTTTACTTCCAGTGTCGAAACCTGTCGAAACGTTTCAGAGAGCTGTTCTGCGCAGGCGACGCGTGGGCGCCGCCCGCCCACCGGCCTGCCCTACATCGCTACTACACAATAAACACACCTTTGAACTACCATTATGCCGCGGCCACATTACCAGGCTACGATATATGTGCAACTATCCTGCTCTATACGATGCAGACTGATGAGATACAATTACATCATACATACTCTAAGCAAAGTCACTGTTTCTGTGCCTCTACCCTATGTAATGCTTAAATCTTTAAAACGGCACAACGGATTTTCATGCGATTTTTTGAATAGGTAGAGCGATTCAATTGGAAGGTTTTTATGAATTATTTACCCGAAGCACAGAGAGGGCACTATAATATATTTTGTGCCAACACTACAGTAGGTACTATTATTCTAATCATAATTATTAAGAGGCATGGTTTACAGGCGTCAAGACGGGAAGGCTTTTTAGACAACTATCATATTCAGTCTTCTCTTGACTACGAGCATTATAAAGAGCTTTAAAAGTCGGGTTTAAAAATAATTAAGTAGATACCTAGGTACTATAATAAATGTCGTCGTTGCCCGCGAATGTAGCCACAGCGTTAAAGCTTTCGTAGAGCTGTTGCTAACAGTCTGAATGTTATTGCTTTTGTACCTAGTTAATGCAGTTAGGTATCATTTGGTGGATATTAGTATGGTTCTGGTACAGTGGTACTTGAATGCATACTAAATCCGAACCATGATTATACATATACATATATGCGTCCGACCGATTTCGGCCATGGCGGCCGATTTCAATGGAGATCAGACATAATATGTACGCGCAAACACAAGTGCACTCTCTGTTCCATTACCCTCTTAGTTAGGTGAGACGGCAATCCGACATGACAGTTGAGAGATCGGGCGCAGGTCCACCGTCTTAACGTGCTTTCCGAGGCACGGGCGTGCATCCACCAACTTCTTGACTCCGGGCTGAGTAATGTCTTAACAGAAAAACTCACACAAATTTTGCCCGACCCCGGTCTCGAACCGGGGAGCTCTCGATCCCAATGCAGCTTGCTCCCAATAGACCAACGAGGCAGTCAGTTAATATCATCATCATCATCAGCCCATATATGTCCCCACTGCTGGGGCACGGGCCTACCCTAAACTAGGGCGATAAGGCCTTAGTTTTAGTAGTAGTTAGTCAGTTAATATCGTTAATCAGCGCTTCGTAGGATATCTATTCTGCGTAAGCACAAGCTGAGTCATGTCCTTTTGCTCATCTGATTTTGATTTTTCTTTGTATTGTTTGCAAATTGTCTCTTTTTTATATTAATTGTACTGTTCTGTTTTTTTTTCTGTAATTTGCAAAATTTTATTCTTGGAGCAATAAAGTGATTTTTGTTTTTGTTGTTTTTGTTGTAATAATATGTATATTATTATCTAAAACAATTTTCACGGTTTGGTTTGGTACGAGTTTGGTAAGATAATTCGAAGAGTCGATTATAAATATGAGTATGCACTCAGACAGTCGACTTTGCTCAATCTTGTTCCAGATAAATTTTTCGCGAAGGCTGAATTCCGATCAAAAATAGCGGGTCGAGGCGAAAGTATTACATATCGATACTTTAAATCTCAAATGGCGTAACCACCAAAACACTACTTTTCAGGAGAGCAGAAAAACAAAAAAAAAATTATTTTTTAATTCATAACTTTATCAATTTTAATACAATGAAAATGTTTTATACATCAAATTTCTTAGAATTTTGAGATAAAGGCTTCAATAGGAACTCTTCGTACCTAAATCTTATATTTAAGAAACTAGAAGTCGGTTACGACTTGTGAAAATATTACAAAAAGGCGTTTACGCCCCATAAAAATCACGATTTTTAAGAGGTGAAGGTCGTATCTCCAATAAAAAAATGTTTCTTGTGCTTTAAACTCATTTAATAATAAAAGAAAACGTAAAATATTCACTCTGTGTTACGCTTTTACAAAGTTACGCCGTTTGACACTTTTTCATAGTGACTCAACGCGTAATTTTTAGAATTGGATGAAAAATTTTGGAATATGGGAAACTTCACTAAGATTTTTACGTATCTAAATCGATTAATTTTGTCATTTGAAACCCCCGTCGATGTGTATTCACCATACATTTATCTATGTATTCAGCCATTTGAGTACTTGTGCGCATAGATTACGTTCCTCGGTGTATTTATTATTTTTTGTGACCGTTACGTTGCCTTTGGCGCGTTATTGGTCTTTGATCCTGATTTGTGTTTGGACATTGATTTAAAATGCCGAAACAAGGAAAAGCAATAAATAGCCAATGTCTCCGCACTCTTAATCCCCCCGCGCATCAATACTAACAATAATAATGACAATCATGTGTTCAGCGATGTTGGGTGTAAACGCCTTTCTTTTGTATTGCAATTTCGAAAAATAGCGTGTCTTACGAGTTACGCCAGAAAATTATGTCACTTACACCCTTTTTTTTTGACATTTTTTTCACGTCACAATAATATCTAAGGGCGTAAACACCAAGTAAATTAGACTAAGCCTTTTACGACCTGTTTACCTTATAAAAAGTGTTCAAATCTATAAAAAACATTGGGTCGTAATAACCTTTTTTTTGCGAATTTGAGAATTTTAAATATACAGATCGATAGAGAAAAAAAAACTGAATAAAACTGCATTAAAAAGTCATTTTGACCAAATTGGCGGTTACGCCATTTGAGATTTAAGGTAGCGATATAGACATACTTTAGTATGACTATGTTTTTATTTTACACTAAAAGAGTGGAATAATAAACGTACATGCATGAATACTTATCCTATAACCTGTTGATTTCAGTGTCATCAACTTCGATAACAAAGCAAACACCTTTTCGAAGCTAACACTTCAAAGCATCTGAGACGAAAATGACTGTTGTTATCTTTATTCTAGCTTTTTAGGGTTATCAAGCCTGGAAGATAAAAAATATCCATCTATAGCCAACTAAGATTCACAATATATTTATTTTCAACACATTCACAAAAAGGATTGACCGTCATGCAACCCAATGTTTACGAGCAGTCAATGAGTATTACTATGATCTCATAAACTCCCACACATCAGACGAGAGGTGAATAAGTTTCCCTGAAATCGAATTACGTGTCGCGCCATCGGTCGGCAGCTAGAAAATAAACAAATGAAACACGACCAATCACGTGCTCCATATGTCACAGAGGAGATCATTAAAACCCCGGTTGCTATGGACTATTTCTATGAACCCTCCGAAATAGCAACGGATGTCTACAAAGTGCGAACGCACACGCACCTACACGTATCCGCAAATACCTCATCCCTTTCTAACTTGCGGCCTTATTCTTCTGAAATAACTTCCTTCTCTTTCTGCACACCTACACGGAAAACTCAAGGAGATTCAGTTCGTAAAACTATGAATGAACGGCTGGCTTGAACTGTAGTTATTATAATTTATAGTTTATAATTTGCATGTCAAAAGGTTTGTAAATGAATCTCGATCTCAGCGATGAAATCCGTAGACACAGGCAGAAGAGGACTATATACGTTTCGCTTTTTTATACGGATCGTCTCGCTAGTTCTTCTGGATTGATTTTGAGAAGATCTAAATATTTTCAGCAGACAATAAACTGTACTTTTTAACTTATCGCTAATAATCTATTTCTCAAATTGGGGATGTATCTCAAATTAGCCACAAAACTTTAAAAATTCAGGAAATTTATACTAATCTATACTAATATTATAAAGCTGAGGAGTTTGTTTGTTTGTTTGTTTGTTTGAACGCGCTAATCTCAGGAACTACTGGTTCGATTTGAAAAAATCTTTTTGCGTTGTATAGACCATTTATCGAGGAAGGCTTTAGGCTATATAACATCACGCTGCGACCAATAGGAGCAAAGATACAATGGAAAATGTGTAAAAAACGGGGGAAACGCGAACGAAGTCGCTGGCACAGCTAGTTTAAAATAAAGCTCATACTTATACATTAAATTGCGTCACTTCAGTGTTAGCACACGCATTAATTAATCAATGTTTTTAATGTCACAGTCGTCATTATTTCGTGTCACGTTAAATTGCCTTACATCATCCTCCTCCTGCGTTAATTAGGATCGCAAATAGTTCCGAAGATAAAATGAACAGAACAGCAACAAACGAATTACCAAGGTCACCTTGTCTGGCATAAAATATAGGTATAGTATACCTGGACGGGTCAGACCTGTTTCGGTAACTTTATTTTGGATTCAAAACACAACATCCAACGAAAAGCCATTCTAAAAACGATTCGGGGTTAAAAAGAAACTTTGAAATGTGTCTGGGCGCTATTGTGAAGATTCCACAGCATTTAGAACAGTCACTTTACTCATTGGTTTACAAATCACAGTTTTGAAAGTAGATACAGAAAAAGGCACTTAAAATTTAGATTGCAATTAATCTTCGACTGTACTAGGTACATGAAAAAGAACATAAGTGTATTGATGATGATGATGATGATTTGTACCAAATAAACAATTCTTCTATTCTATTCTATTCTATTTGCATATGGGTGGATATTTGAAATTTGGTTAACTTCTGACCTAATTTTGAAAGTAGTGTTTTTAGTTAAATATTGGTAAAGTTTATACTCTATGCTGTGTGTATAACATCTACATTACTGCATCTAAAAGGGCCAGTCACTTTACCTGATATTTTAAGAGAAATTGATGATTTTGTAAAATCAGGGTTCTAGGGACTGATTATATGTGATAGGGACTGATGTAAAAAACGATTATTATATCAAATCACACTTTAATTGCAAATCAACTGTAACAAAAAAATATCTCTTGAGTTAAAAAAATCTATGAACTACATTTGGATTAAAAAAAAACGCACCTTTTAAAATCTTATTCAAAAATTCCTAAATCTTATGTTGAGGAACACTATCTAGGTATCATTGGAAAGGTATCAAAAAGGATTATCAAAAAACAATTACGTTTAATCTATATTTTTAATTAAAATTATACAAAAAACATTAAAATTGTAAATATAATAATAATTCTTCTGGTTTCGGATAAGCCGTTCCCAGAAGTCTGAGCCTGTGCCTGGCCAGTGAGTGACATTCACATAAGATATGTTTCATGTCTTCCATTGCTTCCTTGCAAGATCTACAATCGCTGTTTGAGGACAGTCTCATTTTCATCAGTAATGATTTAGTGACGTAGTGCCCTGTTAGCGCTCCCATGAGTAGACGACTTTGAAGTCTGCTTCCACCCATCATGGTTTTGTACCACGTTTTTGGATTGTCGCTGATAAAGCTCTTGGTTTATTCTTCCAATGCTTCCAACGCTCATTATCAACATGTTCCTTAAATGCCGTGTTGATGGTGCTTAAAGCTAGCCCAACAAATGGCTCTGGTCCAATATGATTTGCTTCTGAGCCTCTTCTCGCAAGTTCATCTGTCCGGTCCCTCATAGACCTCACCAACTTCAGGAGCTTTCCTTGAGGGATAAGACCTCATTCTTCATTTAAGATGGTCCTGGGACCATCTTAAATAGATGTGCTCTATCGGATTCAAATCATTACTTCTCGCTGGCCATTGCATCACAGAAATTTGGGACCTCCGCATGAAGTTGCTCACGATGGCTGCAGTGTGAGTGCGAGCGTTGTCGTGCATTAATGTGAACCCCTCGCCAAAAGATTCGGCAAAAGGGACCACATGCACATCCAGTATCTCTGTGATATAGCGGCGCGCAGTCAGCGACCCTTGTCCGTGGGCACCCCCGGGAGACGCAGCCAAGGTCGGTTTTGCCGGCAGTCGACATACCGCCCCAGTACATGCAGTATCTGCCTCCATATTCCACCGTCTCCTGGATGCAGGCTTGGGCGAAACGTTCACCCTGCCTCCGGTATACTCTTCTTCATCCGTCGTTGCAGAAATGACATACGCATGTCTCGCCTGAGAAGAGAACAGCTCCCCACTGCTCAATGGTCCAATAGACATGGTCGCGAGCAAACTGCAAGCGGGCTCGCCGGTGCGCTGCAGTCAATTTTGGACCTGTAGCAGCTCTACGGGCTGCTATGTTCTTCTCCTTCAGTCTTCTTCTAATGGTGAAGACACGCACGGTGCGTCTGCGAACTGCCTGGAGCTCCTGTTGCAACTGAACAGCGTTTGAGAAGTCATATCTTTTACATATTTGCGCTGTCCTTTTTCTTTTTTCTTTGGGTATAACTGAGTCGTTCCTTTTCTTTGTAATCTGCCAGCAGTACAGGGTCATTTTAAATTTTTTCGAATTGCTTTGATGCCGATTCAGACCTTTTTTTTGTAATTTCTTTTTTAGTCATAGTTGTTTTCTTTCTGGGCGCCATATTCTACGACAAATACATTGCGATATTATATTAAAACCATGCACAACACCCTTAACCATCAGTCCCTAGATGTGGCATCAGTCCCTAGTCCGTATTAAAACTAGGGCCTGATGGTCTAGGGACTGACGAATCGAAACAAATTTGAATGAATCCCATTATTTAAAATCAATAACAAAACCAATAGGCGGTCAAAATAAGCAGGCAGGCCAAACCCATATTTACAGTAAGTAATGATAATTATTTGTTATTTACTATCTTTAAAACGACTTACCTAGGGCCTGAGAGGTTGACTGGCACAGCACGTCGTTGCACAACAAAGTTGGCGATCGCACTAATACCAAAATAGCTGCTGCGGATTGGGCAAAGTTTGCAACTAGCTTTACACCAATGTTATTATATTGAGTGAGTTATGAATTAGCCTAATGCTTGGATACCGCGTATTTTTGAATTTCATAAATGACTAGGGACTGATACTTTTTATCGCCTACACTTTTTGAATAGAAATAATATGATAAAACATAATGTTTTAAGAAATTAAATTGTAATGATAAAGTTAGTAATGTAATAGTAAATGAATTTAAATGGAGTTTAATAAAATTATTCTTACAGAATTATAAATACACTGAAATGAATACTAAATTTGGGAGATCTTACATGGCTAGGGCCTGATATTTGGAGTAAGAAAGAGCAAATTTTGGGAATAAATAATTGTATGCAGTATCTCAAAATGAGTGAGCGTATTAAATGGACTTTCTAACATCGTTTAGTAGTTTTTAATATTGGATAAATTAATATTAAATATGTGAAAATTGACACTAACAGCAAGTTAACCAAATTTCAAAAAATCACCCATATTTACTTGAACGAGTTAGGACAATACTTATTTCAGTCTACAACCAAATGACATGTGATATAACTTGCATGACATTGTCTGAATTGCAATGAATGCAGTTCAAGACGTATTAGTGTTAAGATAACACAGTCATAACACAAGGACAACATCTGTGCGCAAATGTACTAACATTTAATGATACGTTGTCGCTATTTAGTAATCTTCTGTCTTTATGAATTGTTATGCAAGCAATTCCTTATCTGTTTTCTTCGTTCCACAACCAGTTAAATCGTAGCATTAATAACAATTTTATTCTCCGACTTCTAAAAAATCTAAAGTAATCAGTAAATGTTCATATGTTCCTTTTTTAGCATTGTTAATGGCTTTAACTATCTTCTTCATCATATTGTGCATATAATAATAGGCAACTGACTGTGCTTATTATATTTAAGCGTCACCACTAGTAGGCCATACAAAATTTGAATTCGTAGGTTTGGACATAGGTATCGTGTTTGCTTTCATACTTAGAACGGTTTACATAAAATGACATAACTGTCACGTGACATGTAAACGTTAACACATGCAGGATACCTTTTGTAAATTCAGTTTATTCTCTCGTATATAGTATGACGCCTTCGGTATTGTGTGTCAAGGTGGGCTTAAATCGTATACAAGGTAAAACAACAGACTTGTATAAAGGAATGAAAAGTTAAACCACTAATAACACCATTTTAAAACCTTAATACTAGCTTTATTACAATAAAAAACAGTCATTTAATGCTACAATTTCTTCGAATTGATAATGTCGATAGCTAAAAATTCTACCACTGAAAAATATTATGCTTATGATAGAAGGGACACTTTAAAACAACATTTAAAAATAAAGCTTTAAAAACAATACAAATGATCTGATTCACCTGGTACAGGCCAGTGCCAAACTTGACAAGGTGCCAAACGACGATTTTAATAATATAATCTTTCAGAAAAAAAGATAACAACATATGGAATTTTCTTAACACGATGAAGCCATCGTTAATCACCATAACTTTCCAATCACAAAAAAAATGCACTGTAGATTGTACAGTGGTAGGTACAACAAACATAATGAGACCACAATTTATAAAGTTTTCAATTATTGGTCGCTATTAGTATTTACGCTGTCGCTGCTGGCTAATAGACTTACATACAATATCTTGGATCATATAGAACATGTAAAAAAATTCTCATAAATCCTCATAATCATTGGTCAAACCACTTTATCCATATTTATCTACTTGGGTATTTTCTTCAAAACGTTTTAGACTGATAGAAGACCTCTTGAGAAAGATAAGTTTCTACCAAAAAAAACAGTTTTACACAAATTATCTCATACCTTCACGCATCAATAAACTATCAAGCACAAAAATAACATAAGGGCGGAAGCAAATCCGAAACAATATCTAGGTCATACCCCGAGTCTAGACCTGGCGACTTCCTGACTGAGTCAGCGCGGTGAGGAAGCCCAGTTGGTGGCCTGCCAGCAGGTGAACCACCAACATACTATGTTATAGTAAACATTATAATTAGAACGAAAGCCGTTGATCAGTTTTATGATATACATCAGACTGCAAGCATAATATAAATACGCAATGACAACGAAGTTATGGATGAAAAATTCTCAAAGAAAGATGTCGAACACTGTGAGGTATTTTGGAAGGCTTTTGATAGATTCAGGTTTTGCTAGTAAAAACTTACAGAAATACATTTAATGTTTGCACTAGATAAATACTTCTCATCCAAAAACAATCAAGAAGCCTTAACGCATCATCCTAACCAATTTTGGCACTCAAAATATAAGGTAGTTAGCAGGTTTGACACCATTGTCTTTGTCAGTGCTTCGTTATATTGAAAACAAGTCTGTAGGAATACAGTCGAAGAACAAGATCCAATATTTTAAATCAAGATCATGTAAATTGTCTCAACCAATGCTTAAATTTTACTGGCAAAAGCCCGATATGGTTTCTCTCTACGACCTGTGTGATCTCAGCAAACTAACTGGGTACAAATTTCACCGTTGTATGCAATTTACACAACGTTGCTACAATTTGTTAGCTCAGCTAGACAGCTTAGGATTGGACATGTAATTTATCAGTTGCATTCGAAGTGCTGCAAATATCCGAGTCACACCTCAAGCCAGAAAGCACATAAAGTAACTCCAACACAATGTAAGATTTTGGTAAATATATAAGTTCTATATTCTTAACTAATTCAGAATGCGTCATGTTTTTGCTAATCCATCATTTTCGGACCTTGACACGATTGACCAAAGGACAACTTTACAATGCAAAATAATGACACATTTAATATTCTGAGTATACGATGGATCCAGAAATAACCTTACGTGGCGCTCCGCTGCCCTTGCCAAATCTACGGCTTAGGTTGAGGAAAACGGTTTTTAATTTAATAAATGACTATAAACGTAGTCAAAATCATACTCTCTCTTAATGCTACATTTCAAGAGCTTAACTATTTTCCTGCATTTGGATTTTACTTATAGTTATTTACAACTCTGTGTTTTATCATTTAGATCATCGTTTCGTCGGGACCAAAATATAGAGATTTTAAAGCACCTGTGCGGTCTCTTTCCGGTAATTAGTTTATTCATAATATTAAGTATTTATTTTACAAGTAATCGAATTTTTTAAACTATTATGTTAAAATATAACTGTAAAATCTCCTAGAAGACCAATTTCCAAGAATCGTGGCGCCAGGTATTCCATTGTCATTATCTTAAAAGTTTTGCTGCCAATATCGCTGTGCTCTAGGAAGCATCTCTTCTTGCAACGCTGCTGGCCAAGAGTGGCCTAGTTTCGTATTTACCATTTATTGTAACTGAAGGATGCTTATTCCTTTCTAACATCAGCACCTAGAGATGTAGTTCGAAGAATTGCTTAACACATTATATTCTTAAGTGTCACTCCAGAATCTAACAGCTCGTCAGTTCCGAGCCAAGCCGTTGACCCACGGTTCCCGGTAATATTTCCTCGGCAGCTCTATGCTATGATCCACGTTCGTGGACTCGCGCCAACGTTAATATTAGCGCCGGAGTCGATACCATGATGTCATCGTCCACTGTTTACCTCGCACAACCGAATATTGTTCAAGATTACGAGTTGCCGCAAGAGTTTGTCGGCAAACGGTGTGTTTAGAATAATAATGTTTTACACATAAGAGCGGATGTTGCTTCGGTCGCTCTTCAGTGGGAAGATGTGTAAAAGGGTAAAGATAACATGGGAAATTAAAAGCGGTATGAATAATTTATAATATGTACACTATGTAGGTAGGTATTCAGTTCGTAAAAATGCCTTACAATTGGCACTCAGTGACGTATAGAATTAGAAGTGAAACTAATTGTGTAATTTTTTCACAGAAGGCAGTATTGTAGTAGCGAGGTATGGTTTAAATGAATTCAATTTCTGTTGCAGAAAACATGTCCTTCTTCATTAGAAAATCAATCATTAGAAATGACACATAGCAGCTAAAACATTCCCTTGGGACAAAAGGTAAAAATTAAAAACAGTGCCAAAAGCATTTATCACTAGATAGATTTAGAGAAGGCTAGCAAATTTACATTTGTAATCACAACGTCTACACCGATAAAAATTGATAGCAGGTCTCTATTAACAATAAGTTATTTCATCAAAATATTAAGGAGTAGTTGCAATTTTTAGTTTTATTAAGTAAGTAGAATATAGATCTACAACATGGTAATATAAATAAATTCTTTTATGCCACCTTGCGAACTATCTACATAAAATCTGTAGATTTACGATTTCCTATATTGGCTAAATCAATAACACCTACACAATGACTTCAGAGCAATCATTCACAAGTCATAAAGACAAAAAGATCTTGCAATTTATGTAGAGCTGACGCATTATGTGGTGAGAAATATTGCGAGCTGAAATACTGTAATGGATACAAGGTCCCGAAGATCCTGGAATTGTTTACTTGTGCTGAATCACTTCGGTTTGTCATTGAAACGCTGGCTGTATCAAAAAGTTACATCGTATTTGGGTTTTCGCAAGGCTGTGGTTGGTAATGAGACGGGAGTTACTTGGTGATTCAAATAGGTAGGTACTGGCGCTAAGTCACGTTCGATTTTTTTATATTCTGTGAATTTTATTGATACTTCTAGGCAAATAAATCCAGTGCCGACTAGACAAAAATGTATAATATACATTGCAATTTCTGTGATCCTAGATTTAAATGTCAATGTTCACTACTTCGAAAAGAACGATTGACTAATTTCTTGTCAGGTCATGGACTGTGTTCTGGGATTTTTAGCTATAGGAAAGTACACAAATCGCCTAGGTTGATCTCCATTGAAATTCGTATTAGATCTTGGTCTTAAATTGTATTCCCTACGCATTTCGAATCAAAATTCCAAAATGGTTTGCTTCTGGTTATAAAACTTCGTCATCAAATATACTAAATTCTAATTCCGGTCCATAAATTATGAATTATTAATTTATAGACAAAAATCTACCTACATCCACATAACACCTCCATGGTATAGAGTCAAATGTTATGGGCTTTGTATGGTCAAAGCTGTACGCATTTGTCATATCCGATGTTCGGAATGCGGCGCCGCCTACGAGACCAACATGTGGATGGGTGGGCAGAAGGAACGGCACCAGCTGCTGTGGGCGACGGTCAAGACCGCTGATCGATTGGTATCCTTCAGATGCATATTTCGATTGTCTAATTAGCGACACCTTGACAGAAATACTTAGCACTTTGGTTCGTAGAACAAAACTGATACAATCCTGAGGATGTCGCAAGAAGATCCTTGGCATTGTAACTTTGCATCTGCTTGGAAATAACGAAGAAATATATAGTTTCGATGGTCTTTTACGAGTAGTGTGTCAAGCTTTGAATGACCATCCCTATGTATGCTTTGTGAAATCCACATTTTCTTTCCCTTATTTCTCCCCAGGCCACCAGGCTCCAAAAATACTCACTTTTAATTGGCTATTTGTAGGAATTGCCTACTAAACCACAACCTAATATACCTACTTTCCATAGACCGCAGCATATGCACTCCTCTTACATCATCAGGATTCAGAGTCAAAGTTGACATACTAACGCTGAAGGAGTACAGTAACCTAATAATGAAATGACATCACGATAATTCCCAAATTGAATTCTGCAATTGAACAAATTATAATAGCAGTCAGTTTAAGTTATCTGGAGTCGTAAAATTGTCTCGACAATTGAAAGGTCACAAATACTGAGGTCGGGCAAGTGATAGTCTAGAACTATACCTACCTACTTCGATGTTTGAATTATTATTAAGTAGGTATGTACAAGTATGCATAAATACACACAGCATAACATGTTTCTTTATAATTATACATACAATAAATACATCTCAAATCTCAAATGTAGGAAAATCAACTGGATATAAATTTAGTTTCTTCTGAAAAGATTCAAAGATTTATCTATAATTTAAATATGAATCGCAAAATGTGTTGGTAAGCGCATAACTCAACAATGCCTGAACCAATTTGGTCAATTCTTTTTTTAAAATGTTCGTTGAAGTCCAAGGATGGTTCTTACGGCGAGAAAAAATCGAATAATTGCCGGGAAATCCCTAAAAACAGCCCTTTTCTTTTTTTTATTTTTTTGACAGGACGAAGTCTGTCGGGTCAGCTACTAGACTATAGATTCTTTAGAACAAAGTTTCAAGCCGCCAAATATGTTATAGAAACATGTACCTATTCGAATAAGTAAACAGTCAGTATTTATATTTTCAGACTTTAGATTAAGACTTTTTTTGTTAACTTCCTAAAGGTCAAAAGAAGATTGTTAAAATTATTGCGATAAACACTTCTCCAAACCTAAACAAACTTAACTAATATACAATTATATTGCCTAGAATTTATAAATTTTAGTCCCAGTGAAAGACTAAAGCAGGTCTACTAATAGGTATAGAAAGTTGGTTCTAACATCCTTACTAATATTATAAATGCGAAAGTAACTCTGTCTGTCTGTCTGTCTGTCTGTCTGTTACGCTTTCACGCATAAAGTACTGAACCGATTTAAACGAAATTTGGTACAGATATAGTCCAGAGCCTAGAAACGGTTATAGGCTACTTTTTAACCGACTGCGCTATAAAGAAGTAATGTTTTAGCCGTTAAACATCTCTACGCGGACGAAGTCGTCACAGCCACTGGACGGATCGAGATGAAATTTAGCATGCAGGTAGATGTTATGACGTAGGCATCCGTTAGGACAGGAATTCCCGAAATTCCCACGGGAACGGGAAATAACGGGAAAATCCTTTTGTATGAAAAATACTAACCGCATAAGTTAGACGCTTGAAATTTGACATGCAGGTACCTTAATAAATTAAAAGCTTAGTTGCAACGGGATATTGTAAAATTCCCACGGGAACGGGAGTAATAGGAAAAAAACTTTTGTATGAAAAAATCTAAGCCGCGATATAGATAGACGATTGAGATTTGGCATGCAGGTACCCTAATGAACGTTAAGCTTACTTCCAACGCGATATTACGAAATTCCCATGGGAACGGGAGTTATTGGGATATAACTTCAGTATGTAAAATCCCTTACGGGGTTGAAATATATTATATAGAGATAGAGATATACCCGAAGCGAAGCGAGGGCGGGTCGCTAGTCGTTCTATAAATCAGCGGTACAATACCGTACTTTCGAGCTACCTAGCCCGGATAGGTCGCCTAGATGTGATCCTACATCCGATCTAGACTGGCCTTATCTGCGAATAACGGCGAGCACATAGCCTTAAACGGCCAGACGCATCTCAGGGGAAAATATAGCACTTCAGTATTATAAACGATCCATAAATCTTGCGAAGGTCGCAAAAATATACACGTAAAAATGCAAAATCCACTTACTGTTCTAAAATTGATCCGTGTCCAAAAACTGTTCAAAACACAACACTAAACCCACTGAATTTTGTTTACTTGCATGTATTTTTTTTTATTCCATTATATCACCACTATTAGCGAATTATAAATTATTTTTTCGAGTTTTGGATCGAATGCCGAGCCAACGACAGAAGTTGCGTTCACGCGCGGACTGACTTCGCGCGCACTTGTTGAACGGAGCGCGGGAAAACTTCAACGGAAATATCAAATGTCGCTGGACGAACAGAGAGACATATGTTTGTCTCTTTCATTTCACAGAGAAAGTTTGTATTCGAGTGAGAGGGGCGTTACTATTAAAACCTTCATTGAATTCAAAGAAGTGCGAGTAAAATTTTTCATCAACCATTTGTTGTTTTTTTATCAAATTCTGTTTATTAATGTACACTAAATTTATTGTAAAGTTGAATAGAATAATAATTTATTTGGTACAATATAATAATTAACTTTATTTATTTATTTATTGCACACATAAAAGTACATTACATAGTAGGTACAATTTATGAACCCTGTAAGGGTGTTGCAAATCTGAACAATGATTCAACTTAAAACTAAACATAAAAAATAGCATAATAATACCAAATATTCACTTGTGTTTTTTACCCAATTCAATGGCATACTACCTGCTACAGTACCATCACTTTTTTTAAGCCTGAGCGTCTAAGAATGGATGTATTCATATATGTACTAATTTCTAGCAAAAATTGGACCTAAAAACATTTATGTGCAGCTAAATATATATTTTACGCACCCACCAAGTAGGTTCTAAGATAAATTAAAATCAGATTTCATAACAATCATGTCAGATACAAGGTGGAAAATGTAACCCTTACTTATATAAAGTCAGTTAAAAAAAATACAACATTTAGAAAAAAGTATTTTGGCTCCCTAAAGTCCGGCCCCTTCTTGAAAACTAATTTTCTCACAATGTGTGGCAAGGCGAAACTTGGGGACTAGTAAACGTTTAAAGTGAAAAGATAGATGGCGCTTTTTGAACTAGTTTGAGTTGCTTGTATGCTTTTTATAGCGTCACCCAGTTCACGTCTGTAGAACATATTTCACAGAAACGCCAGTAGATGGCACTGCACGCCATAAAAATATTGTATCAAATATTTGGAAATGCTGAAAATCGGGATTTTCGCGTTATGAGATATTACAAGAAAATAAAAAATATGACGATTATATAATTTTTGTATTTGAAAAAGCTTGCCTGAGAGAAAATGTGATATGAAGCTGAACAATTAACTGAAATCATCATCATCATCATCATCATCAGCCCATATACGTCCCCACTGCTGGGGCACGGGCCTACCCTAAACTAGGGCGATAAGGCCTTAGTCGACCACGCTGGCCAAGTGCGGGTTGGTCGACTACACAACCTAAGAATTTCTTCTTAGGTGTGCTGGTTTCCTCACGATGTTTTCCTTCACCGTTAAAGCGTCGAATGATGAACTGAAATCATTGGCTCTCAATCTGTACATCCTTGTACGATCTGTAGAATGGGATTTCTCACACAATAATAGGTAGATAGAGTAGGTACAATATGATAGCACAGTTATCAAAATACTGTATAATATTTTCTAATAGTTACAATTGTATAGTCACACTTAAGAAAACAGTAGAGAAATGAGGCAAATGTGTAGGGGGCCAACAATTTTAATAAAGAAGGGTGGTGAAATTTCGGTGTTGTAAATTGGTAGGTGGGTAGGGACAATGTCTACATGAGCGTGATATGTCACAATAAAATTATCATAACCGATGGAACACCCTACCTACCCCAATGACTAAAATAAACGCAAGGTTATTCTATATCGACCCAACATTAGTATTTAATCGTACATTTTAATTTGACAATATCTCATGTTTCATTAATTCAGTTTAAGTAGTAAGTATTAGTCGTAGTATTTACTTTTTGGTTTATATTTATTATGTTTAATAGTATATGTACCTACTATTAAACATTTTAGGACTAACAAAATATTTCAATTTGACAATAGCTCATATTAATTTCATTAACCCAGTTTACATAAAACAAAACACATTTGCCTAAATTCTACTGTCATTAAAGTTATTGTGAAAATTAAATCAATAGTATTATGCAATAAATTTAAATACCTACCTACATGATATGTTATTTTTAAGGAGAGGATAAGACCATCCTTACCTACTATAATACCTATTATAAATGCGAAAGTAACTCTGTCTGTCTGTCTGTTACGCTTTCACGCATAGAGTACTGAATCGACTTAAATGAAATTTGGTACAGATAATAATATAGTCCAGAGCCCAGGCTACTTTTTAACCGACTGCGCTATAAAGAAGTAAAGTTTTACCCGTTAAACATATCTACGCGGACGAAGTCGCGGGCGAAAAGCTAGTATTACATAAAATCTAGAATGCATACAATCCCAATTCCCAGTCAACTATTGATAATGTAGGTATGTCTAGAAAAAAATATAGTTTAGCTACCACTGCAGACTCCCATATAAGGTAACGTTGGCGTCCCGAAGTTATTCTACTACGCATTTGCTTGTGTGAGTGTAAAAGCGCTCATTGCCAACATCGACCTATGACATTATTTTTAACATTTTACTTGTACACACTTAAAAGTACTTGAATAAGAAACGTTATAAATTAATTTAGAGGGACGAAAACATCTATCCATCATCTAAAAAGTAAAATAAATATCCAGACGGCCCAGCTTAAAATATCTTTGTGTGTGTGCGAGAGCAGTCGACATCACCCGACAAAAGTAACGATTTTTAGTGATGGGACGCCCGATAAGGACTATACGAAACCATTATCGATAATGTTATATATTTGTTTCAATTAACTGAAGAATACATAAAACATTAATATTCTTCAATTCAGCGAATGAAGCCACAGCATTATTTTGAGGTTATAATAAGAATATAAAAATCTGCATAATAATCAGTTTTTTATTATTATTCAGTCTTTTACAGGTAGTTTACAAAATTCGACTAAAAATCAACAAAATATTAGTCTTTATGGGTCTATACGCGTTATTAGGAGTAGCAAATTACATAGCTACTTACTGCCCGACGTTTCGACTGGGTTACACCAATCGTGGTCGCGAGCGACCTGTCGATCACCCGTCTAGACCCCGTCACCCGTATAGACCCATTAAGTGTAATATTTAGTAAAAATCAACATACGTATGAAAAAAACACAACATAAACTATATCTATACAGAAATTAACTTTTTTCACTCGTGATTGTTAAAACAGTTCACAATATTACAACAACATAATAAAATTAAATTAGTTAAATAGTCTTTAATTAAGTAACATATAAATCTATTTTATGTTATCCACATATAGCAGAGCCACATTTGTTGCATATGGTTTTAGTTATGCGCCTAATTTTGTGACATAAACACTTGCCACATAATAATATTATCTTTCTCTTTCTCTTTCTGTTTTATTTATTTATTTATTACAAACAGATAACTGTCATTACACGTATAGGTAGGTTGTAACAATTGAGCATAGCTTAGACAGTATTCCTAAGTAGGTGTGTTTTGAGGGTTTAAAGGAGCATCTGTACCTGTGTAAGATGTAGAAGGTGTACTTTCATCATGAGTTTCACATCCGCTTTCGGTCGAAATTGATTGATGTGTTTATGCATCGTAGGGATTTCGTGGCATTTTTCAACCGAGGTTCAATTTCCGAACAAGGTTATGATGGGATCAGCAATACCTTAACACTGTCTTTTCGGTCATGTATCTGACTGATAATCGCCTTCCTCGTGGTCTATTTATTATTTGGAGTAATGATAATTACATGAGTAATTTTCAGGATTTCTTCATCAGACGTCAAGAACAGATTTGCTATTTCACCATCAGACAAACATTCGTTATTACAAGACATTGTAAGTACCTTCAACATGAACACTAAATTAATAAATAATTAATATTTAAAAAAAAACAAAAAATGAATACAGTGATCAACGTATAATGCAAAAATTGCAAATAAACTAATTATTCGAAGTAACGACTAGCAAAAACAATATACATATCTCAAAAAACAAAGGACTTACTTGCCAGCAACGTTCACGCCTCGCAGGAGTGATCCGTAAACTAAGCTAAATCACGAGATCTGAAATTACTCTATAATTTTAATTACTTTGTGTGCCAATTGCTTATATTCATATTATTTACTAGCTGTTTCACGCGGTTTCACCCGCGTCCCGAGGGAACTACTTCCCGTACCGGTATAAAATATAGCCTATGTTACTTCTGAATAATGCAGTTTTCTAATGGTGTAAAAATTATTGCAATCGGTCCAGTAGTTTTTGAGTTTATTCATTACAAACATACAAAAATACAAATATTTCCTCTTTATAATATTAGTGTAGATAGTGTAGATGTTATATGTATGTATATGTCACATTTATGTAAATTTAGCTCTATAGGTTTTTTTTTCTTTATCTACATTTCACTTATTTCATTCGGAACTCGCTTTTAACTTAACTTATTTTTTTCATAATCGGATTACAGTGTAACCTTAATATAACGAGACTCAATATAACGAATATCTCGATTTAACGATTTTTTCAAAATCCCCTAGAACTATCCATAAAAGCTAATATAAAATATACCTTTGCATTACGAACATATTTATCAAAACCCTTTTTATAACGAATTTTAATCATTGCAGAAAATAAATGGAAAATATTAATGACCTCTTTTTAACGAATTTTTCTACCGAAAACCTTTACATAACGTATCCTATCAATTATTCCCACTTAGTTGTACAATAGTAATTCATGTCTTGACAGGTTCAGACACGTTAAATTCTTCGTAAGGCAGTTATTGTCGATTGATGCTCAGTAAAGTAAACCCTACTGTTTATAACGGTTGTTAGTTTTAAAGTTGCAATGGCTGATAATTTTTTTACCTTGTTAAAACGAATCGGAGTCTAATCTAACCTCTATATAACAAACCTCATTGTAACGAATTACGCGGTATAACGAATATTTTGTAATGCCCTTGAGTTTCGTTATATTGAGGTTGCACTGTATTAAGCGTTTGTTAAAAAAAGGTGGCTGAGATTAGTACATTTAATTATGTTCCATTCAGACAAATTATTGTTTTTTTTTGTCTCGAATAGGCTCCGAAACTACTGCACCGATCTGAAAAATTCTTTCACCGTTGGAAAGTTACACAATCCCTGAATGTCATTTATATTTAGTTTTTAAAAAATTAGTTTCCGTATAATATTAGGGGTTTTCGGACACAATGTGTAGAAAATCAAGCGGAAAAGTTACTTATTTTGCGTACGCTGCCTGAACTATAAAAGATGGAACCAATAAATGTTCTAATTAATTAGAAATCTTAAAAATATCTATAAAAAAGTCCGCTACACATTATACCTATCTATGTCGAGTGAAGCACAACAACAATTTTCAAGAATTGGTAGCAATTGAGTGAGGTCCGAAATAGGACTGTAAAAACGCGCTACGGGAGCCAAAACGAAAATGTAAATTTAAATTTAATATTTTATTAAAACGTAAACCTATTGGACAAGCAACGGTATTCAGATCATTTTGCTCAAAACTCAGTACCAACTTGCTCAAAAAAGGGCGAACAAAAGTATTTTCGATTTTTAAACACTCACATTCATTGATAAATGAGAATTGTCATATTTAGTTGTGATAACAGTACACAAAATTGTCATTTTGGTTGTATTGTTGTAAAGTTTACAAATACAAAGGAAAAATTATGTGTTTCAATGTTGCCCTAACATTTGATCAAATTATTCCAAAGATCGATAATGTCGACTGTTTCACATCCCAAAAGGTGAATTAACTTGAATGATTCACCAACCCACATATTCCCGCAATGGTGATATAATGCAGCTTTGACCTTATTGGCTGATCCACCCATGCGGCAGTCCAACCAGCCAATAGGAGAGCGCCATTCAAAGCGTCATTCCCCCGCGAGGCCGGCAGTATAAAAGCGCGCTTAACGGAATTTTTGACGTTACTATTCGTTCGGCAAGCCTCTTAACCGGTCGCGCTGAACGACGACTGACATTAATTAATTTATTTTCTACGTTAAGACTACAAAACTCTATTCAACATGGTAAGTCCTCTTTTATTTTATCAATACGCAGTTTGATTAGGATAAATTCCCGGTTTTCATGATTTTTGAAAGAGTTACTAAGCCGGTTGGTCACGCCACCATTTTGTCGGCGTATAACCCGACCAAATTCAAAACGTAACGCTCATCGTAGAATTCACTAGTAATAATGTACTTTTCTATCTAGTCGGTTTTTACCTACTATTAACGACTTTCAATTATTTTACCTTAAAGTTCTATCACGAAAAGCGAAACAAAAGAACTAAATACACATTTCACGAAACGTTATAATAATACATTGACTGTATTTTGTCGGGGAACTGCGGCGCCATTTCAAGGCTGCCATGCCGGTTGCCACGCCTCATTTTCACTTAGTTTCTGAATCCTTAGATATTTCTAGTCAAATTAACTAAAGATTTCATGCATATTTGATCGGTATTCTGAAATGTGACAATTACCTCATCGCCCGTTATTGATTTATCGCGATCTACCGACCGGTGACGTGTTCAACGGGTCTGACCTCATACAAGGCTGATCATAATTCTGTTATTCGGTAGCGACATTTTATGTATCTTTTAGTGTTAAATCCACAGATTGCAATTACTTTTATATCGAAATCGACCCAGTTCTCATGAAAGCTTTGAGCATTGAGATTGCGACTTTCACCTTTCTCTTACTACAAAGAAAGTGGTAACTTACGTACTCACGATACTTAGACGACAACCTAGGTACCTTAAAAAATAGTACGGTAGCTACCTACTGATTTAATTACAATTCTATACAAAAGCGACATTTACATACCTAATTTTTGCTGTAATAAGATAAAGTAGGTACAATTTAATTTTTTATCAAACATACTTACCTACTTTGAAAAACTGCAGTAGCTAATTACCTTTTTTATAATTCAAAAAGTTAAAACTAATATTTTAGTGTCTGGATATATTTTTAATTTTATCCGACGGTACTTCTTTATACAACAGAAGGGTTCAGAATAACTTTTGCTCAGTAAATGTAAATCCAACATGATGAACATTATACTTACAAATCCTCTCTTTGTCAACAGCGTGAGTGCATTTCCGTACATGTCGGCCAAGCCGGAGTCCAGATCGGCAATGCCTGCTGGGAGCTGTACTGCTTGGAGCATGGCATCCAGCCCGACGGTCAGATGCCCACCGACAAGACCATTGGTGGAGGCGATGACTCCTTCAACACCTTCTTCAGTGAAACTGGAGCGGGCAAACACGTTCCCCGTGCTGTGTTCGTGGACTTGGAGCCTACTGTAGTAGGTTAGTATCTTACAGGAATAACCTACTTATAGGATCTCTGGTATAACTGGAATAATGAATCAATATCCAAGAGCGAATCAAATCAATTTCTTTTCCTATATGTTAACTTTCTATGAAGATTCTTAGCATACTGCTAACTTTTTATCAAACTTATACTTTTACAACAAATAAAAGTTAAATAAAAAAAAAACAAGCAGTAGTCTCTAAGCAGCAAAATATTAGAATAATCTAACAATTTTTTCTTTTTTCCCCAGATGAGGTCCGCACAGGCACATACCGTCAGTTGTTTCATCCAGAACAACTTATCACTGGTAAAGAGGACGCGGCCAACAACTACGCCCGCGGCCACTACACCATCGGCAAGGAGATCGTTGACCTAGTCCTCGACCGCATCCGCAAGCTCGCCGACCAGTGCACTGGCCTGCAGGGCTTCCTCATCTTCCACTCCTTCGGGGGAGGCACCGGCTCCGGCTTCACCTCCCTCCTCATGGAGCGCCTCTCCGTGGACTACGGCAAGAAGTCCAAGCTGGAGTTCGCGATTTACCCTGCTCCCCAGGTGTCCACCGCTGTCGTCGAGCCCTACAACTCGATCCTCACCACCCACACCACTCTGGAGCACTCCGACTGCGCCTTCATGGTCGACAACGAGGCCATCTACGACATCTGCCGCCGCAACCTCGACATCGAGCGCCCCACCTACACCAACCTGAACAGGCTGATCGGCCAGATCGTGTCCTCCATCACGGCCTCCCTGCGCTTCGACGGCGCCCTCAACGTCGACCTCACAGAGTTCCAGACCAACTTGGTGCCCTACCCGCGTATCCACTTCCCGCTGGTCACCTACGCGCCGGTCATCTCCGCCGAGAAGGCCTACCATGAACAGCTGTCAGTCGCCGAGATCACCAACGCTTGTTTCGAGCCCGCCAACCAGATGGTCAAGTGCGACCCCCGTCACGGCAAATACATGGCCTGCTGCATGTTGTACCGTGGAGACGTTGTCCCCAAGGATGTCAACGCGGCTATTGCCACCATCAAGACCAAGCGCACCATCCAGTTCGTGGACTGGTGTCCGACCGGTTTCAAGGTGGGCATCAACTACCAGCCCCCGACCGTGGTGCCCGGCGGCGACCTCGCCAAGGTGCAGCGCGCCGTGTGCATGTTGTCCAACACCACCGCCATCGCGGAGGCCTGGGCCCGCCTGGACCACAAGTTCGACCTCATGTACGCCAAGCGCGCCTTCGTCCACTGGTACGTGGGCGAGGGTATGGAGGAGGGAGAATTCTCCGAGGCTCGCGAGGACTTGGCCGCCCTCGAGAAGGACTACGAGGAGGTCGGCATGGACTCCGCCGAGGGCGAGGGCGAAGGCGCCGAGGAATACTAAGCCGATGATTATTTATTTCGCTTCCGGCTCACTCACACCGATACATTCCGGTGAAATGAAATAAAAAAGAAATTATGTTGACTTCTTTGTTTGATTTTGTACTTACCCACAACAATAGGAATCTTTATTTAGGCAGATAGTAGTTCGATTATTGTCGAAGCAATTTTATTCTCATATGGATAACTTTTTTTAAAGTTTTACTTAGAGGTAGGTACCTAGCCTATTCTGACCGACACTAGACAAGCTAAACTTCAAACCTAGGTTTAATTCTAGACTGCTAGTGAAGTAAAAGAAAAAAACCCTATGTATAATCAAGACAAAGAATTTAATAATACTTGGGTCTATCTGAACTCTACAGTGACTTTGATTTTATGATAACGGTAGAGATAAATACCTACATTACCTAGGTAGGTACTTTATAATAATAGAGAGGGATAATAGGTAGGTGCCTAAGAAGAAGGGGTAGACAAGACAAAATGTGTATAGGGGGAGGTGTGCGTTCGAGAGCAGAGCTAGCCTTTAGGTTCATAATGTCCAAATCCCAAAATGTCCAGAGGGTGCAAAACGTCCATATCCCAAACAGTCCAAATCCCAGAAAGACCATATCCCAAAACTTCCATGTCCCGAAATGTCCAAATCCCACAATGCCCATGTCCACACCAGAGGCTTTATATAAAAAAAAATATTAAATTATATGGCGGATTAAAAAAAGAGTTGTCAATCATATGTATTATTTATCATCAAAACAACAAGAAAGTATTTAAGAGTACAAATTGTAAACAATTAATATAATTTAATAATTTTGTTTATATAAAGCCTCTGGTGTGTACATGGGCATTGTGGGATTTGGACATTTCAGGACATGGACGTTTTGGGATATGGTCTTTCTGGGACATGGACTGTTTGGGATATGGACGTTTTGCACCCTCTGGACATTTTGGGATTTGGACATTATGAACCTAAAGGAGAGCTAGGTTTATGTTATATACTAGCTTTCCGCCCGCGACTTCGTCCGCGTAGATATGTTTAACGGTTATAACATTACTTTTTATAGCGCAGTCGGTTAAAAAGTAGCTCGTGTCCTTTCTCAGGCTCTGGACTATATCTGTACCAAATTTCATTTAAATCGGTTGAGTACTCTATGTGTGAAAGCGTAACAGACAGAATTACTTTCGCATTTATAATATTAGTAAGGATATAAGTAAAACTCACATGTTGATATTTGCAAAGGTAGGTTACATTATGTTTCAATTTTGTTTTATCAAATGCAAAAATTAAATCGGTAGACTGAATTGAGAGACTGCTGGACATTTTGCCAAACTTTCAACTTGCTACTCATCACACGTTTCGAAAAAATAATACTACTTTTGCCTTACTCAGCCACGGACCTGTCGACGTAGGTATGTACTAGGCGTGTGCGTTTGCCCAGCAAAAAAGAACCCCTTTAAAAAAAATTATGCAAATATTCTGTGCATTATCTCAACTATAAAGAAATAGTACTGATGGTACACCTACCTACGTACGTCTGCCCACATCTTCTCATAGCAACAGATCTTCTCATGACAGACCTTCCTACTGGTGTCGTTAGGTACTTAGATTACATTTAAGGCACATTATCATATTGCCATGATATTACCTAGGTACTTATCAATTCATTGGTAAAATGTCCTTAAAATCGCCTTGAAGCGCATAGCGATTTTAAATGGCAAAATGACGTAGTCTACCAGGATAACCATGCCCCGAGTTTCTATATACCCAGAACCGCACACAGATTGCTTATAGCATTCCTTAAACGGTTAGAAGCGACAGTCTCCCTCAACCTACGACCGCCTACGTGCAGTTTTGATGAATAGCCTTGTCGACTGAGCGCCATTTCCATCTGCATTGAGACCAAGACCGACCGGTGTAGGTACCTACTCACGTGGGTGACATCACTCTCGCTAACCTTATTTGGCTGGTGACATAAGGCAATACGAATCGACACTTTAGGCGCCAGATGTTGTTTACGCGTTCGGTTTCGCAGAGAACCAATTCAAGTTATGATAAGTAATAGCAATATAGGGTTTAGAGTGGATCTTTTCCTGTTTGCTACAATTTTCATATTAATACACCAAGGAAGGCTAAATAAGTTACTGTATAAACTGTTTTACCTTTGCTGTTTATGATTTATTATTGTAAATTAAATTTATCTGAAATGGTTCAAAATTCATCTCTAACAGGTAAATATTTACTTCAAAACAAATCATTACAAATTTTGAATGTTTGACATCTTTTAGAAGTATTTACCTACTTTATTTCTTATATTAAGTACCTACCTATATAATTACTTATCTACCTATAGAAGCAATTTATATGTATGGGGGTATGGGTATGGTCAGCAACAAACGTGACCAGTTGTATGGACCAATACAGGTACCTAATTAAACTGTCTGTACGTATCTTGGAAATAATATCTGTAAACTCTGACATATGTGTAGCAAACCCTGCATCTGAAGCTTACTGTATCTTCCTGACCTATCTATCTAATTAAATACAGTTATATTTTAATCAGTGACGCATCGGTTTGTCCTCCCAGAGTGCATTTGTTTTATCAGTGCTTATTTTTTTACCTCCAAATAGTTTGTGCATTTCTCATAACCCAGTGTTTTTCAAAAATATCCAACAACATGAATCTCCAAAGCCGGGTGGTCGGGTGCATTCTAATTCCGGAGTGGCCAGTCTCCAAAGTGTACTACGCAGCGTTGAACTCTCTCTGAATGTGATATACTTTGTACCGATCGATATCAACGCGTGCTTAATGCCCGTCAGCAGAACAAGGCCGTTTATTGACCTGGTTAGAGTACAAAGCTTCATTCTTCATAAATTTCACGAAAAACAAAACGTTGGTCAAAAAATTTGTAGGTAAATCCAGCTAGAACTTGTACCTACAAATTTCATGCGTATCTAAAGACAATGTAGGTCTTGTACTTAATTTTATTCCTAGTTAACTGACTAGTTAGTCTAATTTAAAACTTGCTTAGGTGTTGCTCTCTGTAAATAAGTAGAATTTGACCATTTTAATACGAAGTATGTAAACCGGGTACCTACCTACATAGATGAGTGGTCATTCAGTATATTAAACAAGCACATACTTACATACCTTATATATTTCTGTCTCAAGGTAATCCGATTGCTAGGTAGGTAAGTAGGTAGGTATTCGAATTGTTTACACCAAATAAATGATTCAAGAGGGGTGCTCGTCATCGCCTAATTGCCTTTTAAAATACCTAGTTAACTCTGTTGTCCCCGTTTTCAACTGTTTCATATGGCAGTACAATTTACTATGCCAATAATGAAAAAAGATATTTGATGTTCTGGAAAACACAATCGCCTATTACTAGATCCTCCAAACATAACTCTGTTCCCTAACGATCCGTATGCGCTGCGCCCGCGCAGGTCGGTGACCGGGCGGTTAATTTTAACTGCCTTGTCTGAACTCTGCTTGGTTCAGAATTTTTTTTAACGCCACTAATTTAATAGATTGTTTCCTTAGTTTTTTGACCAATTACACGTTTGTTATTAATTTGTTTGTATGAATGGACGTAAAGCCTAATCATATTGACTTACAAATACCTACTTGTACTTTCACATATGTCTACCTAGGTGTGCGTGTTTATGATCAACCAAATATATCTAATTTCTGAAATAATCGAGTTACAAACATATCATATAACTCAACATATCGTATTTCTCATTTCAGTCCGTCGAAACAGATAAGAGAGTTATTTCAATACTAATTATAGACAAAAACGCTCATTATGATACAAATTCGTTTATTTATTCTTTAACAACACAACGCAACTTCAAATATAATACAATCATAAGGATAATTTTAGAATGGGGAGAATGTGCCTCAAGCCACGGTGTTCGATATTCCCCATTCTAATAGCTGACAACATTCACACAAAATCACTAGACAATTTATTAAAATTATCATTACTCATAATTTATTAATCTACTTTTAATAGTAGGTACCGAAAGATAATTTTGAATACTCTACTCATCACATATGCCTAATACCTAAGAGATATAAATGAAGGTAAATAGATTTTCATTATTTAAGTATCGGTTTACAAATAAATTAATTCAGGTAAAATATTTTTCAAAGGGCATAATTACAATATTAGTCATCTATCCTAATTCTAGATACAATATTGTTACGACCACGAGAGACCGTGCAAGCGGAATTAGTCTTATCGTCGTATGGATAAGGTCTATATTCGCTTGCACGATACTACGCTACACACTCTGGTAGGTTGTAGCGAGCTCTAGAGAGTTCTAAAGTAATAATAATATTACGACCTTGAGAGACCGTGCAAGCGAAATGAGTCTTATCGTCGTATGGATAAGGTCTATATTCGCTTGCACGATACTACGTCACACACTCTGGTCGGTCGGAGCGAGCTCCAGCGAGTTCTAGAAATTTCGATCCCCGCGAGAAGATTCTCGACGCCACGCGAAGAGCTGCGTCTCTGGGTATAAAAGCGGGATGTACGACGCGACGGGACAGTTCCGATTTGGAAAGCGAAGCGAATCAGTCTCCTGCGAACTAAGAGTGATCGAGTGCGTTACCTGCGAATAGTCAGTGAAATTCAGTGTTTTAGTGTGATTCAGTGCTTTAGTGTAATTTAGTGTTCCGCGTTAAGTGTTGTAATTAAGTATTTTTAATTGTGTTTTTAAGTGTTTAATTGTGTAATTGTTAGTCGATAAATAAATTAATTGTCTTTTGGTGACTTTTGGCGTATCTTGAATTAAACGTACCCCGTTCCCGCAACAATTGGTGTCAGAAGTGGGATTCAAGATGCCTCTTACACCACGAGAAGACAGTGAGGGTCGAGTAACAAGGAGTCAAACCGCGGCCCTGCAAGAGGGTGAAGGAACTTCAACGGAGGGATCAATTCAAACATCAATTGGGCCTGTGGAGCTTGCAGATTTATTTAAAATGCTGCAGACACAAGCCAGCCGCCAGGAGGAGCAAGCCCGTCGCCAGGAGGAGCAAGCCCGTGAACAAGCCCGCCGCCAGGAGGAGCAAGCCCGTGAGCAAGCCCGCCGCCAGGAGGAGCTAGCCCGACTTCAGGAAGCACAATTTGCTAAACTGAGGGAAGAGCAAGCCCGTCGCCAGGAGGAGCAAGCCCGTGAGCAAGCCCGCCGCCAGGAGGAGCTAGCCCGACTTCAGGAAGCACAATTTGCTAAACTGAGGGAAGAACAAGCCCTTCGCCAGGAAAAGCAAGACCTTCGCCAGGAGGAGCAAGCCCGCCGCCAGGAGGAGCAACTGGTCGAACTCAAGGAAGAGCTAAGCAAGAGTTTGTTGGGGGCTATTGAAAAGAAGCACGAAGTATTAGAAAAGCAGATGGATGCTCTCAAGGATGATGTGCTAAGCGTCAAGACCCAACACGAAGATCGACTGACCCAACACGAAGATCGACTCGCCCAACATGAAGATCGATTTACCCAACACGAGGATCGATTGAGCCAGGTGGATGCTGAGATGCGACAGCTGCATACCAAAATGGCAAGAGTGGGGACCCGGGGTGCTACGGTAGTGTCGGATTCTCCGAAAATCGAAGTACCCCACTTCGATGGAACGACGTCTTGGGCAGCATTTTTGGTACCAGTTCGAGACGGTGGCTAAAGGAAAGGGGTGGAACGAGGAAGAGTCCTTGATAGCTCTGACTCTGGCTCTTCGTGGAGATGCCCTGCTCACGTTGGAAAACCTGCCTTCGGATAACAGAACTTTAGGTGCTCTCCAAAGAGCACTAGAGGGCAGAGTACAGCGACAAACACCTGGAACACGCGTATAGAGCACAACTCCGCGATCGACAGCAGAAGCCTGGTGAGAGTCTGCAGCAATGGGCAACGGAAATCGAAAGGCTAGTCAGACGTGCGTACGTGTCATGCCCGACAATGGTGGAATCAATGATCCCGCAAGCTTTCTGTGATGGAATTAGAGACGCAGACGTCAGACACACCGTGAAATTGAGCCATCATCAGACCTTACAGGAAGCTCTAGCCCATGCTTTGGAGGTGGAAGCCGTGCGTCAAGACGCTAGAACTCAACGACTTCGGGAGGTTGTGGTGAAGGAAAAACCTTCTTTGGGTCCGATGTGCTACGGCTGCGGCGAGAGGGGCCATATTCGGAGTAGTTGCCCCAAGCGAAGATGGCCACGTAGAACGACAGTAGCGTCCTCTACACAGGTGGACGCAGAAGAGCTGTCGTTAAACTAGAAGAAGCCAGGGCCGTGGGGCGGGCGCTGGCTGGTCAACATCGAGCCCCTACCGTCACTGTTTCACAAATGGGTAATGGGAACAACCTTACAGTGGTTGGACAGCTGAACAGCGTAACGTGTCATTTTACTGTTGACACCGGTGCTTCAAGAACAATAGTGCGTCCGGAACTATTGAAAAGGACTATTGTGTGGAATCAGAGACCATCCGTTCAGCTTCAGACAGCAACAGGCCAGCCAGTTACCGTCTTCGGTGAGACGATGGCGAAGATAACCATTGGAGAACAAACCTTTGAATACGGCGTTCTCATAGCAGACATCACGGACGATTGCATCATCGGATTGGACTTTTTAAGAGACCAGAAGTGTGTGGTAGACGTCGCTAAAGGAGTACTTAGTTTCCCCGAACAAGAAGTATTCCTAGGGGGAGCGAGATCATGCGCAGTTTACTGCCTGAAAAATACGACCCTACCGCCGAGATCTGAAACTCTGGTCAAAGTTAGATTCCCTTACACTGCGTGCCAAGGGCGAAGCGTCGTCATAGAAAACTGCGGCGACCATCCGAGTTGGATCACAGCAAGAACTCTGGCAATGACCGGAAAAGGAGCCCTGGTGCGAGTCATCAATCTTAGCGGAGATGAAGTGCAACTACGGAGAAACTGTGTCATCGGACGGTGCGATGCAGGTCAATCCATCAGAATTCTGAAAAGGGCCCGGGAACCGGAATCCTGTCAACGAGATGATGTCACGCCGCTCCTAGCAAATTGTAAGGACAAGCTATCTGAGCGGGAACTTAAGCAAGCTAAAAGGTTGTTGCTAGATTTCAACGACATATTTTCGAAGGGTGACCATGATTTGGGCAGGACAGGTCTCGTTAAACACAGAATAGACACGGGAGACGCGCCACCAATAAAGCAGCGGCCTAGACGCCTTCCATTTGCCAAAGAGAAGGAGGTAGCAGACATGGTTGCTGAGATGCAGAAGAACCGCATCATAGAACCTTCAACAAGCCCGTGGTCTTCGCCAGTAGTCCTGGTAAAGAAGAAGGACGGCAGCACCAGGTTTTGTGTGGACTACCGTTTGTTGAATAATGCAACGAAGAAGGATAGCTACCCTCTGCCCCGTATAGACGACACACTGGACATGTTGAGCGGCATGAAGTGGTTCTCAACAGTGGACCTAAAGAGTGGTTACTGGCAAGTAGACATCCATCCAGTAGACAAGGAGAAGACGGCATTTACGACCGGAACTAGGAATGGACTGTGGCAGTTCAACGTCATGCCCTTTGGTCTTTGCAACGCTCCGGCGACATTCGAGCGGTTGATGGAAAGGGTACTAGTTGGACTTCTGGGTGATGCATGCCTGGTCTATCTGGACGACATCATTGTCATGGGACGAAATTTCACAGAGCATGTTAGTAACCTGAGGAAGGTTTTCACTAGAATACGAGAAGCAAACTTGAAACTCAGCCCAAAGAAATGCACGTTTTTCAAGGAAGAAGTTGCCTACTTAGGCCACATTATTTCATCGAAAGGTGTAAGGACCGACCCAGAGAAGATAAAAAGCTGTGCAAGATTGGCCTGTACCAGCTAACAAGACCGACGTGAGATCATTTTTGGGTTTATGTGCATACTACCGGCGCTTTGTAAAGAACTTCTCTGATATAGCGAAACCTCTTCATCGGCTCACAGAAGATAAACGAGTATTCGCCTGGGACTTGGAATGTGATCAAGCCTTCGTCAGATTAAAAGAACACCTCTGCACCAGTCCTATACTTGGCTACCCGAACAGAGAAGGAAGGTTTATCGTGGACACCGATGCCAGCAATACTGGCATAGGCGGAGTTCTGTCGCAAGAGCAAGGTGAACGGGAAGTGGTGATCGCCTATTTCAGTAAGTCACTTTCAAAACCTGAAAGGAACTACTGTGTGACTCGTAAGGAACTGTTGGCAGTAGTAAAGACTCTACAGCATTTTAACAAGTACCTCGTTGGAAGACAGTTTACCCTGCGGACAGATCATGCTGCGTTAAAATGGCTCTTGCAGTTTAAGAACCCTGAAGGACAAGTGGCGCGGTGGCTAGAGCAACTACAGGAGTACAATTTCACAACAGAACATCGGAGTGGTAGAACGCATTTGAATGCCGATGCCCTATCAAGGAGACCTTGTCCTGTGGCCTGCAGTCATTGTTCTAAGACGGAGACTAAAGAAGAAGTCCGGATGATTACCACCCAGGGACTTGATAATGAATGGAGCGAAGACGCTATCAAAAAGGCTCAAAAAGAGGATAGTGACCTGAGGAAAATATTTGAATGGAAAGAAGTAGGTCAAAAACCTTCTTGGAGCCATGTAGCATCATCAAGCCCCATCACGAAAAGTTACTGGGCACAATGGGACAGTTTGGAGATTAAGGATGGAGTACTCTTCAGGAAATGGGAAACACCAAGAGGGGATCAAACGACACTACAGCTGATTGTACCCCGTAAACAGGTTGCTTCTCTACTGAGGTACATACACGATGGGGTATCCGGGGGACATTTAGGCGTGAAGAAGACCCTAGAGAAGCTGAGACAGAGGTTCTACTGGATACACTGTCGGGAGGACGTTGAAGACTGGTGCAAGAAATGTACAACTTGCGCATCAGTAAAGGGCCCTCAAACCAGAAGTAAGGGCAAACTCAAGCTATACAACGTTGGCGCTCCATGGGAAAGAATCGCAGTGGATGTAGCTGGCCCCTTTCCAGAATCCGATGAGGGAAACAAGTACATCATTGTGGTCCAAGATTACTTCACTAAGTGGCCTGAAGTCTTCGCTACGCCTAATCAAGAAGCAAAGACGGTCGCCAAGAAGTTAGTCCACGAGGTAATTTGCCGATTTGGTGTGCCTCTTGAGATACATTCTGACCAAGGAAGAAACTTTGAGTCAGCACTGTTCCAGGAGGTCTGTCAACTGTTGGGTATGCATAAGACCCGTACTACACCAGCACACCCGCAATCCGATGGCATGGTCGAGAGATTCAACCAAACGTTGGAAAACCACTTGGCCAAAGTTGTGGACGAGCATCAACGAGACTGGGACCAGTACATACCGCTTTTCTTGCTGTCCTACCGATCTGCGATCCACGATAGCACCAGCGCAACCCCAGCAATGGTAAACTTCGGTAGAGAAATGCGGCTTCCGGTAGACGCGTTGACTGGGACACCGCCAGAAGCTCCGAAACCAGTAACAGAATATGCGGCTGACCTACAGAAGCGCCTGGATGAAGTACATGCTCTCGTCAGAGACTGCAGTCTAAAATCCAGCGAAAGAATGAAAACCCGTTACGACCGCAAAGCCAACACCGACGGTTTCGATGAAGGGAGTCTGGTTTGGTTACACAACCCACTCAGGAAGAAGGGCAAATCACCGAAGTTCCAGCCAAGGTGGGAAGGACCATACAAGATTATCACTAGGCTGAACGACTTAACCTATCGGATCAAACAAGGGACAAGAGGCAAGCCGAAAATTGTTCACATTGATCGATTGGCTCGTTACCATGGGTCAAATGATGCTCGGGACGAGCATGACTAAGAGGGGGATAATGTTACGACCACGAGAGACCGTGCAAGCGGAATTAGTCTTATCGTCGTATGGATAAGGTCTATATTCGCTTGCACGATACTACGCTACACACTCTGGTAGGTTGTAGCGAGCTCTAGAGAGTTCTAAAGTAATAATAATATTACGACCTTGAGAGACCGTGCAAGCGAAATGAGTCTTATCGTCGTATGGATAAGGTCTATATTCGCTTGCACGATACTACGTCACACACTCTGGTCGGTCGGAGCGAGCTCCAGCGAGTTCTAGAAATTTCGATCCCCGCGAGAAGATTCTCGACGCCACGCGAAGAGCTGCGTCTCTGGGTATAAAAGCGGGATGTACGACGCGACGGGACAGTTCCGATTTGGAAAGCGAAGCGAATCAGTCTCCTGCGAACTAAGAGTGATCGAGTGCGTTACCTGCGAATAGTCAGTGAAATTCAGTGTTTTAGTGTGATTCAGTGCTTTAGTGTAATTTAGTGTTCCGCGTTAAGTGTTGTAATTAAGTGTTTTTAATTGTGTTTTTAAGTGTTTAATTGTGTAATTGTTAGTCGATAAATAAATTAATTGTCTTTTGGTGACTTTTGGCGTATCTTGAATTAAACGTACCCCGTTCCCGCAACAATATTCTAGTACCTTGGGGTGAGAGCCATCCGCTCCCCAAGTTCGGTGACGATGACGAGGCAAAAAAAAAGTAAAAATCTATACGTAAGTAAGAATTGAATATAACAGGTATTTATGTTCACTTTAAGTAAGCATCTTCGGGTAGTTGTAAGAAATGCCTCATTCTTGGCCGCTTGCCATACTCCTTTTATAGATTCTATTCATAGCAGTCTCAATTAAAAAGTAAACAAGATACAAATGACCATAACATACTGAGAAAGTAAAACCAATTTATATTACATACAAGTTATAATAAGTACCTATATAACTTAATTTTTAAACGAATCCTCTTTTCATTAACTACCCACTTTATGTACCTATTCGTTACCCTAATTTGGCGACCGGTTAAAATATGCTTTTTAATAAAACTAAAATCATAAAATAAAAATTATATTTATTCTGTGTGAATGTCAGTCAGTTCTAAAACAACATCTATTTATCAGTTTACTTATCTATAAATCAGCTGTGATCTTAGCCACTGACAGATGCAATCATATTACATCGACCATCAACTGAGTTATATGAGTGACACCTATCACTACATAAAACACTAACATGTTATGTGTTTTGAAACGATCATCAAATAAGTACGTGTATTTTGTTTTGTTATGTACAGACAGACGGTAGGTACTTTAAAACATAAGTAAAACAGCTATCTCATAGATCATGGATCAATTGTTTTATACATATTTTGGAATATAGAGTAGTCGTTTCAAAACCCATAGACACGACACGATAAACGTCTTGTAGAAATGGAAGCTTACAATTATAATAATTAATTAATTGTTAATGTTCATCTTGTGTAAATAGGCCCCTGAGATATGAATTTCATCATAAAACAAATATTTTCATTCGTATGCTATAAAACTATATGTTACTAAATTTCAGTACAAAATATCTGCTGGTAGCGTGATGTTTAGATATTTAAGCATAAAAATACATTGTGATTGACTGTTTATGCTAGAACTCCCATTTTAGGAAATTTTACCAGTGACAGCTTAGCTTGCTGAATAACTACTTTACTTTTTCTACAATAAACTATAATATATTCACTCTATTTAATATATTCTGCCTGTAAATCAAATAAAAAATGGAAATACATATGTCAGGGGCCAAAACAACATAATCTGAGGTAAAGCTAAACGTTATGGCTAATATAAACATTGCAAATTACAGTAATGTAATTTAATAATTACACATAAATTATTTATTTATAAACTACATTATAGTTTAGAAATGAGGCTACTTTTTCGAACATTTCTTTATCAAAACTTTAATGACAATTCAATATTGTAGAAATATAAAACCCTATGCAAATAGCTTAAAACCTAAGTAAACGACATATCAGTGCAAATATTATTTTAAACTACCTACTGTTCAGTGTATGAAACAAAAACGCCTCACATTCAAAGCAATGGCATTTTTTCCAAATACTCGAAAAAGTAGCAATATCCCGTCAAACTTCTTACTAAAAAGAAATGTTTAAAAACAATAAAAATATATCGGTAACAAGAAATAACATAGCTACACTCATACTCCGATACAAAAATCTAGCGTACGACCGCGACGTTAAATTTCAATAATATCTACCTACATTATTTGTCAAACACACTAATGCATTGAAATTCGTTAATTTAATATCAAACCTCTAGCTAATGTGTTACTCTGCGGATATTCTAGGGTGCACATTATTTACTATTCTAGTACATATTATGATCTAACAGAAGCTCACAAGATGCAAGCACCAAGGTTATTGTTAGTCGATGCTTAATAATTTTTAACCGACTTCAAAAAGGAGGAGGTTCTCAATTCGACTGAGTGTTGCTTTTATTTCATAGTCTGACGTCATGCTGACTCTGATTCATTAATATTTACGGTCTCATCTTTAGACCAAACATCCATAAGCATTAAACATTTGTATTTCAACCGTATCTTGACGATTGAAATACTTTTATTTTAATATAATTGAAAGATTTTAGCAAATATCGTAAACTTCAATTGATAGATTGTTAATGTTAGGTAAGTATTTATGATCGTAACAAAATTAAAAAATAAATGTCACCATGTCAGCAGAAATTGTCCTTACATAGGATAATTGACTCAGCGTCCACGGATATAAAGAGTGGATTAAATTATATTTTTTATATTTCTAAACTCATCAAGCTATCTATAATCAACAGCAAAATATATTCACAATCATAACACTGGTTATTTGCATCTTGTGATGTATCGAGATTGCAGTAATGTTACTTTTATTTTCGTTAAATAAGTTTTTTTTTTCAAATTTTATTATGAAGGCGAGTTTGGTTTTGCTAACGCAAATAAAAAGCGTAAGTAAAGAATGGTTTTCATGTTGTTTTTTTTTTAATTGTACAAGGCTAGCCTTAGTTAAATAACATTAGTGCAATTCGATATTTTATACCTATTTCGGTGGCTGATAGATATTTAATTTGAACATTTTTGAGATATGGTTGTGATAGTCAAGTTCATTCAGGCATTTTTATTCGCCGTGGAATCCACAATAATACTCAAAGAAAAAACTATCAAGTTAAACATATTTCATAATTAATCACGAATTAAAGTTCTTCTTAAAAGTTCTAGCTTACCATTGGCAGACATTACGATTTATCTACAGCAATCATTTGTTCAAAAGAATAAATCTTATAAATTATTTAAGAAAAAAGAATAATAAATAAAATGTGTTTTATTTCTGTAAATCATTTACAATCAAATGCCGGGACTTCCCAGAAGGTAGAAAGCCTCGCTCTTGCAACGTAGACTTAACAAACTGAACTTACATCATATAAATTGAGATTGTTACAGATATAACTTTTGTTATTGCACATTTCGATAGGTACAAGTATTATTAAGTATAAAGTAAATTTTGATAATTAAATAACACAAATGACACATTATCACACAAGTGTCCACGATCAAAAAAAAACACTGTGTTATAAATTTCATACTTCGCATAAAAGTAGTTTGAGATTTTCTAGACAATGCTAACTAATTAACTTCTTCACTATATACATACATGTCAAATTAAGTAAGACCTAATCTCTCTATATATAACCATAACAGGAATGATTTTAGCTAGCATGACTTTGATACTACGGATATTACGTCATATTTTTAGCATAAAAAACTTGTTTTATCCTATAAAGAGTAGGAAAATCGTGAATAAATTAGTGGGTAAATTGGGATGTCGAACTAAGCTGCCTTTTTTAAAAATAAATATTACACAACATCACATACATTGATCTGATCCTATGGTAAGTAGCTTAAGCACTTGTGTTATAGATATCAGGATCAACAGTGGACACACGATACGAATAATTTAATAACATACTCAGACACGGAACAAACACCGTTGTTCGTCACACAAATATTTGTCCCGGGTGGGAATCGAACCCACGGCTCTTGCAACCGTAGGTAGTGAATCTGGGCCACTAACTACTGTTCCACTGAGTTTTTTCGCGGTATAACTTAAAACTATGTATATAAAATCCGTCATTTGCTTTATGATTTAGAAGATTACCTGTAATTTTTATTTAAGAGCTGTGGATTTTGAATAAACAAATAAATAAATAAATAAATAATGCTTTTCGCACCGTCACTGGGCCAGGAGGTTCTCTCCCAATGATGTGTCGGACTCCCCAGCGACTGGCGAAGACAAGGTAAATGCCGCGGCATCTGAGCGGGTGCAATGCCCAGGGGGTATACCGACTAAAACACCGCGGTGTACCTCATCGTCGTATGGTGGCGTCATGGGACTCTGACCTGGTCTTCTACTGCCATGACGCCAGGTAAACTGCCTAACGGACGAAGTCGCGAGTACTAACTTGTATAGTATACATTGTTTTTCTGTGATAAATGTATGAGACACTGTGACGATGACTCGATACCTAAAGTCTGTTTATAGACACAAAACCAGTTTGTTTATGCTAATGAACATGACCTATATTGGACCAGGAATGTCTGAAGTACCATAATAAATGATTAATCATAGTACAGTCATACTCACAAGTAGACACATAAGACAATTTCGTCACGTTTCATACTAATGTTAAATAGAGTGTTTGTAGATTGTGTCACCGACAGTATATTCGTTAAATTTACGCTTTTGTTTGATTTTAATTTGATGAAAACTTTGAATTAAACGATAAATAAAATGTATAATTGATTTCAATATTTTTTATTCATATAATTTTATGGCCTCATCTAAAAGTACATGATACATAAATATTATTCAAACACAAATAAGTTATAAATTAAAATATTTTACATTAACATTTATATATATTTGCTTTAAATTTAAAATCACAACAACTTCATACAGCATGGAATAATCATAGTTTCCTTGAAAAATCATTTGTTCTGTAGATAACATCATAAACAAGCGTGCCCTGCAATTTATTGCCACTTTACTGAAATATGAAACAAAATATGCGACAAAGCACTCAAATGAAAGAGATAGCTATATCGAAAGGTACCCTAATTAGGACAGATTTGTCTCTCAAATATCGCACAATTATAAACATATCTTGTTAATTATAATATAATTGATCATAAAACATTAAATAACGATCAATTACCAGGGTGAAACAATATTATCAACGTTATTTTCTTGAACATAAGGTTAAAAATAACTTTATTCCGTAGAGCGTTAACATAAAAAACTTTTCGCATGTTGTGTGTGTGTATGAAGGATTTGTTTCATAACTTTCATACATTCCTGGTCTCAGTCGTAATGAACTACATTATCTTTTGTGAGTTACCGTATCGGTTTCGCACGCTCGCGCTCCTCGGCTTATCAAGACTGATAGCCATACCTGTGAACAAAAAGAAGTTGACAGATTACTGGGAAAGAGACCATATTTTCATATTATACCAGCAGTAATCTTTAATATTTACTGAAAGTTGCTGATATGCTTTCGCAGTTCAGTGTTTTTCTCTTGGTGGATCCGGCCCGAAGGACCAAATTTGGCTAAAATATTGGTTTAAAAAAAATTGTGAATGTGTAGGTGATGTGGGCGATTGTGTAAACGTTGTGGCTGAATGTGTAGACGGTAATCTACACCACCCACGCTCCTATTGCTCCTATCTTTATAATATGTTTGTTATGGACTGCCTCGTTAGTCTATTTGTAGCAAGCGCTGCGTAAGGACCGAGAGGTCCCTGGTTCGAGTCCGGGGTCGGGCAAAATTTGTGTGAGTTTTTCTGTAATCAAATTATTCAGCCGGGAGTTAGGAAGTTGGCGGTTGAACGCCCGTGGCTCGGAAAGCACGTTGTTCAGCCGGTGGTCCTGCGCCCGATCTCTCATCGTGGGATTGCCGTCTCACCGAATTATGAGAGTAAGGGAATAGAGAGTGCACTTGTGTTTGCGCGCACACTTGTACACTATAATATGTCCTGCGCACTTAGTTGATCTTAATTGAGATCGGCCGCCATGGCTGAAATCGGTCGGACACCTTATTTTTTATGTTTGTTACTAGAGGCCGCCCGCGACTTTGTCCGCGAGTCAACGAGACCAAAGTCAGGGTGTTATAAAAAATATAACAAATAACCCGACGATAGCATTCATGAAGGTCAATTCCGATAACCCAAACAATGATGTATTGGAATCAAGCCACATGGTAATAACGCCGTGGACTTCGAGAACAGAATGGGCGATTAGTTCTAACAAAGAGCCGTTAGCGATAACGCCAATACAATAGCCAATGGGCAGAACAAAGAATCATAATACCACCACCACCGTCGCGGCAGTATAAAAGCATCGGATCCAGAGCAACGAGTCTCTCACTTTCACACCTCATCGGGCCTTGCTAGTATTAGTTAGGTTAAGATGTAATTGTAAAACTTTTAAAAAATATATTTTTTAAAAACTCAATTGGCATTTCAAGTATTTTGACTGGCGCCCAACGTGGGGCCCAGCTAAAAGTGTAAAGTCAAAGTTCCAGAGTTCCGAAGAAGTCCGAATTCGCTTTTACTTTCGCGTGACTCTCAAGTCTTAAACAACTGGGCAACCGCACAAAGAAATAAGTCAAAACTCGTCGGAAGAAGAAAGAAATGTTGGTGCTTCGAGCTATCATCGGCAGCATTCTGTAAGTGACCGACAAGCATTTCCTTCATCCAAAATTCCGCTCCTTAAACCTGCTAAACTTGTATTTAGACATAAGCCTAGTGTGAGTGTTGAGCAACTCCCTATTGTTAATAATATGGAGAGTAATCAAAGTTACGTGCCTAATGCACCTAACAATAATCCAGGTCCATCACAGACACCGGTAAACCCCGTGCATCTTGTAATCGACCCGCAAAAATTATTAGGATTTGTACCAAAATATGATGGCGATCCATTTAGCATTTATAATTATATAAACAACGCCAGACAATGGTTGAACACAGTAGGAGGGGATACACCTCAAAATGTAATGTTGTTATTAAGTAAGTTAGAAGGGAGAGCTGCGGTAATCATATCTATGATTAACCATAACTTTAATTGGAGCATTATTGAAGCTACCTTAAAGAGCGAATGCGCAGATAATAGGGAATTCAATACTTTGTTGGTTGAATTATCCAATGTAAAAAAGAAAACCACGTATAAAGAGTTGATTTTCGAGTTAAAACAAAAGCTATTTTTCATTAAAAGTAAGTTAGCTGATAAGTATGGATCGGCAAAGCAAGATTTAATCCAAGAGGTTATGGAACCTTACATTAATACTGCACAAAACACTCCACGAAACAGTTTACCCTATCACGATCAGGTATATGTAAGTAATTGTAATTTTAATGACACCGTATCGAAGATATTGCAATTGGAAGCCGAAGGTAGGTTTGACAACATCAAACAGAAATTCTCGAATATCTTACCTGCACCTAGGATCATAAGCCAACCTATGTTCCCAGTTAGGTCCATGCATTTCCAACCAACGCCTTCGACACAACAAAGGTTGTATCAGAACAATAACCGACCGAACGTTCCTAGACATAACATACCGTACCACGTCAAACATCCATGGTCACCGAATCCGCACAATAATGTTTTTAATAATCGAGCTATTCATCCAGCGTTTCAGAAACAGCAGCATCCTCAGCAACAGCATCCGCAACAACAGCGCCCTCAGCCTGCTAAAGTGTTTAGTAATGACGTATCTATGAGAACGGCACCGTCTCTTAGACCCGGTCAAGTGAATTTAGGGAAGGGTAGGTATGCGGAGGAGCTATTTTATCATCCCGAAAATGAGGAAGAGAGCTTCTCATCGGAGGATTATACGGAATACGCGCCCGAGTATCAAGATCCTGAATACTATAACGATATTCCGCAAAATTACGAACATTTAAATAACGAAACAAATGAAAATAAAAATTTTCACGACGGTTCAGATCAAGACAATCCATCATAGAATTTAATCACGTTAAATCCTTTTTACCTTATTTTGAAACCGAAATACCTAAATTGAAAATTTTAATAGATACCGGAAGCCAAAGATCTTTTATAACTTCTAAAGCGCAACAAAAATATTTCCAAGATTATGTACAACCGGAAAAATTCGTAGTCCGAACTTCTCACGGTATTACGTCACATAATGGGTATATAGAAACTCCTTATTGGTGTAGATACTTCGGTCAAGACAACGGTCCAATGAAATTCTATATTTACGACTTTAGTGACAAATACGATATCTTAATGGGTACAGACATGATTGAACAAATAAACGCTAAAATAGATTTAAAAGAACGAAAACTAACTATGCCTCAAAATGAAATATTAATCTTTCACATGACCGACAGCGATAATTTAAATATAACCGAATTATGCGAAACATATAGCGATTTATTTACGGAAAATGTAACGGATAGCGCGACAACGAGTGTAAAACACCATATATCATTAAATAGCGAAGATCCAATTTACCAAAGACCTTTTAGACTACCTCAAATACAACAAGAAGAAATAAAAAAACAAATTCATACCTTATTAAGCGAAAATATAATTAGGCCTTCTGAATCACCGTGGGCTTCACCTGTACATATAATACCAAAAAAAATGGATCAATCCGGAATACAAAAATGGCGAATGGTAATCGATTATAGAAAATTAAATGAAAAGACAAAATCTGACAAATATCCATTACCTAATATCGAGGAATTATTTTCAAAATTGCAAGGTAATAAATATTTTACAACATTAGATTTAACATCAGGTTATCATCAAATAAAAGTAGATAAGGACTCCATTGAAAAAACCGCCTTTAGTACACCCAATGGACATTATGAATTTCTACGCATGCCGTTTGGTTTAAAGAACGCTCCCGCTACGTTCCAAAGAATGATGAATAACGTCTTAAAACAAGAGATTGCCAGGAATATATGTTTAGTTTATTTAGATGACATTATTATATATTCAAAAAATAAACAAGAGCACATAAATCGATTACAACAAGTCTTTGAAGCTTTGCGGAAAGCTAATTTAAAAATTAACAAAAATAAATGTGTATTTATGGAAAAAGAAATTGAATTCTTAGGACACGTTTTGAACGAAAATGGTCTTAAACCAAATCAAAAGAAAATCGAAGCTATTCAAAAATTCCCAATACCAAAAACTCTAAAAGAAGTAAGAGGATTTTTAGGTTTAATCGGATACTATCGAAAATTTGTACCAAACCTAAGTAAAATCGTTAAACCATTGACGGAAGCAACAAAAAAAAATGCAGTTATTGACATTGAGGACAAAAAATATTTAGAAGCGATAAAAACATGTAAACAGTTATTAACTAACGCCCCAATTTTAGCTTTTCCCGATTTTAATAAAACATTTGTAATTACCACTGATGCCTCAGATATCGCATTAGGAGCTGTATTAAGTCAGGACAGCCATCCCATTGCGTATGCGTCAAGAACCTTAAGTAAAACCGAACATAAATATAACACAACGGAAAAAGAGCTCTTAGGAATACTTTGGGCAGTAACACAATTTAGACCTTATATCTATGGACGTAAATTCGTTTTAAGAACAGATCATAAAGCGTTAATATGGTTAGCTAAATTAAAAGAACCAAATCAAAGATTAACTCGATGGAAATTAAAGTTGCAAGACTATGATTTCTCAATTGAACATGTAAAAGGTTAAGATAATTATGTGGCTGACGCTCTAAGTCGAATAGAAATCCATAACACCGATAGCGATTCTTTACGAGTAAACTTAGAGGAGGACTTAGCCTTAACAGATTCTTCCATAGAATGCGCGATAAATACGGAAACGAACAATGACCCCAAGTCATCGGATATCAGTCCAAACAGTAAACAAGGTACCATTCACTCGAACCAAGAGAATAGCGACGAAGGAATTCCAATTATACATGCTTATCCACCTAAAAGATTACGAAGAGTTATTTTTGAGATGGCACCATTTAAAAGGGCAAAACGCGAAAAAAGTATTTGGTATTTTAATATTCCACCAGGAGATGAAGAAAATACTATTAAAGAGTTTATGTTAGAATATTTACCTCAAGGAAAATATGCATTCATAATTCCAAATGACGAATTATATTATAAAGTCTCGGAAACGTATCGTAAATATTTTGATACCTCAATATTTAAACCTGTTAGATACACAAAATCATTAATTGAAATAGATGAAAAAGAGGAACAATTAAGATTAATAAAAGAATATCATTTAAAAGACAATAGGCACCCAGGAATAGAAAGTATGTATAAACAATTAAAAGAAAAATATTATTGGGAAAAAATGAAAAAACATATTAAAAAGTTTATCCTTCAATGCGTACCGTGTAAAAAAGAAAAATATAATAGGCACCCTAATGTTACATTATCAACGGAAACTGAGACACCTTATGAACCAATGGAAACATGGCATATCGATTTCATGTCGTTAGAAAGACAATGGTATTTATCAGTTATAGATAAATTCTCTAAATATGCGATTCTCAAGCCTACAGAGAAAAGCAGAGTTTACGAAACCTTGTCCGAAATATTCGCAATGATTGGAGCACCTAAAAAAATAATTCATGATGGTGAGCAATCATTCTGTAGCGAAGTAATTAAAGAGTTATTTCAAACTTATAGTATAGTAGACCATACTACGTCACCACAGCATCATAAATCTAATTCAGATGTTGAGAGACTACACAGTACGATACAGGAATTATATAGGTTACAGAGAGATTCCGATTTAGATCAAAATCAAAAAATGTATTTTATTACCCATGCTTATAATAATACAACACATAGTGCAATTAATATGACCCCCTTTGAGGTTCATTTTGGAAGAAAGCCTAAACTACAAAACTTCGAAAATTTCAGATTAGTTGTTCAAAATTATACAATTCAACAAAAACAATTTTTAACTCAATTAAATAAAAATATACATAATAATTTAAAAAATATAAAGGAAAAACGTAATGAGAGAATAAATAAAAATATTCGTTCTCCGAATCAATTTAAAATAGGAGATAAGGTATATTTAAAAAATAGTGCCGCAGAAAGACACAAAACCAATCCAAGATTTTTAGGTCCATACCAGATAATAAACTGTGAGGAACATAACAAATATAAATTAAGTAATGGTAGAACATATCATATAGAAGAACTTATTGTTACAGAATCATCGTTGTCTTCGGATTCAAGTTCCGAAAATTAGAATCAAACGAACATGTTATATTGGTTGAATTACCACCTACACGTATTATAGAGGGAAAGTGGACGATTATACATCAATTAGAAATAAGCTCTATAATAGAACATAAAGATAAGTTAATGGATACAATTAAGAGAGTTCTGTCTTTGACACAATCAAAAACGGAAGATATTTTACACATATATAATAGGATTAACATTATATTATCTCATATTAATGAAATATGTAAACATTTAGATACGCAGAGTAGATCTAAGCGAGGTTTGATAGATGGTTTAGGATCAGTAATAAAAGCGATTACAGGAAATTTAGATCAAGATGATTTAGATAAAATTCAGAAAGATTTAGAAACTGTTCGCATGGCTTATAATAAACAAATATCAGTTACAGATAAGAGTTTAGAAGAATTTAACCAACAAATTAAGAAAATCACAGATATTCAGAAAACATTAGATTCTCAATATTCGCAAGAATTAAATAATAAAAATTCGGAAAAAATTGCGATGGATATATTACTACAGGCTCAAACTTTGCAAGATATTGCAGAAAGATTGTCTACAGCTATTACATTTAGTGAACATCATATGTATCATTATAGTATTATACAGTCACATATTTTACAACAAACATTAAATAAGATTGATAAGTCAGTAATGATTTCGAATAATATTAATGATATAGAACCATTTATTAATGTTCAGAGTCATATAATAAATCATGTTGTTTATTTTATATTAGAAATACCTTTAGTTAAGCCACAGATTTATAAAACGAGAAAGATTGTACCTGTTATCCAAAATACCCCCACCTGTACCTATCCTATTATGCGTAAGGTCACTTTAGCTTTTTCGAACTCAGAAACCTACGAAGTAGAAGACTGTACGTTGCTGAATCAACTTATATGTAAAGGAAGCATTCTACAAAAGGATACTTGCGAAACGAACTTTCTAGGAAGGAAGAATACTGACATGTGTTCTACGGTTCCAATAAGATGCCCCGAGGAAGAAATACAGGAAGTCTCACCGAAAGCAATATTTATATATTTTAATAAAACTACGGAAATAAAACTCAGATGTGGAAAAAACGAAGAAACATCGTGGATCAAAGGTTCTTATATATTAAATGGCGAAAACTGCGAAGTCAACATCTCTGGGATCAGGCGATTGCACACTCAAGAGTCTAAGGAGAAGATTATTATAACAAGTCTGGAGATTAATCAAACTCAAGATATCCCTGAAATCGAATTAACATATGATCCTAAGAAGATTTCAGACAAATTGAAGAGTCTACAAGAAATCGGAAAGCTGGAAACACAGGGAAGGCACAATTTGATTCAATATAGTTGGATTATGATTTTAACTATATTCATAGTTGCAATTATATTGTTTAAATTTCTTCGATCCAAGGTTTGCCGAAAACCATGGACTTCAAATTTAGGGGAGGACAGTCAACGAGACCAAAGTCAGGGTGTTATAAAAAATATAACAAATAACCCGACGATAGCATTCATGAAGGTCAATTCCGATAACCCAAACAATGATGTATTGGAATCAAGCCACATGGTAATAACGCCGTGGACTTCGAGAACAGAATGGGCGATTAGTTCTAACAAAGAGCCGTTAGCGATAACGCCAATACAATAGCCAATGGGCAGAACAAAGAATCATAATACCACCACCACCGTCGCGGCAGTATAAAAGCATCGGATCCAGAGCAACGAGTCTCTCACTTTCACACCTCATCGGGCCTTGCTAGTATTAGTTAGGTTAAGATGTAATTGTAAAACTTTTAAAAAATATATTTTTTAAAAACTCAATTGGCATTTCAAGTATTTTGACTCGCGTATGAATGGGTTTTAGTAGCAATGATGTAGTAAAATAGCCAGCTACCTCCATACCACGTATTATAAAAATCTATAAACGTAAAAGTTCTCCCATACTAATTTTCACCCCCCCAATTAACAACATGGGGGTTGAATTTAAAATAAAAAGCCTATATGTTATTCCAGAGTGCCAGCTACCATCATACCAAATTTCATGAAAATCGGTTCAGAAGTTTGAGCGTGAAAGAGTAACAAACATCCATACATACATACATCCATACTTACAAACTTTCACGTTTATAATATTAGTAAGGAAGTAAGGATGTTACCTGGGCGCTACAGGCGCGTGCTCTATATGTGTATGGTGTAGAGCACGCGGCGCTAGGGCGGCGCGCACAGCAGCGCGCCGAACTGCAGCAGCGCGGACCGCAAGGCGCTACCGGCGCCCGCTGCGCGCGCGCACGCCGCCAGCTTCACTAGCGATGGGTATAGGCCTGGGAATATTAAAAACAAATGGTTAAGTCCATTGTGATAGGGGCGAGACATTTTGCTCAGGTGGGAGACATTTTGTCGACCGGTTGCTGTTACCACCATACAGTTGCGTAAAACCCGCCAAGTGACTCTGGCCTCTCTCGGTCAGGTCGCGTTCCGGGATCAGCACTGTACGAACCGGAGCCAGGGGGGACCATTGTTGGGGCAAGCGCCGGACCAGTGGAGTCTTAGCGGCGGCATTGTGCGGGCGGAGCGGGTCAGCCCGCCGGCCTGGGAGACCCGTAGAAACGGTAGTGCCTTCCGTCCAACGGACTGGCCAACTCGGACCCGCACAGCTCAATACCAATGCGAGACTCCACGCCTTGTCTCGTTGTTGCTGCAGCAGTGGTCTCTTCTTTCACGTCCCCCTTTCCCTCTAATATCGATGTTCCGGGGGGGAGGGGTGAAACGGCTTTCAGGGTGAGTGCGACAGGCTCAATATGGTATATTGTGCCTGTCGACCTCATATTTGGATCTCACTACCGCTTACCATCAGGTGGAGTGAGGTCATCTTGTTAGCTCATGATAAAAAAAAAGCGGCGCGGCGGGCCCCGCACCTCCTCTCGGGCAGAGATCAAGATGTACATGTCGACTGCTAATTTCTTAAGTGCAAAAGTCAAGTGACCTTATTTTAACAATTTTCACGTTTTTTTTATCACCACGTCAACCACGAGTTGTAATCATCATCATCGTCATCATCATCATCAGCCCATATACGTCCCCACTACTGGGGCACAGGCCTACTCTAAACCAGGGCGATAAGATCTTAGTCAACCTCGCTGGCCAAGTGCGGGTTGGTTGACTACACAACCTAAGAATTTCTTCATACATACACCCGGGGATAAATAAACCGGGCCACGAACCATTTTTCATACAAACATGTCCAGTTCTAAGCCCTATAAATCTAAAAGTTTTAGTGCTATGGTAAAAATTTAAATGTAAATAGATGTCAGAAATTATCAATTATAAAAAAAATATGTTAACTATCTCCAGAAATATGCTCATTTCTTTAAAACGTAGCAAACATTGGTGGTTTTTTGCATTCCATATAAACTTGTATGAAACAAGTAAAACAACTTACATTTTCCTGATTTTAAGGAAATTGGTGTATCTGGAGTTAGTTAACACATTTTCTTCAAAAATTTATCATTTCTGACATCTATTTACATTTAAATTATTACCATAGCACTAAAACTTTTACATTTATAGGGCTCAGAACTGGACATGTTTGTATGAAAAATGGTTCGTGGCCCGGTTTATTTGTCCCCGAGTGTACATTAAATCACACCTTTTTCCCAAGGGGTAGGCAAAGATCACTTTCTGCCATGTGCTACAGTCCTGGCACACAACTTTCGCTTCTTCCACATCCATCAAACTCTTAAGTTTTACTCTAGCGGTATACTAACCAATCAGTTTCTGCCACGCGAGCGCATCGACCTTCCCGGGCGGCGCCTTCTTCATGGACTCGGTGAGCGTCGCCACCGCTTTCAGCACGAACGATATCTCGGACAACTGGTGCCTGCGAAACGAAATTGATGTGTGACGTCATTGATACTATAAAAACCTTATAATTATCTATGATGTAGCTTTACAAGAAGAAATTCTACAGGCAGTTATGTAACTTTTTGTTTTTCATTACCTAGGAAGTGGCTCCGTATTATCCTCGTCTTCAGAATACCTCGAGATGACTTCTTGGAACCTGTCTAGGAGCGCAACGATGGCCAGGGGGTCGGTGTCGTCTAAACAGAAAACAGAACATGTGTTCATGTACGCATTTGGGCATTAAATATATGAATAGTTGACTGAACTTCTTTGAAAATTGGCCGTTATGAACACAATTCGAAGACAGTTGGAAAATCAGTTGTCTGAATGAGAGTTACGCGAATGAGAAATTCACTAGATGGTAACTGCAGCATGATTGGTTATTTTTGACGTGACATTGACAGACATGTCAATATTCACCAATCATGCTGCAGTTGGACCTCGCGCCTACGTATTGCCATCTAGTGAATTTCTTTCAATATCATCGAAATAGGGGCGGACAACCGGAATGTTACTAAGTAATGTGTGTCATTTCATGACTCACTCTCTAGCTCCGCGAAGGAGTTGACGTCGTCCAGCATGGAGCACTGCAGCAGCGTCTCGAAGCACGTGCGCGCGAACTCCTCGCGCTCCCTTAGCTCTTGCTCGTTCTCTGAACAAACACATTTGTACTATTGAGCACGCTGTATACAATAGGCGTGTCGACTGGGTCAAAATCTTATTATTCTATTTAGTCCGTAAGTTAGTTTATACAAAAATATGGGACACGTATTTTTTTGTTTTTCAATTGATTGAAAAATGACAAAATTATAGCTTATCAAACTTCTGGAGTGGGGGCTTGTGACGTCACACTTACGCAAAATTGTACGTAACCGTGACGTCATACGAAACTTCTGAGCACTATATCTTCATAATTTCTTGTTTGTGAAAGAAAATAAAAATACGAGTACAATATTTTTAAATAATCTAAATAACGGACTAATTATATTTTTTTTGTCGTGTCGCCTATTGTACATCTCTAAGACAGGCATACAAGCAAGCTGTGTACAATTGTACGTCTCTAAGTCAGGCATACAGCGGTACTACACAACACGTACAAAAGCTACATTAAATAAAGAATAGGAAGTGACACGTGAAATTTATTGATTGTTGAATTTATTTTGCTGTTTCGGTATCACAAGCATCAAAATGGGTAAATTTTTAGCCATTGTTTGATTATTTCGAAAAGTATATTAAATACGGTAGAATGGGGACCTCCTCTTATTTGAAGTCGGTTAAAAAAAATATTTATAGGATGTGTTTTCATTCATAGAGTTAACTTCTAGTCACATATTTATTTTTTTAATAAAAATTTATAGACATGGCGGAAGTACGTTTGCCTTTCTTTTTTCAAAATGGCGGCTCTCACATATCCTGCCAATAAAAAATGCGTGAATTCAAATGGGCAAGCAAAGCAACAACATTAAGATATAACACTAAGTTACGTCAGCAGGTAGGGGACTCACTGGCAGGCCTCCCGGGCATGTGGTGCGCACTCCCGGCGCGCACTAGCGCGAGCACGCGGCGCGCGGCGGCCGGCGGTGCGCGTGCACGGAGCACTTCCGCGCGCACTAGACCTACTAGTGCGCGCGCGCTGCCCGACCCGCCCACGCTGGAAACAAACATACCAGGCTATTAGAGCGCATCCCATAGGAGATGGATATAGCCCACTGCTGCTTATACGAATTATCATGCGTTCTTGAAAATTAACAGATCAGACGAGGGCGTGAGGGGCGAGAAGGTCCATTCTTTTTGATATGAAATATGTAGCACCTATATAAAACTTAGAGCTTGGTTTAGAGCTTCAAAACCACGCGACTTGGATGATGGTATATATATAGAAAAATGCAAGAGGAAGGTTAACCTATACACCGTGAAATTTTAGTGGTTGTTTTCCCGAAGCAGAACGATTTACCCATCGTAGTACTATCGAACCATGCTAATTATTTCGTGAAAACGTAAGAAAAAAATCTCAACTTTTCAAAAAAAATATTACTTAACTCGAAACAGTGAGAAATGATAGTAGTAGTAATAGTAGGTAGATACCTACGTAGATTGTAATTTATTACCCTAATGGCGGCGCGGCGCGGCGGCGGCGCCCTTTGTCGGACTGCCCCGACAAAGGGCGCCGCCGCCGCGACGACTCTTTGATAGAGCCGCGCACCGGGCGCGAGCGCACTACCGATACCTACGGACTCCCTCAGTCCCGCTGCGTGCGCCGTCCGCTGCGCACGCACGCACGCCGCTCGCCGCCCGCCGCCTACGCATGCGTGACGCGATACCGTGAGGTCAAAATGGATCGCCATTATGTTTATTTGAATGTGGAGTATGTGTCTAGCAGATGTCGTGATGTGAACCCGCAGGTGCCACAGCACCGGACGATCGTAACCGCTACCCAGCGGATGCTCGATCACGGGCAGTTTGCGATGAGTTGAAAACTGGGATAGTGGACGCTTTCAATGTAGTTAGACGTGACAGAGGCACTATCAAAATCATAATCTAACAAGATAAAACGTGCGCGTTTGTGTGTGGAACGCAGTGGCTTACATTTTGATAATTGTTCCGGTACCAGGAAGAGTAAGTACTTGTACATAATTTGTGAATAGTGAAATTTCTAAGGTTAGGTAGGAAATTCAAATCAGTGTAAATACGTTGATTTTCATTTTTTAAATACTTTATTACCTAATTCAGCAACAAATTATTACTTTCAGACAATCTTAACTCTTCTTTTTGATGACCCGATGTTTATCCATTAAAACATTATGTTCGTAATTTAGTAGGCAAAGTATTTACGATGGTCCCGAGCCCGGTAAAGTATGAAGGAAATATGGAAATCACTTGTTAGTAAATAGGTAGTAAGTTAAAATCAGCTGATTGATACCAGCAATCGGTATCAATCGGACGGTCAATAACCTGTCGAATCATTAGGCCTGTCCTCCACCGGACGTTATTTTAGTACTATTATTTACGTTACTGTTATTACAGTTTCAGTTTACACGTTACCTGTAAAAAAATTACCGGTTAATAAATTGGAAACGAATTTTTGAGACATGTTAGTTCGGCATGTGCACTTTTACAATAAAAGTTAGTATTTTACGATGATTATTAGTGCCGTACCGTAATAAGTATCGTTACCATTTAACGTTAAAATAAGTATCGCTTCTTATTCAACGGTAATTATTTTCCCATTCCAATAGTATCCTTTTTGAAATAACTTATTTGTACTGAAGAGAAGTGGATATTTTTTTGACGCTGCTGCATCGCTTGCTCCGGACAGACAGCCTTATTATTTAAATAATAATAACAATTCTAGCAGGACGAAGCGCGGCTAGTACTACTGGCGTTAGTTGGCGTTCTCGAATTCGAATGTTTCGTTTATCACTTTTGTAAAACTGACATTTATTGATTTTAATAAAAAAAAACTGCATCGATCTATTGTACTACTAAGACAGAATCATTTTGCTGCGGGAAAACAACCACTAAAATTTCACGGTGTATGTATAAATACTAGTGACTAGCAGAATTTAGTCAATTGTCACTAACAATATATATTTATTTTCTTTTTATATTGTACGGCGTCCGACCAATTTCAGCCATGGCGGCCTATCTCAATTAAGTAGAGTAAATACAAGTGCACTCTCTGTTCCCATACTCTCATAATTCGGTGAGACGGCAATCAGACATGACCGATGAGAGATCGGGCGCAGGACCACCGGCTTAACGTGCTTTCTGAGGCACGGGCGATCAACCGCCAACTTCCTAACTCCCAACTTCCTAACTCCGGGCTGAGTAATTTGATTACAGAAAAACTCACTTAATTTTGCTCGACCCCGGCTTCGAACAGGGGACCTCTCTGTCCTTACGCAGCGCTTGCTACCAATAGATTAACGAGGCAGATTTAAATTGTAATTCTGTAACGACTGGCACATGGTAACTCACGGTGGCTCAAACATGAAGGTCTCGAGCACGGTGGGCAGGGTCTCCCAGAACTCTTGGTACTCTTCGGGCTCTTCTCTGGCCAGCGGCAGACCAGTCGCCAACACCTGTAATATAATTTCAGCCATCAATTAAAACTGAATAATACATCGTGATGGTAACGTAACGTATTGGCTATTGCACGATTCATAGACGCCGATTTTCGGTATATCAAAATTCATTGATCCAAAAATTACATTTGCTGGAAATTATCTTAAAGCATTTAGAAGACATACTTTCCTTCAGAGAAAATTCATACAAATTCAAAAAAGGCATACTAAGCCACTCTCATACATATCCGATGATGTTCTACAGATGATGAGAGTGGCTTAATATGCTTTTTTTAGTAGCCTCGTCATCGTCACCGTCCGGTTGCGTGGGAGCGGACGGTTCTCACCCCTAAAGGTTTACGATTATTGCTCCTTGGTTAAGGCACTCCTATGGATTCACAAGTGCAATTTTCATATCCCTGTGATGGGTCCTTAAATGATGATGGGTCCAATGCTATCTATGTAAGATTTTAGACTTTCGCGTTCCATTACACTAAATATTAGTCTTTATGGGTCTACACGCGTTATTAGGAGTAACAAATTACATAGCTACTTACTGCCCGACGTTTCGACTGGGTTACAACAATCATGGTCGCGAGCGAACTGTCGCTGCCCGTCTTCGTCTGCCACAACGGTTGTGAATTTCTAGATCCACCCCGAACTAGCACTAATGCCATTTGTACAGCTACCCACATTTGTCCGACAGTAAGTAACGTCGGGCAGTAAGTAGCTATGTAATTTGCTACTCCTAACGCGTGTAGACCCATAAATACAAATATTCAATGCTATCTATGTTCTGTACGTACCTGTAGTAACAAGCTAGCAATTTGCATGGCCTCGTCTGTCTGCTCTATGGATATGCTACTCCGTCTCCTGCTTTCGGCAGGGCAGTTCCGCACCGCCTCGTGAAGAGCCTGGGAACAACATAACGTCAATATCAAGCCTCCACAGGTGTTGAAGAAAATACATTCTTCTTATCGAGTCGATGGCAAAATAACACGTAATCGGCCCAGTATTCGGTCACACGAATCGATGAAAATCATTATCATGAGGATTCTGCCAGGATTTAAAAACGGTTGTATATTGATGACATATCAATATCACCATAGTGTGTATTAGTATTATCGTTTTTTTTGTGAATTGTGTGTGTGTATGCGTATAACGAGTCCAGCAGTGGACAGGAATGAATGGGCTGATGATGATATAACGAGTGTTTTGTCTATTTGTGAGTGATTTCCCACAGAGGTGAAAAGTGGATCGCTGGAAGTGATCTCTGCCTACCCCTCTGGGAAAAAGGCGTGATTTTGTGTCTTAATTGTGTGCGTATATAGCATATATATTTCTTTATTTTTAGAAAAAAAGTAGAAAAAAAGTGAGTGTGTAGTTTTTGTAAGCTTTGTGTCTGTCCGACAGAGTAATGCAGGTGTAACATGTGTAATGTGTGTGTATACCTCCAGCAGATGCGGCAGCACGCGGCGGCTGGGGCGCGGCGCCTGGCGGTAGAGTGCGGCGGCGGCGGTGAGGCAGCGCGCGGTGGCGGGCGGGTGTAATGTGTGTAATGTGTGTAATGTGTGTATAGCTACCTCCAGCAGATGCGGCAGCACGCGGCGGCTGGGGCGCGGCGCCTGGCGGTAGAGCGCGGCGGCGGCGGTGAGGCAGCGCGCGGTGGCGGGCGGGTGTAATGTGTGTAATGTGTGTATAGCTACCTCCAGCAGATGCGGCAGCACGCGGCGGCTGGGGCGCGGCGCCTGGCGGTAGAGCGCGCGGCGGCGGCGGTGAGGCAGCGCGCGGTGGCGGGCGGGTGTAATGTGTGTAATGTGTGTAATGTGTGTATAGCTACCTCCAGCAGATGCGGCAGCACGCGGCGGCTGGGGCGCGGCGCCTGGCGGTAGAGCGCGGCGGCGGCGGTGAGGCAGCGCGCGGTGGCGGGCGGGTGTAATGTGTGTAATGTGTGTAATGTGTGTATAGCTACCTCCAGCAGATGCGGCAGCACGCGGCGGCTGGGGCGCGGCGCCTGGCGGTAGAGCGCGGCGGCGGCGGTGAGGCAGCGCGCGGTGGCGGGCGGGTGTAATGTGTGTAATGTGTGTAATGTGTGTATAGCTACCTCCAGCAGATGCGGCAGCACGCGGCGGCTGGGGCGCGGCGCCTGGCGGTAGAGCGCGGCGGCGGCGGTGAGGCAGCGCGCGGTGGCGGGCGGGTGTAATGTGTGTAATGTGTGTAATGTGTGTATAGCTACCTCCAGCAGATGCGGCAGCACGCGGCGGCTGGGGCGCGGCGCCTGGCGGTAGAGCGCGGCGGCGGCGGTGAGGCAGCGCGCGGTGGCGGGCGGGTGTAATGTGTGTAATGTGTGTAATGTGTGTATAGCTACCTCCAGCAGATGCGGCAGCACGCGGCGGCTGGGGCGCGGCGCCTGGCGGTAGAGCGCGGCGGCGGCGGTGAGGCAGCGCGCGGTGGCGGGCGGGTGTAATGTGTGTAATGTGTGTAATGTGTGTATAGCTACCTCCAGCAGATGCGGCAGCACGCGGCGGCTGGGGCGCGGCGCCTGGCGGTAGAGCGCGGCGGCGGCGGTGAGGCAGCGCGCGGTGGCGGGCGGGTGTAATGTGTGTAATGTGTGTATAGCTACCTCCAGCAGATGCGGCAGCACGCGGCGGCTGGGGCGCGGCGCCTGGCGGTAGAGCGCGGCGGCGGCGGTGAGGCAGCGCGCGGTGGCGGGCGGGTGTAATGTGTGTAATGTGTAATGTGTGTATAGCTACCTCCAGCAGATGCGGCAGCACGCGGCGGCTGGGGCGCGGCGCCTGGCGGTAGAGCGCGGCGGCGGCGGTGAGGCAGCGCGCGGTGGCGGGCGGGTGTAATGTGTGTGTAATGTGTGTAATGTGTGTATAGCTACCTCCAGCAGATGCGGCAGCACGCGGCGGTCAGCGCGGCGCCTGGCGCAGAGCGCGGCGGCGGCGGTGAGGCAGCGCGCGGTGGCGGGCGGGTGTATGTGCGTAAGCCGTGTATAGCTTCCTCCAGCAGATGCGGCAGCACGCGGCGGCTGGGAGCGCGGCGCCTGGCGGTAGAGCGCGGCGGCGGCGGTGAGGCAGCGCGCGGTGGCGGGCGGGTGTAATGTGTGTAACGTGTGTATAGCTACCTCCAGCAGATGCGGCAGCACGCGGCGGCTGGGGCGCGGCGCCTGGCGGTAGAGCGCGGCGGCGGCGGTGAGGCAGCGCGCGGTGGCGGGCGGGTGTAATGTGTGTAATGTGTGTAATGTGTGTATAGCTACCTCCAGCAGATGCGGCAGCACGCGGCGGCTGGGGCGCGGCGCCTGGCGGTAGAGCGCGGCGGCGGCGGTGAGGCAGCGCGCGGTGGCGGGCGGGTGTAATGTGTGTAATGTGTGTATAGCTACCTCCAGCAGATGCGGCAGCACGCGGCGGCTGGGGCGCGGCGCCTGGCGGTAGAGCGCGGCGGCGGCGGTGAGGCAGCGCGCGGTGGCGGGCGGGTGTAATGTGTGTAATGTGTGTAATGTGTGTATAGCTACCTCCAGCAGATGCGGCAGCACGCGGCGGCTGGGGCGCGGCGCCTGGCGGTAGAGCGCGGCGGCGGCGGTGAGGCAGCGCGCGGTGGCGGGCGGGTGTAATGTGTAATGTGTGTAATGTGTGTATAGCTACCTCCAGCAGATGCGGCAGCACGCGGCGGCTGGGGCGCGGCGCCTGGCGGTAGAGCGCGGCGGCGGCGGTGAGGCAGCGCGCGGTGGCGGGCGGGTGTAATGTGTGTAATGTGTGTAATGTGTGTATAGCTACCTCCAGCAGATGCGGCAGCACGCGGCGGCTGGGAGCGCGGCGCCTGGCGGTAGAGCGCGGCGGCGGCGGTGAGGCAGCGCGCGGTGGCGGGCGGGTGTAATGTGTGTAATGTGTGTAATGTGTGTATAGCTACCTCCAGCAGATGCGGCAGCACGCGGCGGCTGGGGCGCGGCGCCTGGCGGTAGAGCGCGGCGGCGGCGGTGAGGCAGCGCGCGGTGGCGGGCGGGTGTAATGTGTGTAATGTGTGTAATGTGTGTATAGCTACCTCCAGCAGATGCGGCAGCACGCGGCGGCTGGGGCGCGGCGCCTGGCGGTAGAGCGCGGCGGCGGCGGTGAGGCAGCGCGCGGTGGCGGGCGGGTGTAATGTGTGTAATGTGTGTAATGTGTGTATAGCTACCTCCAGCAGATGCGGCAGCACGCGGCGGCTGGGGCGCGGCGCCTGGCGGTAGAGAGGCGCGGCGGCGGCGGTGAGGCAGCGCGCGGTGGCGGGCGGGTGTAATGTGTGTAATGTGTGTAATGTGTGTATAGCTACCTCCAGCAGATGCGGCAGCACGCGGCGGCTGGGGCGCGGCGCCTGGCGGTAGAGCGCGGCGGCGGCGGTGAGGCAGCGCGCGGTGGCGGGCGGGTGTAATGTGTGTAATGTGTGTAATGTGTGTATAGCTACCTCCAGCAGATGCGGCAGCACGCGGCGGCTGGGGCGCGGCGCCTGGCGGTAGAGCGCGGCGGCGGCGGTGAGGCAGCGCGCGGTGGCGGGCGGGTGTAATGTGTGTAATGTGTGTAATGTGTGTATAGCTACCTCCAGCAGATGCGGCAGCACGCGGCGGCTGGGGCGCGGCGCCTGGCGGTAGAGCGCGGCGGCGGCGGTGAGCAGCGCGCGGTGGCGGGCGGGTGTAATGTGTGTAATGTGTGTAATGTGTGTATAGCTACCTCCAGCAGATGCGGCAGCACGCGGCGGCTGGGGCGCGGCGCCTGGCGGTAGAGCGCGGCGGCGGCGGTGAGGCAGCGCGCGGTGGCGGGCGGGTGTAATGTGTGTAATGTGTGTAATGTGTGTATAGCTACCTCCAGCAGATGCGGCAGCACGCGGCGGCTGGGGCGCGGCGCCTGGCGGTAGAGCGCGGCGGCGGCGGTGAGGCAGCGCGCGGTGGCGGGCGGGTGTAATGTGTGTAATGTGTGTAATGTGTGTATAGCTACCTCCAGCAGATGCGGCAGCACGCGGCGGCTGGGGCGCGGCGCCTGGCGGTAGAGTGCGGCGGCGGCGGTGAGGCAGCGCGCGGTGGCGGGGGGGTCGCGCGCGCACGCGGCCCCGAGCGCGGTGAGGGCGCGGAACATGTGCTCTAGGAGCTCGTGGCGCACTAGCGCCTCCTGCAAACGTTGAGAAAAACCACACCCATTATTTCTGGTGGCGTCAGAGACTAAGGCCGGATACAGATGGCGCTGCACTGCGTGAGTCACCCCCGGATTTAAACGAACCCGTTCACAGTGGACCGCAGGGGGTAGTCCACAAGACCTGTTCGTGGATAAGGCCAGGTGTTAAGGCCAGGTGCGGTATGTATGGGTACGATCAAATCCAAGACTGACTAGTACGAGGGCACCATGTGTAAACGGTCTATGACGGCCTTAGGGGTGAGAATCATCCGCTCCCCCGCAAGTCCGACGATGACGACGAGGCCACTCCAAGCCATCATCGTATGTCAGTAAGAAAAAAAGGTCGTAACTATTTATTTATTTTCTAGTTACAAAGTAAGCAAATAAAATGAAACCGTTTAACTTAAAAAAATTTTTACCGATTTTTTTTCTAGTTTTTAGTAGATAGTTAATTAAGTGCATCAATAATTTTGCAACAGCGTCCATCTTGAATTTGACATTTTGACATAATAACAGTATTCTAATAGTGAAGCCCTTTCATTTGATACCCATATTGGGGGTTTTAGAAAATATATGAAACTAGGCCGCCATTTTGGAAAGGCGGCCATCTTGGATATTGAATTTTGACATGATCATCGTATTCTACTTGTTGAGCCCTTTGATTTGATACCCATATTGTTGCGATTGATAAAACCTAGGTTATCCGCCATTTTGTAGCGGCAGCCATCTTGGATTTCAATTTTATATAGTACATTGTATTCTACAGTAGAATTTCTACTAAAAGCGTCGATGGCCGAGTGGTTAAGGTCGTTGCTTGCCATGCGAGAGGTCGCCAGTTCAAACCCCGCCAGGTACCAATGTGTTTTTCAAATTTGAAATTCATATGTACCATCATTCGACGCTTTAACGGTGAAGGAAAACATCGTGAGGAAACCTGCACACCTAAGAAGATATTCTAAGGTTGTGTAGTCGACCAACCTGCACTTGGCCAGCGTGGTCGACTAAGGCCTGTGATGGTATGTGAATCTTGTCAATCACGACCTTACGTGATCGATAAAGATAACTCAGCACGATAGAGTATTGCTACCCTGAACACGTATATAAGGTGATTACTTTAAGTAAATAGATGAATTCCACAATCGACAGTCTTTAATTCAAGTCCAACCATTTTATAATATTACAGGCCTTATCGCCCTAGTTTAGGGTAGGCCCGTGCCCCAGCAGTGGGGACGTATATGGGCTGATGATGATGATGATGTGTTCTTCTTGTTGAGCCCTTTCATTTGATACCCATATTGAGGGGGTTGTGCAAAATTATGTAATCCGTTATTTTGTAGCGGTGGCCATCTTGGATTTATAATGTTACTGATATTACTATATTAGTCCAGTCATTTAAGCTTAAATTAGGTAAGAATCTCGGAATTTGAGATACCCAGCTGTAAGTCTGTAAATACTTAGATATTGACACCCTGAAAGTGGTCTCAAAACCAACATATGGTAGGATGTACGCAACTATTAAATTTTCAAGGTCAAATGTCACAAATATCAGTTTTATGAACTTTTGAGCGAAACGGGAAGTTTTATCATAAAAGTGTGTAGGAGAATATTGCTTATCATCTAATTATCTATAAAAATTGTCTCTACGTTTTATTCCTAAGATTCACCATTTTAGAGATACAGCGATGCAAATAGTTGAAAAAGTTGTATTTTCAAAAGCTTCCAGTTCCCCGTGCGGTTGTGCTAGACAGTTAAAATTTTCACAACTGATGTATTTCAGTAGCCTCTATAACATCTAATACTAGAAAAAGCTTAAAACTAATGTTTAAGTGGGTTCTCATACAAAAACTATGGTTTTTTTTTCTCACACTTGGCCGGTTTTTAACGTGGTTACCCCAGTAAACCTATTCTAGACGACACCTTTTATACGTGAAGAAAACGTTGTTTATATGGAAGCCTAGTTAAATAATTGTTTTATGTTGTTTTTAGTACTATACATATACGTTTCAGTACATTTAAACTGCTTATTATGGGTCAAAAAGTACGAAATAACCAATTATTAGAATTTCTGTTTGAAGTATAACTAAAAAAATTCATTTTGAAAATGTTAACTGTCCATCTAACTCTATTATGAACGTGAAGATCCATATTAACCAAATTTAATTTAATGAAACGCAGAAATCTTGAATCTTCTGAATACTGAAAACAACCCAAAACAATTATTTAACTAGGCTTCCTTATAAACAACGTGTTCTTCATGTATAAAAGGTGTCGTCTGGAATAGGTTTACTGGGGTAACCACGTTAAAAACCGGCCAAGTGTGAGAAAAAAAAACCATAGTTTTTGTATGAGAACCCACTTAAACATTGGTTTTAAGCTTTTTCTAGTATTAGATGTTATAGAGGCTACTAAAATACACCATTCGTGAAAATTTTAACTGTCTAGCACAATCGCACGTGGGCCTGGAAGCTTTTGAAAATACAACTTTTTCAACTATTTGCATCGCTGTATCTCTGAAATGGTGAATCTTAGGAATAAAACGTACAGACAATTTTTATAGATAAATAGAAGATAAGTAATTTTCTCCTACACACTTTTATGATAAAACTTCCCGTTTCGGTCAAAAGTTCATAAAACTGAAATTTGTGACATTTGACCTTGAAAATTTAATAGTTGCGTACACCCTACAATATGTAGGTTTTGAGACAACTTTTAGGACGTCAATATACAAGTATTTACAGACTTACAGCTGGGTATCTCGAATTCCGAGATTTTTACCTAATTTGACTGGACTATATTGTATTGTCATCAGAACTAAAGGTGTGTACTAAATTTCAGATTTTTCTGTAAGGAAATTACTCAGCCCGGAGTCAGGAAGTTGGCGGGTGAACGCCCGTGCCTCGGAAAGCACGTAAAGCCGGTGGTCCTGCGCCCGATCTCTCATCGGTCATGTCGGATTGCCGTCTCACCGAATTATGAGAGTAAAGGAATAAAGAGTGCACTGGTGTTTGCGCTCACACTTGTGCACTATAATATGTCCGTGCTCACTTGGCTGATCTCTTTTGGGATCGGCCGCCATAGCTGAAATCGGTCGGACGCCTTATTATTATTATTATGAATGGTCAGGTGTACCTTATGCACAGTGTCAAGGCAGTGCAGCGCGTGCAGGCTCACAGGAGCCGCGGAGCCGATGCCGTCCAGCGCTGATGACATGGGCTCCACGCTGCAGATGTTCGACAGGCACTCGCCTAACTTCTGCACGTCGGACGGCGTGAATCTGTGGACGGGTATTTTTTTTTTTATAAAAGGCTCAGGTGACCTCATTCCACCTGATGGTAAGCGGTAGCGAGATCCACATATGAGGTCGACAGGCACAATAGACCATATTGAGCCAGGCGCACTCACCCTGAAGACCTGCTTAAATGTCATTTCACGACCCAGCCTGAAGAGCCCGGGATCATAGTAGGGAGAGAAAACATGAGCTGGAAGGGCATTCCATGCCCCTTGGTCTGAGCCACCAGCACCTGCATTATTATTTTCAATTGCCGTATCTATTTTAATCTATCAAATCTGTTGGCTTGTAACAATATCACCGTCGTGCTAACAATATTAGTTCGATACATTCTCACAATAATCGTTTAATTATTTCCTACCTACTAAATATCAATTAAATGGCAGCAAAAGTGCTATTTTGCGTGAGGGTGGGTTCGATCAAATGCCAAATCGTCAGCCTCCCCTCCCCCCGCTGAATTCAATAGTCAACACGATGTCAATACACGATTTCAAACGCCACCTCTTGGCCTAATTAGAAACCAATACAAACATCATACTCATTCAGAAAGTACTCACGTGGGTCTGATATGTTGGAATATGAGCGGGAAGATCTGCACCAATGTGGTGAGGAAGTTTAGAGACGGCGCGTACATCTCCACAGGCTTGCCGTCTTCCACAGCTGGAAACGGTATACATAACCAAATTTAATACATTGTACATATATACATACATTTGTAAAATCACGCCTTTTCCCAGAGGGGTAGGCAGAGATCACTTCCTGCCATGTGCTACGGTCCAGGCACACCACTTTCGCTTCATCCACACCCATCAACCTGTTCATGCATACATTGTGATTATATATATTTGATGTATTTATTCAGCTCATCATCAGCGATGCATGATGTGTTTTACGTTATTACTAGCCGTGCCAGCGACTTCATCCGCGTTATCCCTCGTTTTTGATAATTTTCCACTGTTTTTTGCTCCTTTTGGTTTCAGCGTGAAAGTATATAGTCTAAAACCTTCCTCGACATATGGACCAGCAGTTCCTGAAATTAGCGCAATCAAACAAAAAATGCTTCAGCTTTATAATATTAGTATATAATTGGTTTGTGCTGTAACCTTGAGCCTGGTAGGGGAACGCCGAATCTATCACGGTTAAGACTACTAAGGAGGATGCCCAGATTCGTTTGTGCGCTGAAGTGATATCTTGGGACGGCTATGGAACCGCAATATTGGGCCTACCCCTCCATAGGGTTAGGCCCAATATAGCAGTCACGTCTTTTTCCCAAGGAAAAGGCGTGATTCTATGTATGTAAGTATGTAATATACATAATATTGGGCCTATTTGATGGGTCGCTCGCAAGTACATTGGTAGGACTCCTATGATTCGGTCCGTATGCCGTAAGGCGGGAAGGACCATGGGAAGGTGGTGGGCCGTGAATGCTGGTAACCTGGAGGCTGGTGAGGCAGTGCAGACGCGATGGCGGTCCATGCGGCCCAGGCGGAGGCCCACACGCGCCGGTGCAGCTGTCCCCCCGCGCCCCCCTCGCCCTCCGCCGTCCGTCCCGCTGCACTGACCACCTCCTTGAATATACGTCCCCACTGCTCGGACACGAACGAGTCTTTGTCATGTGAACTGTTAACCTGGAGGCTGGTGAGGCAGTGCAGACGCGATGGCAGTCCATGCGGCCCAGGCGGAGGCCCACACGCGCCGGTGCAGCTGTCCCCCCGCGCCCCCCTCGCCCTCCGCCGTCCGTCCCGCTGCACTGACCACCTCTTGGAACGATTTTAGAGCTGCTACTGACACCTGTGATAGATAATGTTGTTTAAATTAAAACTCAACGAACACTTTATGCGCGCACGGTTATATTTCAAGAAGAGTGAAAATGGTGTCCAAAAAGTTTCGTGATCGTCCTACTGTCTTATAAATGTCAATTAATATCGTGCCAGCATGTTAGTATTCTAAATCTACTTACAATATTTTGAATCAAACGGTAAGTTCTTGTTTAAGACAATAGATGGAACTATCCATTTTTACATCACGCAAGCGTTTTGTTTTCCCCGTCGTATTTTGAACATGCCTCTTGGCTATACTTGCCAAGAGGCATGTTCAAAATATTCGCACTTTAATTGAGGACTCTTTACAACTTGTTTTATTCAGTAGATTTGGGCCTATAGGAGTAAGTAGAAACAGCCAAAAAATTTATTAGTCGTAGATAGACCTAAATACAATTTAATTATGAAGCTAGTTCCTTGCTGTTGCCTAATGTATGTAAATGTGTTTGTATAATACTACAATGTAGGTAATGAGGTTATTTCGATGTCAATTAGTGTTGTCTGTAGGCTTTTGATTATATCTAAGGTCCTAAATTCTAGAAGATTTTTATTGTTTTAGTGACTTTAGTGTCTCCCTCAATAACCCCTAGCGACTTTAAACCTATGTCTATGTTAAGTTTAAGCCACTTATACGCAACATTGATGTTCCTACAAGCGGTAACACTATACGCTGACCTGCTTAAGAGGTGAGAGCCATCCGCTCCCTTGCAAGTCCAGTGTCAATTAGTGTTGTCTGTAGGCTTTTGATTATAGCAACCAATATTAAAGGAGATTATATTTCTATCTATGACCTTTTACACACTGTGCGCTGTGTATCGTCGTATCATCGGAAATGGATGCATTAGAATTGGATAACAAGTATAATTCGTCTTCTCGATCGACTTGTTCCAAAATGTGTCATTGTTTTTCTATACATAACAAAAACATGACTACATTATATTACGCCCCGCCTCATGGCATTTCTCTACGCCCACCAGATCAGGAACCCTGTAGATACTAACCTCGTGACTTCTTCGCAGTGCGAAATCCGTGATGTAGTCTAGTAGTGCCGCCCACGAACGGTTGAAGTCGCCCACTGTGGTTAGAAGCTGGAAGCGCGAGTGGAAGACGCGCGATACCCCTGATAGGGTCAACACCTGAAGAAATAGGGAATGGTGATTTACATACAGATAGTGTGGCAATGACAGCCGTCTTCTCACGTAGTCGCTAAATCTAGGCTCTAGATTCTAGAGGATATTTTTGCTTTAGTGTTTTTATTTTCTAACATAGAGCCATCTAGCTTTAATAAAAAAAATAACATTTTAAACACAAAACCAACAAAAAATTCAAATACTTGGTAGGTAGTTTTAATTTACCATCGCCATCAATTGATTGCCTACTATGATGAATTCATCATCACTTTATTGTAGTTTAAACAGATAATTGCCAAATCGACAGCATTGATGCGATCTTGTACTATGTATGTATGTAAGCTGTGTGCTGTAAAGCTCATTAGCCACAAATATGCAACATTTATATTCCTACTAGCGGTTATACTACCGCTTTGCATTCCGTGGCAATCTATAATTAAGATTAGAACTTAGCTTTAAGTTTATGTTGTTTTGATTCATTTTTATTAATCTGTACCAGGGTGTTTCTTGTTGGCTGTCTTAATAATAAATAAATAAAAATACACTATACACAGACCTGTGTCTCTGCCCACTGCTTCTGCGCGGTGTTGCGCGTGTGGTGGATGAGGATGTGCTCGCCCGTGTCCACCTTCTCCGAGCTGGCTATGTTCGACTGCTTCTGGACCTGGGGGACGATAACAATAATCATTATTATGTTGTGTAGGCGACTATTTTCAGAGTAGTCCAGTGGGGCTACCATGAGTTTAAAACTTACGCGCTCGATATCGCCTACGTAAATATGTCTATGAAAAACTTGTACAGCGCCGCCTGGTGGTTACGCGAAGAACTATAATCGGCCATATGAAAAAAACAACTCGATAGGTTTTTAACGTACGTAAGTTTACGATAGCCAACTCATGGTAGGCCCTCAGATCATTTGCGTAGGAAATTTGAGTTAATAAGTATATAAAGATATAACGTTAAATACATACACTATATCGCAGTTTTTAACGTCCAGTGCTATCAGTCGCAGAAGTGATCTCCGACTGATATAGCACTGGACGTTATGGAATCGAAAAAAACGTACATTTCAAATACAGATCTGACGTGTACGTTTTTTCGACCCTATATAAATTCACGATTATCCCAGACATGGAACAAACACTGATGTTCATCACACAAATATTTGCCACGGGTGGGAATCGAACTAACGACTCTTGGAACCGTAGGTAGTGGGTATCGAAATTGATTATTTAATAAATTTGAAACGTTCTGGAGTGGATACCGCGTCTCGGCAAACGTAGTGTAGGACGCCCGCAGGCCAGGTGGTGTGACGATCTGCGCGGGACGGCTGGTAGGAGCTGGATGCGAGTGGTAGAAAGAAGTGGCGAGCATTTGGAGAGGCCTATGTCCAGCAGTGGACAGAAATGGGCTGATGATGATGATTTATTTAGTTTATTTTATTTATTTAAGGAAACATACAGCTTTTTTATTGTACATTATAAACTAAGTTAAATTAGGTTGTGCACTAGCAATTAAAGTTTCCAATGTTAAGTTTTACACAATACAATGCTGAGAAGACACTCACTCGACACAACAATAATACATTAATATTTAAACTATAATACTATAATGCACATCTGACATCACACTGACCTTAGAAGACGGCGATACTTCGTCAACTTCTCAATGATGAAATGAAACGGACAGGATAGACGTACGGACGGATGAGTGTATATGTATGATTGTATGTATAATCGGGCACCGCGGCCTACCTCCTCGAGCATCGGGAACAGCACGGCGAGCAGCGCGCGCCACGCCGGAGCGCCCAGCAGCGTGCCGTGCGCGCCGATGCAGCTGAACAGCGTCTGGCTCGCCGCCCGCCGGACCGGGGCCCGGGGCTCCGTGCATAGCTCGCCTGAGAGACTAGTCCTAGAGCCTCACACCGCGGCCTACCTCCTCGAGCATCGGGAACAGCACGGCGAGCAGCGCGCGCCACGCCGGAGCGCCCAGCAGCGTGCCGTGCGCGCCGATGCAGCTGAACAGCGTCTGGCTCGCCGCCCGCCGGACCGGGGCCCGGGGCTCCGTGCACAGCTCGCCTGAGAGACTAGTCCTAGAGCCTCACACCGCGGCCTACCTCCTCGAGCATCGGGAACAGCACGGCGAGCAGCGCGCGCCACGCCGGAGCGCCCAGCAGCGTGCCGTGCGCGCCGATGCAGCTGAACAGCGTCTGGCTCGCCGCCCGCCGGACCGGGGCCCGGGGCTCCGTGCATAGCTCGCCTGAGAGCCTAGTCCTAGAGCCTCACACCGCGGCCTACCTCCTCGAGCATCGGGAACAGCACGGCGAGCAGCGCGCGCCACGCCGGAGCGCCCAGCAGCGTGCCGTGCGCGCCGATGCAGCTGAACAGCGTCTGGCTCGCCGCCCGCCGGACCGGGGCCCGGGGCTCCGTGCATAGCTCGCCTGAGAGACTAGTCCTAGAGCCTCACACCGCGGCCTACCTCCTCGAGCATCGGGAACAGCACGGCGAGCAGCGCGCGCCACGCCGGAGCGCCCAGCAGCGTGCCGTGCGCGCCGATGCAGCTGAACAGCGTCTGGCTCGCCGCGCGCCGGACCGGGGCCCGGGGCTCCGTGCATAGCTCGCCTGCAAGCGTATTCATGATAAATAAATAAATATTACACAACATCACATACATTGATCTGATCCCGTGGTAAGTAGCTTAAGAACTTGTGTTACGGAAATCAAGATCAACAGTGGATACACAAATAAACTTAAATATATTTAATAATACACCCAGACACGGAACAAATACCGATGTTCGTCACACAAATATTTATCCCGAGTGGGAATCGAACCCACGACTCTTGGAACCGTAGGTTTTGAACCTGAGTCACTAACCACTGTTCCACCGAGCCAGTCAAAACACATACACACATAGGACACAGTCTAGAGCAGGGTTTAAAATTTTAAATACTTATTTAGGTCTACGAACAGTCGATCGAGGCCCGATTGCCGATAGCCCGGGTAGGCGAATCATTATGCACCAACGTGCCATTTTAACTAAAATAAAAATACTAATGGGGCCATTGGCGTGCCATCAAATATTTGACTTTCTGATAATATTGACACGTTCAATCATCATAAAATACCTACTAAACTCAATTTTTATGATCGGCGACGTTCCCTAAAATTATTATGTCGCATGCCATCAATGGCACGCGTGCCATCGGTTCGTCTCCCCTGGTCTAGAGCCTTAACATGTCTGCCAATACAGGTTCTCCAAAAATCTGTCCTGTAGGAAGGTATTAATGAATTCATTCTACATTTAATGAGTTCAACCAATCCAAAAATATATTCCGTAGGAAGGTATTGATGAACTGTTATTTTTAATTGATGAACGGTTATTTTTTAATTGTTATCTAAATTAACCATACTTTATAATTAGTCACAGACTTTGAAATAGCCAATAAGGCTGTGTTCCCTGCACTCAGTAAAAATGTATAAATAACTGTTCTACGTTCAAAATGGTGTATGGTACAAATAGTTCGAATGTACCACATACGGCACACAACACTCACTGAGCCGTATATACAGGCACATCCAGAGCTTGTCGAGCGGCGGCAGCTCGGCGTGGTTGGGCACCTCGGGGCACACGGCGGCGTCCTTGGCCAGCGCCGCCACCAGCTTGTCCCTATTGTGGAACAGGTAGTCGGAGATGTTCCACTGCGGACAAATATGGTACATTATATTTTAGTTCTACAATTACATTGTAATTATATTGTATTCAGGGGATACCAGTCACAACTATCTGTTCGGTGGTTGGTGATCGGTATACGGGTAAGTGACCCCGGCTCCTCGAGCTACTATCGACTCAGTCCAAATCATCCGAGGCGATAGTATCCTTTGTCCCCTTTTCCTTCCCCCGTCATATATCCTTGCTACTCGTGGGAACGCAATGACCTTATTAAAACAACGGGTCCACAACCCGTCACGTCACGTTTCCCACAGAGGTGAAAAGTCGATCGCTGAAAGGGATCTCTGCCTACCCCTCTGGGAAGAAGGCGTGATTTTATGTATTTCTACAAAAATATTTGTTTCACCATTTTTATATACACACCGTGAAATTTTAGTGGTTGTTTTCCCGCCGTGAAATGATTCTTTCTTTCTTCAAAAGAAACTGCTTAAATCTATTGTACTAGATTTAAGCGGTTTCTTTTTAATTTAAACCAATAAATAACATTTTTACAAAACTGATAAACGAATCTTTCGCATTCGAGAACGCAACCTCCCTCCAATAGTAACTACCCTGCGACTGATTATTGATAGTCCGCGAGTCAATCTGCATTGATACCAGCTGACGCGCGCTGCTAGCTGATGTTAACTTACTGCCTTTACTTTATTTACTACGTGCGCGCGGTATCTGTCAAAGAGTCGGCGCGCCTTTGATGCGACAACGTACAGCAGAAACGACCAGGTAAAGAACATGAAAATATAAGCTACACGTGGCTTACGAGCAAAAAATGATGGAGAAATCGACATTAATCACCTGGGTAGCTTTCTAAACCAACCAGGTATAGAAAGTTAGCCGTGATATCTAAAGATCGGTGGTTCAAGTCCCGTCCAGGCGGGGTCATGAATGTGAATCTTACCAATTTACATTTTAAGTCTATAATAATAAAAAAACGTTTATTTTTCTTTCACAATTTAGGCAATTTCAAATTCTTATATAATTTCAACTTAGGCCTAAGAACAGTCGATCTAAATCCAAGTGTAAAGGACTGGTGCCTCACTGGTGCCTGAAATAGGTTTCGTAGTGAAACCTGTGCTACAGGTCACCAGGCCTCACTCTGGCTGTACAAAGGATTACATCAGATATTAATTATAAATATAAATATTGCACAACATCACATACATTGATCTGATCCCGTGGTAAGTAGCTTAAGCACTTGTGTTACAGATTTCAGAATCAACAGTGGATACACAAATATACTTAAATATATTTAATAACACACCCAGACACGGAACAAACACCGATGTTCGTCACACAAATATTTGTCCCGAGTGGGAATCGAACCCACGACTCTTGGAACCGTAGGTAGTGCACCTGGGTCACTAACCACTGTTCCACCGAGCCAGTCAAATTTGTTGTACCATGAGTCCGACGGCGGTGAGGCTGATGTTCAGCTCCTTAGTCTGCGAGGCGAAGGCGGCGGCGGCGGCCAGCACCCTCCGAAGGCAGCGGGGACCGGCGCACCCTAACAGGTCCCCAGCTACCACTTGAGCGCACTGGAACGCTGAGCGGATCAGCTGTTCGCTGTAAGAAGGGAGGGGGTTTGAACCACGGAGCTGGTGTAAAGGGAAGCTGTTGTAATAATTGCGCTTGACCTCTTTTTAGACTTTCGTGTTCCATTACACTATTAGTCTTTATTGGTCTACACGCGTTATTAGGAGTAGCAAATACATAGCAACTTACTGCACGACGTTTCGACTGGGTTACACCAATCATGGTCGCGAGTTCGATCCATAAAGACTCATATTTACTCTTATGGCTATAGCTGAAAATCAGCGGCTATTGCCATTTTCGATTACAGCGACATACATGAATGTCGTCTGGGAATTTGTATTAGACTTACGTTTGTAGTTCCTGTACTTTTTTATTTTACTGTTAATTTTAAATTTGCGATTTTGTATATGGATAGTTTGGTGAGACGGCAATCCAACATGACCAACGACAGGCTGGCGCAGGACCACCTGCTTAACGTGCATTCCGAGGCACGGATGTGCAACCACCAACTTCCTGACTCCGGACTGAGTAATTACTTTACAGAAAAACTGTTTCAACAGCTGGTCTCCGAGCGAGTGCAGCAGCCTGCAGCAGAGCCGTCACCTGTGGTGCGAGGAGATGGCCGAGATGATCTCCATCATGAGCGGCCACGCGGCGCCCAGCTGGTCTCCTAGAGAGTGCAGCAGCCTGCAGCAGAGCCGTCACCTGTGGTGCGAGGAGATGGCGGAGATGATCTCCATCATGAGCGGCCACGCGGCGCCCAGCTGGTCTCCTAGTGAGTGCAGCAGCCTGCAGCAGAGCCGTCACCTGTGGTGCGAGGAGATGGCGGAGATGATCTCCATCATGAGCGGCCACGCGGCGCCCAGCTGGTCTCCTAGTGAGTGCAGCAGCCTGCAGCAGAGCCGTCACCTGTGGTGCGAGGAGATGGCGGAGATGATCTCCATCATGAGCGGCCACGCGGCGCCCAGCTGGTCTCCGAGCGAGTGCAGCAGCCTGCAGCAGAGCCGTCACCTGTGGTGCGAGGAGATGGCGGAGATGATCTCCATCATGAGCGGCCACGCGGCGCCCAGCTGGTCTCCTAGTGAGTGCAGCAGCCTGCAGCAGAGCCGTCACCTGTGGTGCGAGGAGATGGCGGAGATGATCTCCATCATGAGCGGCCACGCGGCGCCCAGCTGGTCTCCTAGTGAGTGCAGCAGCCTGCAGCAGAGCCGTCACCTGTGGTGCGAGGAGATGGCGGAGATGATCTCCATCATGAGCGGCCACGCGGCGCCCAGCTGGTCTCCGAGCGAGTGCAGCAGCCTGCAGCAGAGCCGTCACCTGTGGTGCGAGGAGATGGCGGAGATGATCTCCATCATGAGCGGCCACGCGGCGCCCAGCTGGTCTCCTAGTGAGTGCAGCAGCCTGCAGCAGAGCCGTCACCTGTGGTGCGAGGAGATGGCGGAGATGATCTCCATCATGAGCGGCCACGCGGCGCCCAGCTGGTCTCCTAGTGAGTGCAGCAGCCGCGCGGCGCACTCCAGCTGGCGGGCTCGTACGTCGCAGTGACGAACAGCACACAGTTCCGATAGCGGCTCGAGGAGGAGTCGTTGTCTGGCCTGTAGTCAAACGTAGGAATAAGAAGTAATAACATCATTAGTTTAAATGAAACGATATCAAAATAAAAAACACCTATGTTGGTCACACAAATATTTGTCCCGGATGAGAATTGAACCAACGACTCTTGGAACCGTAGGCAGTGAATCTGGGTCACTAACCACTGTTCACCGAGCCAGTCAAAATCTCTGCTTAGTTGCCTAAATTTGTATTTAGGCGACTAATGGTTGTCCATTGAACCTATAATACGGCACTATCACATAGTCACTAACATAATTTGCACTATAATAGCTTGACATAAGGCTCAAACCAATAAAAAGTCCATGAAGCTGTGCACTTTTGAGGTTTAAAATCAAATTAACTCCGAATCTTTTTTTCCTTACTGACTACAATGACGGCTTGGAGTAGCCTTGTCATCATCACCGATCTTGCGTCATCAGATTTTAGGGTGAAAGCCATCAAGCGGATAATTTCTCTCTTGAGCGACTATGACAGTTACGAATGTACCTAGTTAATTTACCTCCGTCACTAATGCTGGGTTGTTGTGATGATACTGGAAGGCGGCCTGGACCAAATATGTGATAGCTTCCACTCCCCACTCTCTCATTCGTATGTGTGGATGTTGGCACACCTGTAAATAAATCACATACCAAATTTCTTACCTTGTATAAACAAAACATATAAAATAAATATAGTTCGCAGCACTGTACTTAATCGTTTACATTAGGTCCATACGTCCGTTACTTTTTATGTTATAAATGTAAATTTTATACTTCAATACAAAATGGGAAGATCTGAAATGGAACTTATTAACATATTATATTTTTAATTGCCCATGAATATGGTATACTTACTTCTAGAAGGTGATTGGTAATCGGTCTCCACATTACTTCTATTCTATGCATGTTCGCTAAACCTGTTTCCAGTAACTTCGCAACTGCAAACAGTGATGGTTCCTGAGAACGAAAATATTGTTTAATAATACAAAAACAGCAATTATTGTAGGTAAAATATCAAGATATAACATTTTATTGTCTGAATTGTGTTGTGATAGGTCACAAATAAGTGATATATTGTGACATATGTGATCTTTTACAGAAGATAATGATCAATGAGCAGTATCTTTTAGTAAAAACTGTCAAAATCGAACCGTTACTCAACTAGCGGTGTTTCACGGTAGCAAATTAGTCCAGACACCTCTTCTTAATGAATGTCTCACCCTATTAGAATACGCCAGCTCCATTGCCTCATTAGAGAGCTTGCATAGTGCATCAATGAGGTGGTGTAACGCCACGTCATCCAGATTCTTGGAAGACTCGAACACTCGCGACAGCATCGCTGACAGCGCTGGAAAATGATACTTATGATTAACTGAATACGGTTGAAAGTCCAAGTGTCACATTTCAACTAAGGTTTGAGATATGTTTGGAAATAATTATTGAGGCATAGAAAATAATACCGATATTGCTTGCGCAATATAGGTGTAGCTTTCTTGTGCTCGTGAACATTACGTTTAAAAGGGTAAGTTATATTAGGACCGCTGCTTAAACTATGAAAGTTTAATAAAAGAATATGAAACAATTTTAGTTTTATTTTATAATAATACAATAAGAAACAATATTAACCATATTTTTTATCGATTACAATGACCCCTTAATACGCGGTTTATGTGTCTTATTCATGCAAGTTATTAAAATTTTAATTCAGAGTCGCTAAAGCGAATGGTGCGATGTGAGCGTATATAGCATTTTTACCTGCGCTTATTTGGAAACATGGCTGATTTTCATTAGTAAAATATATATATAAAAAATATGTTTAGTGTGTAAAAACATTATTAAACCCAGCGATTTCAATCGTTTCATGTGCTCTGTCAAAAGATATACGTATACGTACATACATAAAATCACGCCTTTTTCCCCAGAGATCACTTCCAGCGATCCACTTTTCACCTCTGTGGGAAAAGTGACGTGAAGGGTTGTGGACCACGTCTCCGCCATTCTGCCTTGCGCATTGTTTTAACATGGTCATTGCGTTCCCACGAGATATACTAATTACAATTGTAAACCAAATAAATCAAATACCACGAACCAGACAAATAGTTATCTGAGTCGTCCACATAGTAAATAGGAGATCTATATAGTTAGAAAACAAATAAATTCCCAACCCTCATACACCCATAAAATTGGGAAACACTAATAGTTAATACACAAAAACAAACAACCAAAACCACATTTTAATCCTAAACAACATAAAACGATTGAAATCTAATATAGTGTAGCTGGCACACAGCAGTGTAGAGTGTGGTGGCGCAAAAAAAAAACAAAACAAAAGAACAGTGGTGCGACAAACAGACGACACAAACTAGCGATTAATCGCAAGAGGCCCAGCGTCGGCCAGCAAGCCCCCAGTGAGAGTGTGAAAGCCGATAGCCCGCGCTCTAGCGGCCGTTTGGAACAACTCATATAAATAACCTACCTGCCTGTATAAATATTAACTGTCTAAGTAGTACGTTTGAAAGATGGTGTTTATCCTAATTTGGGGGTATAATAATAAAATACGGAATTTAATCTTACAGTTTTGTATCAAAGTTCAGTACTATCCAGTATAGTTCGTTCGAACTAACATGCATCAATATCTTGTAGTATCGTATCAGCATTCATCGGTATTTTTTGCCTCGAAATTTCGTATTTTACCACTAATTTGGAATGAGAAGGAGGTATAAAATGTACTTATTTTTTTCTGATTAACTGTTGTTTGTATGCTCGCAAATCTAAAGCCTGGTAGTATTTCAAAAAAGATTTTGTGGCAAACCACAAAAAATTCACATTTAATGATCTTTGGACAAGCATTTATCGCGAATTAATAAAATTCATCACTATTTGCTTTCTAGCAGACAAAAACCAGTTTCTACTGAAAAAATGTCTTGATAAAATGAATAAGCAATCGAATTTATATTAGTTAGGCTATTTGTTATGAACTAATGAGCCTTCGTATAATGAAAACATTTTAGAATTGGCTTTATATAACTATAGACTTTAATACAATTTTAAGAGTTCCAAACGGCCTGTTAGCTTATAAAGTGTCGTATAATACCACTCATGACTCCGAGCGACTCGGCCACCGGCACTTGCTGACCTGCGAACGATTGCATTACAGTACAAACTACGCTAATGGAAGAAAAGTTTAATAAAAGCTTGAATAACTGCTATTTAATCATATTTGCTTTTATCTGGTCAAAATATTAGAAGCATAATGACACAACAATGAATATTATTAAAGCATGTCATAAATGTAGTTCTGACATTTGTCAATCTTGTTTAACTGTAAATATTAGTTTGCAAAATTAAAATTTTATTTAAAGCACAGTAGTCTATGTAGTAACTTACATTACTTAAGCTTATTATGAGTGGCTAAATATAAATCATATTACAAGCTTTATTTTCAATTTAAAAGACATCCAGTAGGCGTAGAGTAGTTAAATGTTCCAATTACGAAAGTTTTTTGGAAACTATTATACGGACCGTGCGAAGTGGGTGGAGGGAGAAATGGCGCTGATTGCACGCATGTAATCATAGATGAGATGTCCGTTGCTATTGCTAGCGGCGGCCTTTGGTACTAATTTTACTCCATAAAATTTAACGAAATAAACGCCACCAAATGAGGGCAGCACCATCGTGCACGCTCCCAATACCGTTGAATCGACGGCTTCCACCCGTCGATCGCTCCAGTCCTAAGATCTGTAGATCGATCCTTGCTCCCTTACGTCTTTTTAATATTCAGAGTCGAAAATTCGATTCAAATGCTCTCACTGTCAGGCCCTTAGCTCAGTGTCTTTTTGCAGCGATTCAGCCTCAAGTAAGAGACCGAGCATAGTTTCCAATTCCAACTTGTATTAAATTTTAGACTTTCGCGTTCCATTACACTAAATATTAGTCTTTATGGGTCGAAACGTCGTGCAGTAAGTAACTATGTAATTGTTACTCCTAACATCGCGTGTAGACCCATAAAGACTTATATTTACTGTATTACGGCTACTCCTTATATTGCGTGTAGACCCATAAAGACTGTAATACGAGGGCAGTCCGATAAGTACTTAGCCTACAAAAGAAAAACAAAAATTTTGGAAAAGTGGCGATTTATTTCTCAACATAGTCTCCTTTCAACTCAATACACTTGACCCAGCGATGCTCCAACTTCTTTAACCCATCTGAAAAATACGTTTTGTGAAGGTCTGCAAAGTGGGTCTCCGTGGCGGCGATAACCTCCTCATTCGACTCAAATTTCTGTGCAGCGAGTGAATTTTTTAAGTTTGGAAACAAAACGAAGTCACACGGCGCCTAATCTGGAGAATATGGTGGACGAAGCAGCTGTTCGTAGCCTAATGTGACCAATTTGGCAGTAGCGACGGCGGAGGTGTGAGCCGGTGCGTTGTGATGGTTGAAAAGCACCTTTTTCTTCGCCAAATGGGGCCGATTTTTCTGTAATTCCAGGTCGAATTGGCCCAATAGTTCGGCATAGTAGAGCCCTGTGACCGTTTTGACCTTCTCCAGGTAGTCGATGTAGATCACACCTTGTGAATCCCAGAAAATGGTGGCCATCGCCTTTTCGGCCGATGGGACAATCTTCGCCTTCTTCGGAGCACATTCGCCGGGTAAAGCCCCACTGTTTCGACTGTTTCTTGGTCTCTGGAGTATACCAGTGAATCCATGCTTCATCAATGATCACAAAACGACGCAAAAACTCCTTCGGATTGCGTTTAAACAGTGTCTAACACAGCTCTGAAGTGATCTCACGGATGCGCTTGTTGTCCGGAGTGAGAAAACGCGGCACGCATCGAGCCGACAGCTTTCTCATGGCCAATATTTCATACAGGATATGACCCACGCGGTTTTTTGAGATACCTACTGCCTCAGCTATCTCGTGCACCTTTGATCGGGGGTCTGCCAACACGAGATCATGGACTTTTGTCACGTTATTCTCTGTGGTAGCCGTTTTTCAGGAACTTGGGCATGGCGCATCAAAAACTGACGTGCGACCACGTTGAAACCCGTTAAACCAATTTTTGACGGTCGCTACTGAAGAAGGAAAGTCACCGTATACAGCATCCAATCGCTTTTGATTTCGCTGCGCGATTTTCCTTCCAAAAGCAAGAATCAAACCACCGACCGATATTGCTCTTTTGCAATTTTTCTAAAATCCGCGGACACGCCCACTTCTACACGCGATCAAAACAAAACCACAAATTCAATACGGCTGAAATTTCGACAGTAGCCGTCTACAAGGAGGTACTATACTATAATAAAATTATCTTACGATAATGGCGCCATCGAGCGGTGAGGCTAAGTACTTATCGGACTGCCCTCGTATGTACTGTATTACGGCTACTCCTAATGTCGCGTGTAGACCCATAAAGACTAATATTTACTGTATTATGTTGGTAATAAATGTGATAATGGTATATAGCATAGCTTACCAGGCAAATCGGCCATGACGGCTGAGGTGCTCATCACCGCGTTCGCGTCGGCGCTGGCGCGACTCGCCTTCATACTTCCGCCCGTCGACGGCTTTAAACCCAGGATCCACACCTACAATACAACATACAACATCTTATAGCACTGGAACCAGATAGATACCTTGATTTGTTTTTGGTTCAGATCTCTAATGGTCGTTAATGGCCATTAACGATACCAACTATTAACTGTCAAACGCCACCTTCTTCGGCAACGAGCTCGATACGGTCAGTAGTTGCTACGTAAGGGAAAGGAACAATTATAACTCTTCTGCTGTGAATTTTTAGGAGCTTTAGGAGGAGATAGTCTCCATGACTGTTTCTAGACAGCCAACATGTTGACAATTCTTGTATACTAAGCCGTAGAAAACCATTGTTTTCTTTACGAGAGCTTGGTAAACCTTCATACTATTCTTCACTTTGCTTCAAAGCTATTAATAAGCTCGGTATTATTCCTTACCAGATGCTGTAGCGTAGTCAGGACAGGCAGCCAGGCCTGCTGGATGGTGTCTCCGTCGCGCTGCGCAGCGCATAACAGCGCCTTCATGGCGGTAACGTGCCGAGACGTCACCATCACGAACGATTGCTGCTGCCCTGGTAGTTGGAATGAGAAGAATATGGCTTTTACAAATACGAACAAAAAAAATTTTTTTTTTTTGGCTTGAAGGAAATTCATCATAACCAGACTTGCGCTGGAGCGGGTGGCAATCTAATTGTTTGGAATATTATTTAACACTGCTTATTAGCAAAGCAAATTGTATTGACAAAAATTCTTCTTTGTAAATGGTCTACGGCCAACCTTTGGGGAGGCCGAAGTCCAGGAGTGGACAGAAATGGGCTAGGTGAGGAATACTAAATAATTATCTGGGACGTTTTCATACACGGTCATCTGACCCTAAACTAAGTAGAACATGTACTATGGGCGTCAGTCCCTGAAATACACGCATAGATATTTATAAATACATACTTAAATACACATAATCACACCCAGATACGGAACAAACACCGATGTTTGTCACAAAAATATTTATCCCGAGTGGGAATCGAGCCCACGACTCTTGGAACCGTAGTCTAGCCATGATGATGATGATAACGATAATGATGGTGGTGATGAAGACAATGACGGTGATGATGATGACGGTGACGGTGTACGGGTACTGACCGGTGGGCGAGGGCAGCGGCGTGCCGACCCACACGACCTGGTGCCGGTAGTCGGGGTCGGGCGGCGGCGGCGGCTCGCGGCGCCACGGGCACGGCAGCGCGCCCAGCGCCGGCACGCAGTACTGCGCCGGGAGGGCGGCCCGGCACAGCGCCGACACGCACGCGTCGCGGCCTACGCAGTGACCCACCTGCACAGAATACGGACATAACACTTCGGCCTTGTGTCTATGGTTCGCCACCATACCATACCATAGGTATCGGACTATAGACCCGAGGCCTGATTAAGGAGAGAGAGAGACACGAGCAATTTAAAAGTGCTGACGGCCGAGTGGTTAAGGGCATGTCGTGGTCGTAAGGTAACGTACTGTCGTCGTCGTCGAAAAAGATCGTCAGTTAGAACACCGCCAGAAACCACTGTGTTTTTCAAATTAGAAATTCATATGTATCGTACATATGAATTATTATTCAACACTTTAACGGTGAAGGAAAACATCGTGAGGAAACCTGCACACCTACGAAGAAATTCTTAGGTTGTGTAGTCGACCAATCCGCATTTGGCCAGGGTGATTGACTACGGCCTTATCGCCCTAATTTGGGGTAGTGCCCCAACAGTGGGGACGTATATGGGCTGATGATGATGATAGAGACACAGCCGCATTAAAGAGAGGGGACCCCCGGGCCTCCTTGAAGAAGAGGATCCCACAATAGCACATGCTAAAAATGCGACACCGTTTGACATAAAGCTGGATTAAGAGAAGGCCACCGGGGTGACCATAAAAGAGGAACTCCCACAATAACACACATGAACAATACAATACCGTCAAACGCAGAGCCTTCTTTAGCCAAGGACCACCGAATAGAGATATTATAAGGGCCCCCTACAATAGTACAATTACACATAATTATACTCAAACACCGTCTGCTACCGGGTAGGGGAAAGCAAACAAGCCCTCCACAATAAATAAATATAATTTTATCCCGACACAATATCAGAACAACCCATTATAAAATAAATAAATATCTAATCTGAAGGTGAAACTACTTATCGTAAAACTAATATTATAATATAAAAAAAAAAATCTTTAAAAACAAGCTTTTATTTAAATGCGCTAAAAAGAAAAAAATAAACTTTTACACTATAACTTTACTGACAACTTATAACATTTCAAATTCAACATATTTGACACAATTTATATGTTTTAAAAGCTTGTCGCGAGATTTAAGTACTCGTATTTACTTTCTTAGTTTAAAATTTTTAATAGGCAGGTATTTTAAAACTTGCTTTTAAAATTACGAGTAGGTACTTAAATCTCGCGACAAGCTTTTAAAACATATAAATTGTGTCAAATATGTTGAATTTGAAATGTTATAAGTTGACAGTAAAGTTATAGTGTAAAAGTTTATTTTTTTCTTTTTAGCGCATTTAAATAAAAGCTTGTTTTTAAAGATTTTTTTACCTTATTTTATTTTATACTTTTTAGTTTTCACCTTGTAAGTTCCTAAGTCTGTTCCTAAGTAACGAGCCCAAACTCGATGGGGTTGTGTCGTTTAAGTACTGAGTTCGTTTGGCTATCTTCCGGCTCCACCATCGAACCCTGGTTACCATCTAGCTCCAAAGTACTCATCTAGGCGAATCAAACGAGCCCAAACTCGATGGGGTTGTGTCGTTTAAGTACTGAGTTCCTTTGGCTGTCTTCCGGCTCCATCATCAGACCCTGGTTACCATCTAGCATCTAAGTACTCATCTAGGCGAATCAAACGAGCCCAAACTCGATGGGGTTGTGTCGTTTAAGTACTGAGTTCCTTTGGCTGTCTTCCGGCTCCATCATCAGACCCTGGTTACCATCTAGCATCTAAGTACTCATCTAGGCGAATCAAACGAGCCCAAACTCGATTTGGTTGTGTCGTTTAAGTACTGAGTTCCTTTGGCTGTCTTCCGGCTCCATCATCAGACCTTGGTTACTATCTAGCACCAAAGTACTCATCTAGTCGAATGAAATGAGCCCAAACTCGATGTGGTTATGTTATTTAATTACTGAGTTGCTATGGCTATCTTCCGACTTCATCATCAGATCAGCTCCATGTCATAATAATATTGCATTGTCATCGGATATACACGTGCATGCAAAATTTCAGCTCAATCGGTTGAGGGCAAGTGCCTTAAAATTGAGTTATAAAATTCCACCCGAACACACAAACATACATACATACATACATACATTGCAAGTTAAATAAAAGCTTGTAACAAGAAAATTTATTACAAATATTTGGTGCACTACGAATATTATCAAATATGTATATTATCATTATAACTAAGAATTAATAGTTAGTAAAACACTTACTAAATTAATATTGGTCCATTAGTACTAGTCAAAACACTTACTTTCCCGCTAACTCTTGCCAGCGTCTGTATCGCCCTTAAGATGTTTTCCAGTTCCCCGATGCTTGCCTCAGCCAATACTGATAGGCCCCATACTAGGCCGCACCACGACGATTTCAATAGCTGAAATATAAAATAAATAACTTACAAAACACATACACATTCATTAAAATCTTTTGAATTCATACCCAGATCTCATAACCAGCACCCTTAACCACCATTTGGAAATGATGCAAAACGGAATACCAAAGGGATAGGAAACGGGAAACTGACGTGTCAAAAACGGACTCAAATTCAGAAACTGTGCGCAGTCTATTTCCTAACCTGTACAGATTAGGAAACTATATAGATAGACATATGCTCGTTTATCGGCAATTATATAATTGCCGATAAACGAGCATACGTTCTTCAAATCTGACGTCAGAATCCCTTACTTACGACAACGAATGGATGCAAGTCTAATCTAGCCTCTCAGCCGAAACAACTAATGTCTCCCAAAACGAAAACTATAAAGAATCTAATGCGAGTACATAAAGTCTTTTATTCAAATAAAATTGTATCAATTAGAGACCGCAGTAACATGAATTGACCTAGATTCTTTACTGATCGCACCTGTAACTTGAGCTGCAACTCCTTATCGTCGTCTTCTTCCGGCTTCTGCACCACATTGGAGTTCTGATCCGCCTCTCCGTTATGACCGTTATTCGTTATCTCTTTAGTTTCCGTTTTTTGTTCCGTATCTGAAATTTAAACATATGCTTATTATGGGAAACTTTACGGTAACATAAATGTTACGTGTCATGCTATATTTTTACCTTTTTGAGTGTTTCCATTTTTATTAGAATTCGTTTCAGTCTCAGTCTCGTTTTGGCCATCTTCATATATTTCTTGTAGTCTGAAATTAGAAAAAATGTGTTCGTTATGAATATTTTTAATTTAAAACAATACTACAAAATACGAGACGCTTAGTCCAACCATTTAATCGTTAATTCAATGATGCTCCATAAGTTTCTTGGATAAAGCTTGATTGTATTGTGGTAAAGTGGAAAATATATTGCCACTGAAATCAGAAATTAGTTCTTAAGTTGACCACTAGATGGCGATGCCACGTAAAAGCCCCATGTAGTACTCAACTGTAGTACTCAAGTGATCAACACACACGGACCGCTCTTGCAGTCATAGTCAACAGCTTATGCCTGGCGACTGCTTGAGATTTCATCGTGTTACTATGTGCTCAGAGCAGTCACGACTCCTCGAGCGGTTCCGTGTATGTGTGTACGTAGAATCTGTAGTTTACTATGCAGTCGCAGCTTCAAGCAGTCCGTCCTGACTGCTGAAGCTGTCCGTGTAAGTTGGCCCTAAGTCTTAACTACTGCTTGCTTCTAGCACGCGCAGGGTTTTGTTCATTTTATTTATTACAGCATACTTATAGCTTACAGAAATAATTCCAACACGCACACAAGTTTAAATTTTAGATCACATCATTCAATTAAATTAAATTAAATTATGTCAGAAGAGATACATGAATTAAAATTAATTACAAATAATAAAAACAAACACAAAAAAATCCAAAAAATAAAATAGTACAAACTCAAAAAATTGTCAAACGATAATCAAATAGTCAATACCTGAAGTATTCAGCGCCCTCTACCGTGATGGCGATGGAGCGAATGATCTCCATAAGACACGCGTACGCCACAGAGATGCCGTAGCCGTCCTGGATAGATGGCGCCTCGTTGCGATCTAGCATCTCTATGCTAAGGAACAAGACAGGTTTGTATTTAGCTTGTAAACTATTGACAGGCACAAACAAGGGATGGGTAATGAAGTACTGCGTTCGTGTAATACATTACTGGAATTTATTTTAGTGGTAATTTATAGTTTGATCCCTTTTAAAAACAGAATATTGGTATAATCCAGTTGAAACGCCGGACAGTAAGTAGTTATGTATTTGCTACTCCTAATAAAAACCACTCCACTTTAGAAATATTTTTTTTTATGTAATGTAACGCAAAAGTCAAAAATCTTAACATAAGAATAGAAACTTTTAACTGCCACGTAATGTTTCCAATCTTGCTATAGACAAAGTTACTTTACTTGTAAGAATGCAAAGGTAACCTTTGCATAATTTACTGGTGTACTTTAAAATTTTTATAATTAAATTTACTTACTACACAGATTTGGCAGTGCCGGGCTCGAAGGTAACGCAGAGAGGTAGCCATACACCCTTCCAGTAGAAGCCCGATTGTTGAGGAATGCCTGATGCGCCTGCAACAAAAATTGTTAATCAATTAAAATTAAATTAATTAATAATGGATAAGAAATAAATACAATAAAATACCTAGTAATAAAGACATTAAAGTATCGAATAAGTAGAATTAATGTGAATCTCTCCATGATGATTGTTTTTAACGTCTACTATAAAGTTAAGTTTTAATTTGTAAGCAAATCAATAAAGTTTCTTATAGCCCAATAAATCTCTAAGGCCACGATTTGTCACGGTCAATTCACATCAACACGTAACAAAAGCGCAAAATGCGAACATTGCTTCTAATATCCTTTTTTCTACACTACGAAATGTCTCTATTTAGGGCAGTCAACAGCGTTAGCAGTTGGAAAGCATCGGATGTAGAGTTGGATCCTTTGAGGCGCAACTATCAAAGGTGTACTCGACGCTACACACCTGGCGCGTGCGGGGAGCCCCCCACAGTCGTATGGACTTATCTGTTCCATTTACAGAACTGCACGTTAGTACTGAGCCAAACTGCCTCGTTGGTCTATTGGTAGCAAGTGCTGCGTTAGGACCGAGAGGTCCCCGGTTTGAGTCCGGGGTCGGGCAAAATTTGTGTGAGTTTCTCTGTAATGAAATTACTCAGCCCGGAGTTAGGAAGTTGGCGGTTGAACGCCCGTGCCTCGGAAAGCACGTTAAGCCGGTGGTCCTGCGCCCAAACTCTCATCGGTCATGTCGCATTGCCGTCTCACCGAATTATGAGGGTAAGGGAATAGAGAGTGCACTTGTGTTTGCGCGCACACTTGTGCACGATAATATGTGCTGCGTACTTGGCTGATCTCAATTGAGATCGGCCGCCATGGCTGAAATCATTCGGACGCCTTACTGTGCCAAACACTTCAACTGCTAGTTAATGGATAACGGAGTGCTGTATGTGTACGTGCACACCTGGCTAAGTGCCAAGCATCTAGGACACTGCAGCATGATTGGTGAAAATTGACATGTCTGTTAATATTGTTGCGGGAACGGGGTACGTTAAATTCAAGATACGCCAAAAGTCACCAAAAGACAATGATTTATTTATCGACTAACAATCAGGCCCGCCAGGAGCGGGCGTGCAGGGCGTGCACCGCACAAGGGCGCCATTGTCAAGGGGGCGGCAAAACCAGATTGAAAAAAAAAATTTCATATTTTGAAAATAATTATTTTCCAACTCGAAAACGAGAAAAGCTATCGTTCTTTTATAAGATGTGATGTAATCAGGTACTGCTTGCCGCATGAAATCGATGCTTAAAGCTAAATAAGGCTAAGACGGTTCGGACGAGCTTTCGAGTGTCGGTTATACCTAACGTAAAACCGGCATTTAAAGATTTCAATAAAAAAGAACTGCACAAATCTATTGTGCTACTAAGATAAAATAATTTTACTGACGGAAACAACCACTAAAATTTCACGGTGTATTTGAAACGAAGTACAAATATCATCCTAAAAGAATAAAAAAATAAAGAAATTGACTTTTACATTCAATTTGGGTAAAACATTTGTTTAATACAAGTATTTACATAACTTTTTCTATCAATTATAAAGTCATTAAATACATAAATAAATTACAGCAGATTACCTAAAGGGGCTCCCATAAGAAGAACGTGTTCTTCATGTAGAAAAGGTGTCACCTGGAATAGGTTACTGGGGTAACCACGATAAAAACCCTTCAAGTGCGAGCAAATAAAAAAAAGCTTTCGTAGAGAAAAGAAAAAGAGCCCACCTTAAGTGATAGTTTTATGTTGTATTTAGTATGAGATGTTATAAAGGCAACTGAAATACGTCATTCGTGAAAATTTTAACTGTCTAGCTCAATTATTGCACGGGGGCTTGGAAACATTTGAAAATACAACTTTTTCAACTTTGTGCATCGCTATATCTCTGAAATGGTGAATCTTAGGAACAAAATGTAAAAACAATTTTTATAGATAATTAGGTGATAAGTAATTTTGTCATACATATTTTTATGATAAAACTTACCGTTTCGCTCAATTGTGCATAAAACTGATATTTCTGACATTTGACCTTGAATTTTTTTTTGCACACGTCGGATCTATGGGGACTTTTGACATATCATTAATTATAATAACATATTCAAGGCCTGCACAAAAATCCAGCTTGTTGGGAATTAATGCGAACTGGAATGTCTATTTCGACTGGACTAATATCAGATTTTGCAAACACAAAAGCAAGAAGAGTTCAATTTATGTAGAAGAATATTTAAGTACATTTTGGTTTTGTCTTGTGTAACAAATTATTTAAGTGAGTAATACACACTGTGTTCAAATTGTGACCAATTTATGTAGGTATTTCTACATTTTAATTATTATTTAAGCACGACGACGAGGATATTTCAATTGATTTTCAGATTTTGTTACTCAAATATATTATTACTCAAATATATTATTTTTTGTAAAATATTTCTTTTTTCTCTCATGCTGCTGATAAATGCTGGTTTTAGACTAAATGGTCCACGGGTTATCTTCTAGCGTACATTTCACAACTCTGGGGGGAGGCTATGGAGAAGCGTGGTGAATCTATGGCAGTTAGCTTCGACATCGCTAAAGCGTTTGACCATATGTACCATCGTTCGCTCCGGCATACGGTCTGCCACCTCGCTTATGCGATTCGTGTCCGACGCACTTCTTGTTTTCACCCTATAATTCCGGTGTTCCTCCAGGTTCCGTTCTGTCACCGACTTTGTTTCTGCTGCATATGAATGACATGTTGTCACTAGGCAATATCCATTGCTATGCAGACGACAGCACTGTCTATGCACGTTATTTCGGAATAACTGGGGTAAAGCAGACCGAAACCGAGGAGAAGAGGAACCTTCTTGTCACCGAGCTTGACGGGGTCTTGGACCGCATTTCCAAATGCAATCATACATGTACATGCAATCTTGTCGAGTGCAATGCCAAGAAGACACAGTTGTGTGTATTTTCTGGCAAAGTGTCTCATTTCCTTTCCTATCCTACTCTTCAGAGCAGTCCCTTGCCAATACAGGATAGCCTTAGCACCCTTGGCATCGATGTTCGCCGCGACCTGAACCAGTGGGATTACATCGAGAGCGTCATTAGAGCAGCCTCCCGTATACTAGAGATCCTGAACAGAGTGAAGCGATTTTTCACACTGGTGCAGTTTTGTCTACGGTATAAGACACAAGTTCGCCCATGTTCTCTACCGTCTCTATATTGGGGAATGCTCTGAAGAGCGATTTCAGCTAGTCCCTCCCTCCCCTATCCGTGGAGGACACGTGCTGGGCAGCGCTGCCATCCACGTACAATGCAGGCGCTGGTGGCTCGTACTAAGAGGTTTAGTTCCTCTTTTCTGCCACGTGTCATTAAGACATGAAATGCCCTTCCAGCTCATATTTTCCCTTCCTCCTATGATCCCGGGCTCTTTAGACGGGGCGTGTAACGGCTTTTAAGCAGGCCTCCAGGCTGAGTGCGACTCAATATGGTCTATTGTGCCAGTCGATCTCATATTTGGATCTCACTACCGCTTATCATCAGGTGGATTGAAGTCATCTTGTTAGCCCAATGTAAAAAAAAGGTCTTATAGGACAACGGCTCGAATTCGATTTGATACTTGGAATCGGAAAAGTAGATTTGTATGTGGGGCGGCATAATCGGTATTGCACGCGGGCGTTCGACGAGCTAGTGGCGGGCCTGCTAACAATTACACAATTAAACACTTAAAAACACAATTAAAAACACTTAATTACAACACGGTACACTAAATTACACTAAAACCACTGAATCACACTAAAACACTGAATTACACTGAAACTATTCGCAGTAAACGCACTCGATCACTCTTAGTTCGCAGGAGACTGATTCGCTTCGCTTTCCCAAATCGGAACTGTCCCGTCGCGTCGTACATCCCGCTTTTATACCCAGAGACGCAGCTCTTCGCGTGGCGTCGAGAATATTCTCGCGGGGATCGAAATTTCTAGAACTCGCTGGAGCTTGCTCCGACCGACCAGAGTGTGTGACGTAGTATCGTGCAAGCGAATATAGACCTTATCCATACGTCGATAAGACTAATTTCGCTTGCACGGTCCCTCGTGGTCGTAACAATATCATGTCAAAAATAACCAATCATGCTACAGTTGGACCTAACGCCTACGTATTGCCATCTAGTGAATTTATCATACGCGTTAACCCTCATTGAAATTCACAACGCAAGCGAACTATTGGCACGCAACACTATTATAGGCACGCCGCCGATCATGTATCAAAACAATATGTGTAAATAATGTGTTAAGTTTATTTTCCAAATTGTCAGTAAGTTTCAATTATTTGATGCACGACAATTACCTGATCAAACATTTTATAGAAAAAATGGCACGTTGATGCTTAAAGGTTCGTCCCTGCCCTATCTCATCTAAAAACCTATCAAACTTCCCAGGGAACGTCTAGGCTGTCCTCAGTCACTGCTGACGAACCGCTTCGCCAAGTACAGCGGCTGCATGCGCCGCTGCCGGGCCGCGGCCGAACTGTACGCGCGCGTACTCGCGCTGCGCCCCGAGCGGGAAGACTTGCGATCTGCTCCTTGGGGTACGAGGGTGCCCCATTTGATTATTTTCTGATCTGATGATATTTTCCATAGATTTGTTAAGATTTGCCCCTTTAGGCCGACGTGCGAGACGTTTCAATGGATCGACGGATAACGAGACGAAGCGAGGGAAGGGTGCTATGTTGCAACAACATGTCTATCCATTGGAAAGGATGAACAATCCGCAATGTGGGGTAATTGAGTACAAGCCCATGAAGAACAAAACATCTGACCGATACTCACCAGAATATTGAACTAAATTGGTGGCCCGAAAGAAAAACCAATCTTTATTATCACATGTTTTTTTTCTTTATGGTACAAGTTCATTTCTATAACTCGGTCTGCATCAGGCTTCCGCTTTCAGGATAACTTCGCTAAGTACAGTGGCTGCATGCCGTTTATGCAAATAATCAGCTCGACACCAGACTACACTTTATAATTCGGTCACAATCTTCGTGTGAGTCACTAGTATTAAGGATAGATAAATAAATATTTCACAACATCACATACATAGATCTGATCCCGTGTGGGAGTGGGAATCAAACCCACGACTCTTGGAACCGTAGGTAGTTAACCTCGGTCACTAACCACTGTTCCACGGAGTCAGTCAGTAAAGATGAGTTTTCGTGCTCGTAATACCAAACATAACGATTCCAGTTAAGGTCATTTAAAAAAGCGCCACCTAGTGAGACCAAAAAGCCCTCTTTGCTTTACTAAACAATAATTCAACGTCAAATTTTTGTCATCTCAGGAAGGAGAGCATCCGAAGATCCGTCTCCTGACCCTGAACCTCAAGAGTCAGACGAAGAGGAGGCAGAAGACCGACTGCTGTGGAACCCCCAGGAACCTGTGGAGCGAGATATCGAAGTGACGGTAGCGCCAGACGTGGATTATGTTAACGGTTTCTACTTACCCGATAGCGACGATTTGTTCCACGCTTTTGGGGGTCAATAAAGATTTTCTTTCGATATTCTTGTTTCTTGTAAATTTTAGAATTGAAAAAATTCCCATTCATGACCCCGGCTGAACGGGGACTTGAACCGCCGGTCTTCTGATATCGCGTCGGCTGTTCTAACCTCTGAGCTATCCAGGTGTTGAATCATTAATGCGAATTTTTCCGTCACATTCACCCATTAGCCACCTGTGGCGGCGGCTTGTTTCTTTCTTAATTCCACTATGTTCAGTTCATATTAATATTGGACAACGCATTTCTGTGTGATTATATGCACCAAGTATTTAGATGATTCGTCACTGTTCGCTCGCTTATGATTTATGCTTAGCTGCGGTTGAATTATCGGGCTAACCATTATATTATACCGTGTTTCATAAAAATATGATTTGGTAAAGAATACGATACCATATACTTTACTAAATTACCTATCATTACTTTATCAGGTGTCAAACTATAAGGCGACTTGACTGATATGAATGAGGGTTAACGCGTATAAGAAATTCACTAGATGGCAATACGCAGGCGTGTGGTCCAACTGCAGAATGATTGGTTATTTTGACGCGACATTGACAGACATGTCAATATTCACCAATCACGCTGCAGTTGGACCTCACGCCTACGTATTGCCATCTAGTGAATTTCTCACACGCGATAGCCCCCATTACTCTGCTGTACTAAACTCACCGGTAGGCGTGTTGACTTGCGAGGCCACGAACAAACTTTGCACATATGCTCCAAGCGCGTTCACTATGTCCTGGAATATGTTGGTCGCGTGCGGTCGCATGTCGTAGCATTCGCAGAAGGCTTTCAGTAGATCTGTGAAATATATTTTGGTTGGATAGAGTTCACTTCCGAGGTGGTCCCATTTTCACTAGTCTTGGATCTGATGATGGGATCCAGGAGAAATCGAGGGCAACCCTCAAATTTTATAGGCACATGTACCGCGTTTTACATATTTTCTGAAGTTATATTGGCATTGCTTCTTGCAATCATAATGTTATGATGCTGAGCTTATGATGGAAGGTCAACTCCTTAATTGTTTGGAGTAAAAGGATAATTCTTTCAATACTGTATACATATTAAGACTACTAGTTATAATATCAGTAGTATTACAGGTGAGCTGAACTAATAGGGTGAAAAAAAATATGTAACACTAAAAAGTATGAAAAAAAATTGTAAACAAAAAAAAAACCGCCTTCAAAAACCCGACTCACTAAAAATTACAAAATAATATAATACGAACATTTATAATAATCATCTGGGTATGAATTTTATATGTTGTTGAAGGCGGTGCCAATCAAAATTTTGAGGAAAATGAAGCACTCTGTGCTTGTCTGTATGAAATATAAACGGCACCGCCTTCAACAACATATAAAATTCATACCCAGATGATTATTATAAATGTTCGTATTATATTATTTTGTAATTTTTAGTGAGTCGGGTTTTTGAAGGCGGTTTTTTTTTTTGTTTACAATTTTTTCAAATTTAAAATTGATATGTACGATTATTCGAATCTTTAACGGTGAAGGAAAACATCGTGAGGAAACACCAATGAAGAAATTCTAAGGTTGTGTAGTCGACCTACACGCATTTCAAATCATGGCTTATACGAATTATTAATTACGGTCGATATTCCAATAAAGTAAAAGATTATCGCAAAAAATATAGAACTCACGTGGTTGTATAGTCATCTTGTGCAGAACCTCGAGCGCCAGCGCCCTCTGCCAGAGCGGTTTGTCCGGGTCCAGGAACTTGATCGTGAGCGACAGGAATATCTCACACTCTGTCACCTGGAAGACAATATTATATACTGTAAGTTAGTATGAATAATCAGGAAATTACTGATTTATGGTCAAAATCTTGAGGGGTACAGTGGTATTATATTGGCTGCAGTTTTTTTTTACTTTGTGTAGCAGATTTAGAATGAGGCTGAACTAATCTAAATATGTAATTATTTATTTATTTAAAACAAATTTAAATTCAAATTCAAATTCAAATTCAAATATTTATTTGCTTTCTAAGTGTAGTTACATATGTGGGTGTTATAACAAAAAGTATATTGCACTTAAAACTTAGAGACCTTTTACAGGTATTGCAAACGTACTAAACTATACAATCATATTTTTTATTCATAGGTTTTATTTATGAATGTACACAATTGTATTTTATGAACAGATTCCCAGTAGTTAAAGGTTAAAAAAAATATTGTTTAATACTTATTTAATAAATATTCATTTACCGAGTAAAAACATTTTGTTAATAGGAAATCCTTTAATTTTTTGTTAAATATTGTTGGTTTGGGTTCGGTTTGTATATATTTTGGTAATTGGTTAAAAATCTTAACTGCCATATAGTAGGGGCTACAGTTTAACATTTTGATACGAGATTGTGGTAAGTATAATTTATTTTTATGCCGTGTATTTATAATGTGTGTATCTTTTATTAGGGTAAATTTACTGTAGTGTTTATAAACAAATGTACATATGTCTAGTATGTATATAGAAGGTTGGGTGAGTATTCCGAATTTTGTAAAGTATTGTTTGCAACTTTAATTATAATGGACGGCATCTTCGGCATCCAGTCGGTAGTTGAAAGACAAGCTACTCTCGTAGATGTTTCCTCTTGGAAGAAGACTCGAGCTGGTTGGTTCTGCTTACAGGGGATCGCAGGGGAGAGGGTCTCTATGAGGACTAGTAGAAAGTCTCCTGATAGGTAAATCATTTTGTGGGCTCTGACTGGTCAACAGGCTGGTTGGCCAGCGGCGTGGCAGCTCCCCAGGGGTTCCACCCTAGCAGGGGGTCCCTACGGGTACTCACAGCAGGGCGTCCCTACGGCACTCACCAGCACGGCGTGGTACTTGTGCACGATGACGGAGACGAGCCGCAGCAGCCGCATGGTGACGGGGAAGTGCGGGCGGTCGGCCGCCGGGCTGGGCTGGCCGGCGGGCTGGCTGGCCGGCGGCGACGCGCCCGGGATGTGCAGCGAGGTGAACGCGGCCCTGACGAGGATAAAAGATAAATAATCCTTACTAATATTATTTATTTTTTTATTCAAAATCCAAAGCTCTTAAATAAAAATTACAGATATTGTTCTAAATCATAAAGCAAATGAAGGATTATTATTATAAATGCGAAAGTAACTCTGTCTGTTTGTCTGCCTGTTACCCTTTCACGCATAGAGTACTGAACCGATTTAAATGAAATTTGGTACAGATATAGTCCAGAGTCTGAGAAAGGACATAGGCTACTTTTTAACCAATTGCGCTATAAAGAAGTAATGTTTCACCCGTTAAACATATCTACGCGGATGAAGTCGCGGGCGGAAAGCTACTAACACTATAACAATTAAAACAAAAACTAAACAGTCATCATGTAAACAAAAAATAAATGAAACTATTTTACAAGCCGAAATACAACCCGATTACCTAAGAAGTAACATCTTCCAACTATGTCAGTAATTATTAGTAGCTGGTCGGGACACTAAAAGACCTGGGGGCTTAGACACAGTAACAATATCAAAACGATAACGAAGTTTGAAAAGAATGAAATGTATGGGATTGACATTAGATTGACCACGTGATTCATAGCGTCTAATGTCAATTCCATACATTCTATTCTTTTGTCTACGGCACCTGACCTATGTTACCTGTTTATATATTTATTCTGCTATAGTTTATACATTCAATATGTCAAAAAAAAATTAATCATTCAGAATACATGTTATCGGAACTGGTATTTACCTGTATTTAACATTTGGCGAGAAGAGTCTTATAATTAGTGCACACACGTGCTCCTTCAATAGGAACCTAAACTCGGAAATCTGAAAAAAAAAAAAAAACTGTCATTTGATACACACTTCACTAAAAAGCTTCCAAAAAACATCATCTTATCTTATTGTGGGGAATATGTGAAAAGTTGTATTCAAATGGATTATAATCTTTTGTGGTACCTCTTATTCTATAAAACAAAATATGATAAACCTAGAAAGGCACTTATTAGAAACATACCTTGAAGAAAATAGGTGAGAAATCAGTCAGTACTGTGTCTAACAGTTCCAGTCCAAACGTCTTTGGCACTTCGGAGATCCCGACCAGCCAGTGCGCTGAGTCGCCGTTGATCAGTTGAATTATATCCTGAAAGAAGACCAGGAGGGTCAATAATGAACTTCATCATCTTCAGATATCATGCAAAAGAAGTAAAACTAAATTTACGGATTAATCTCGCATGTATTGTTATTCTGAACATATTATTTAGAACCCGACGCACACAGGTGAAATTTACGTAATTTGTGGCCAAAATTAAAAAAAACAAAGTTACTCCGATTCTAAAATAGTAGCCTAATTTAGGAACAAGACATATGGCGCCATCTATGAATGACCATTTAAACGTTTGACACTTTTTATTCAGATACCTACAACACTCGATTCAAACAGTTTTGGTTGTTGAGTAATTTATTACAATTTTGAGGTTTTGTTTAATGACAACGTCAAAATTTTATTTAGTTGATATTTGGTGTAAAACGTAATGGATTCTATACCTTCAGGTAAGTTTATTATTTCTGTATTACTAAACAGTTTACATTACTTGCGGTGTTATAGATATGTAGGTTTGAAGAGAAGTGTATATTTTAAGAGATTTTTTTGGTTTACTCAGTGAAAAAGTTCATACTCAATCGCGCTCAACCCGTTTCTTTTACATATTTCAAAAGAACATAACTATAGCTTTAATATGACTCCAAAATTAGCTGCGTCTAACTGCGTCACCTAAACAAAATAATGCAAAACTTACAATGTATACGAAGTCATAAAATACTCATAATTTTTTTTCAGGCAGTTCTCTGCATAGCATTCCAATTAGTCGAAGAGAATTATTGAGTTATTACTTAACGGGTGAATCTAATGACCACGAGATACAATTTCAACGCTTAGTTACAAAAGTTCGGGAAAAAACACACTGTGAAGATGAAGACCCAAAGTATATCAAACAAGAATTGTTTCACTTTATTTATCAGTATAAACAGAAGTGGCAACGTGTTTCACGAAATAAAAAACGTTTTGAAAGCAAATATAGTAACTGGCTAGATACATCAGTTAATTTTCCTTTGCAAAAAAGACAAAGAATCTCTAGTGATTCTGTGGGAAGGCCTGAAAAAGTTTTTGTGGAATGCAGTGAGAGATCAAAACGACGAAAAACTCAAGAATTAAGAAGTAACAATGAAACAGTTGTGTTGACGTATGCAGCTGAAATGAAGCTCAGGTCAGAGGGTAATGTTCACGCTGCAAAAGTGTTAGCCGATATAATTCAAAACCCCGATGCATCGAATTACATTAAAAAAGATAGTGATAGAAAGATTGCTAAGCTAACAGAAGATAAAGCTCTTTCTTTACTTATTAATGCTAGGCTTACTAAATATCAATACAATATTATCAGAAGTAACGCCCTTGAAGAAAATTGTCCACTGTATCCTAATTACGAAAGTATAATTAAAGCTAAAAAACGTTGCTATCCTGACAACATTATGATTACTGAGCGATCAGCAGAAATACATCTTCAGGATCTTGTCGATCACACGTTAAAAAGGTTAGCAATATCACTTGATGATGTACTGTCTGTACTAGAAGAAAGTAAATTAAATAATTTGTGGCTCATAAGTAAATGGGGCTGCGATGGTACCTCCGGGCAGGCTGAATACAAGCAATTATTTGAAAATCCAGATGTATCTGATGCTTCTATTTTCATTTCATCTTTGGTGCCTGTACAAATAGTTTGCGGGAACCCTATCAATACACATGAACTTATTTGGCAAAATCAACGTCCTTCTTCACCACGCTATTGCAGACCTATAAAGTTAGATTTTGTACATGAAACAACTGAAATACTACAAAACGAGACAAAGTACATTGAAGAACAAATTAAGACATTAACAAGTACACACTTAGTTATAAACGGGAAAAATGTATGTATTAAGCACCACTTAATTTTGACGATGATAGATGGAAAAGCAATAAACGCAATTACACAAACTGCTTCTACACAAAGATGCAACTTATGCGGTGTTACAGCGAAGGATTTTAACAAATTGAACTACTGTTTAAATAAACCCATTATAGATGAACAGCGATTGCTTCTAGGACTTTCATCACTCCATTGCTGGATCAGATTTTATGAATGGATGTTAAACTTGTCGTACAAACTGAAACTGTGTAAGTGGCAAGCCAGAGGAACAGCAAATAAAACTCAAGTAGAATTGGAGAAAAAAAGAGTGCAACAAGAATTTAAAACAAAACTGGGTATGTTGGTAGATCAGCCTAAACATGGATATGGGAGTACCAATGATGGAAATTCAGCTCGACGATTTTTCTCCAATTACGAAATATCTGGAGAAATAACTGGCATAAGCAAACAATTGATTTATAGGCTATGGATTATTTTGATGACAATGTCTAGTGGGCTAGCAATAAATGAGGAAAAGTTTAAAATATACTGCCTGAAAACCGCTGTTGTCTTTTTGAAATGGTATCCATGGTATAATATGCCCACTACAATTCACAGAATATTAATCCATGGGTATGTTATAGTACAGAATGCAGTGGTTCCAATAGGTCTTCTATCTGAAGAGGCCCAAGAAAGTAAGAACAAAGATATTAAAAAATATCGTGAAGGTTTCACACGGAAATTTTCTAGGAAACAGACTATGGAAGATTTATTTGACCAACTTTTAATTTCATCAGATCCTCACATCACAAGTCTCAGAAAACTACCACAAAGACAAGTTAAACCCTATCCTCAAGATGTAATAAATCTTTTGAAAGAACCAGAAATAAGTTCTTTATCGTAATTGTTTTATTTTCTCATTTTTGACTAGTATTATTAAGATTAAATACATCAATGAAACATACATTTAATAGTTTTGCTTTTTAAAGCCCCTTCAACCTATTATTTTAGACAGACTACAGCAATATATAGGTATAACAGACTTGACGTGATTTTGGCCAAGTTTTGAGCGAATTTCACCAGTGTGCGACGTTTCGAGCTCTTTACAGCGCTCGTGGTCACGGGCAAGACGGGTGTCTTTAACCCATCACGAGAGTTTAATCCGTAAAACTAGTTTTATTACACAAGTGCAGTTTTCGCGCAAATAATAAACAATACTATGCAAAAGAGACGCGTTGTATTGGCAAAAGCATAGCATAATATTCGCAAAATATTCAAAAGTCATAAATAATACGTAAAATCTAGGACTATCGTTTTACTAAGGCACTTTAGTCTCGAGTTTGAAATCCCCGGTATTATTCAACAAATTTTCAACAAAAAGAAAACATTCAGGCTTATCAAAAAACTAATAACCACCCCTTATTGCGTCGGGAGGTCTATAAATAAATATCTGGGACAATAAATAAAAATCTGGGACATTTCCACACACTGTCATCTGACCCCAAAAAACAATGGGCGTCAGACACTGATATACATACATATATATTTTTAAATACATACTTAAATAAATAATCACACCCAGACACGGAACAAACACCGATGTTCATCTCACAAATATTTGTCCCGAGTGGGAATCGATCCCAAGACTCTTGGAACCGCCAGCCAGGGTCACTAACCACTGTTCCACCGAGCCAGTCTCTATTATTTCAAGGCGTTTATAACTTCGTGAACTCGTGACTTTGACTGGTGCAACCCAGTCGAAATGTCGGGCAGTAAGTAGCTATGTATTTGCTAATATTTTTATCACTTAAAGACAATTAATTTACAGGTTATGGTGTTTTCGCCTTACCTGTAATATTAAATAGGCGTCGACAGCACATGGTTTTAGGTCCTTAGGCGCTTTACTGTTGGTGTGGGGGCGAATGTCAGCTGGGTTCACTTTCAAAGTGCCTGAAAACAAACGATTATGTAAAATCTAGTATGTATAAAATTATAATTGTATGTCAAACATACATTTAGATTTCTGTCTTTATATCATGGAAATTTAATTAGATTTTCTCATATAATTACATATTTCAGGTTTAAGTTTATTTTGCTCTTTCTCTATTATTCTAGTTTTACTTCCTATTTCTTGTATCTTGTTTATCTTACACTCATTCTATTTTTTTCTCTCTCTCTCCATCTCTTTCAACCACTCACTCTATCTTTCTATCATCTCTAAGAGAGATAAATGTAAAAAGAGCTTTCTCTTTTTGCATCTATCACTCTCACAATATTAACCTGTCTTTCTACCTTTCTCACTCTATTCCTTTCTAACCTTCGGGCACACCTCTACCCATCTCTTTCTACAGCTGTCTCTTTCTCTTCTGTATCTTTCACTCACTTTATATCTATGTTTTCTCTCTCTCTCCCTCTCTATCTCTCTCACACACACAGTCTCTCTATCTCTTAACATTTCTCCTTTACCCTCAGCCTCAGCTAGCGCCCTCTCGAACACCAACGCGACCAGCTGTCGCACGGTGGCGGCGGCGGCGTGTGACGTACTGACGTCACGGCTCTCCGACGGGGACACCATGCGCATACACATCACCATCGTCTATGGACATGAGATAAAAAAGTTAAGAAAAAACAATGGCTCTCGCAGCTAAGGGGAAGGGCCATTCGTCCATTTTGACCCTTAATAAGGCGTTTCGATGTTTTACATGACTACACATAAGTCTGGTGAAGCTGAAAGGCCTCAGAAGGCCACCTAGCGATTAGTCCTTTCGAAAAAACATTACCACATGTTTGGTTTTTTTAAAAGAATTAAGCATACATACATAGGGATGTTAGGTACATCCTTATACATACATACATCCCTATGTATGTATGCTTAAATCATTTAAACTATGCTCTGGATTTTGATGCGGTTTCTAGAGGAATAGATACAATTTTTACATATAGATTATCATATCGCGCCCGAAGTGAAGCGAGGGTGTGTCAATAGTTAAAAATAAAATAATGCTTTGTTTCAGCAACAGTGTTAGCATTTACACTATTGCGTAGACCCAAGCTATCATAATAAATTGGTGAGTCATGTATGAATGGCAGACCACCAATGCCCTGCACATTTGTAGGCATGTTATGCATAACATGCGGATTAGGTCATTACAGAAATGAATCAGTCATCAATATACTATATGTTGGGTTAGGTCCAATTAATAAAATATAGAGTATTTTTTATTATATCACAGCCAGAAATTACACTACTATGGCTTGGTTTCATAGCCACTGCATCATAGACACTAAGGTTTAAAGAACCATCTGCTCCTCCCCAAAGTCTGGTGATGATAACAAGGCTACTTACTGGAGAAAGTAGCCTTGTTATCATCACTTGGCTTGGAAGCCATCATCATAATCAGTTAGGAAAAAAAGTAGACACTGCCAATGATACTAACCCTAGCCAAAGTATCACCATGCACTAAGTCAGATGTGGTCATCAGCAGGGCAGCCGTCTGCAGCAGCTTCAGCTCCAGCACGCCCCCTTGGCCCAAGTTGTAGAGACAGTCAACCACATGCCGGGCACCCTTCGCGTCAATGCCTTGCTGGGCTATCAGCCGCTGGATCGTGCCAAGGCAGAACTGGCAACATTAAGTGATTTCAAACATTACCAAGTATTTATTTATTTCGCTAGTCACTGAACTTTTTTTGCCAACTGCAAAAACAAAAAAATACTCTGAACACATTTGAAATCATATCAATTTTTTTTCAAAATACACAAGTTTAATCCATAACATTTGATTTATTTCAAATAATAGAAAACCCGAAAAATTCCAGGATATTTACCGCGAATGCTGCTTTAATGCTCATTAAAGCAAACATGGTAGATATCCTAAACATTTCCAGTTTTCTAATTGTGTGTAACCATGAAATTAAAATTATTTCAAATCCACTGTATGCTTATTTTATGGTGCTAACTTTGCACAATGTAAACAATAATGCCATGAAATGAACTATTGTGTAAATAAATGCCAAATAATACAGTAAGTAAAAATAAAGAAAACTTTTTACTGACCTTTATAATTTTGAGGTCTTTAGACTCACATCCTTGGACCAGTGCATACAGTATTTGGTTGACCACACCATAGAGAGATGCTTGTGGGTTATTTGAAGCCAAAGACAACTTCTCTATTGCTTCATCACAAGCCTGAAATTAAAATGTTTGTAAAATTTACATCTTATGAAGTAAGTGGTATAACTAAAAACAATTCTCCAGTGACAATTGAAGATGTTTGTGTTTAAAATCTACCTATATAGAAAGTATATATGTACTTAATACTTTATTTATTGTGTGTACTCATAACTATAGTTGTCCTCAAGTGATGTTGCTGTTTACAATAAATTACCTATCAACACTATTATTATTTTTAATTCAATGGTATTCAATTAGTGTTATGGTAGAGTTCTGAGGGTAAAACTTGTCCAAAAGGACTGCTTAAAATAAAATAGATTAGAATTAAAATTAAGTACTATAATTGAACTAGATTTGAAATAATAACTTGATATTAAATCTCTTTTTCCAAACAATAATACAGGTACTAACAAAATTAATTGAATTTGAGACAGTAGGTATGACATAATATTTTGAATGAAAGGGCAAAGGGTATCTTTAACGGCAAGTAATATAAAAATACATTAAACATACAAACTGAAATAACATAAAATGCAGTTATTTAATTTGTTTCATCCTAAGAATTGACCCTGGTAAGTTCCGGTAGAAATTATTTGAATTATGAGTTTTAAACTGGTCTTTGGCTTCTATATATTACACGTTTGTAAACATCTACTACTAATAAATAATATATAGGTCTATAAAAATAAAAACCTCTCTTATCTGAGGATACTTCTTCTTGGTCTCCAAGCTCAATGTCTTGAAGTCATTTTGCAAGACTTCCATAAATTTCTTGGTAGAGTCATCGCCGGTTACTGCACTGACGAATGCCATTTTACACTTTTTCACGTGTAATTAAATTATTCACTTCATTATTTTCGTAAAAATGATAAAAATTAAAAATATGCCACCAAGTACACAATCGACATCACAATTTTTTGTTCAGAAATAGATATTCGATATCATCAAATGTAATGACGTTTGAATACCTGTAAAATAATATTTAATTGTAAATTCGCCAAGATAACAATAGTAAGCCAAAAAATAGTAACCCTAAAGGTGAAACATTTTACTGGTTTATTTGATGGATTTATTTTATGCTTGTATAAGTATTCAAACACAGTTCAATAAACTTGTCATTTGTATAAAGAATTACCGAACGTAACTAAAATGTACACAGTCCATTCTACGCACGAAGTTGCTGTGCTGAAAAATAATTCTTGGTTTTAATAATTATAATGTTTCACATCAAATTTATTTCAGCAAACAAGTTTGTAGTAATATTTCAATAATTATGTTGCATTTTGATTAATTAATAAAATGTTTTGATTTAAACGTAAATTTATTTTGTGAAAATATGATGCTTGCAATGAATCGGTCGGTTTGATAATGATACCAGGTATAAAAATATTACTATTCTGTAACATTTCACAGTATTACATTACATTTCTCCTCTATCTCTATATAAAATATTACATTAAAATATAATATTTATTATCAGGTACTTATTTACCTACGAAACGAATTTAAAGCGAATTCAAAATTCCTTCAAGTTAAAATCAAAGTGGCAACCACGCGACTTTTTTCTAATACTTGCATTTTTAAATTCGTGATATCTTCCGAAAGAAATGTCCGAATTGAATAATTTAAAACGTTATTTAAAGGTACTGAAACCGTCTTAAATATAAAGAAATTTATTTTGATAAGGATTAATACCAAGGTACAAATAAAGAGCCTTTTCAAGCGGCGACATATAAATTAAATTTTTAGAATAAAAAACCGCTTACTGTGACATAACTATAATATTTAGACATATGCTGTCGCGACACTTTTTGTAGATAATGGAGAGTTCTGCGAAGTTGTAGTAAATGATTTTATTCTATCATCAATAGTTTTCGCAGCGCACGCGACGTAAGTAATTTTTCAGGTCATTTTTTTACACCTTGGGTTACATTATTGGAGTTTTAGTAAGGATCCTCAATTTTTAAAAAAATATAATATAGCCTATGTTACTTCTGAATAATGCAGCTTTCTAAAATTAAAAAAATTATTGCAATCGGTCCAGTAGTTTTTGAGTTTATTCATAACAAACATACAAAAATACAAATCTTTCCTCTTTATAATATTAGTATAGATTACATTAAAATATAATATTTATTATCAGGTACTTATTTACCTACGAAACGAATTTAAAGCGAATTCAAAATTCCTTCAAGTTAAAATCAAAGTGGCAACCACGCGACTTTTTTCTAATACTTGCATTTTTAAATTCGTGATATCTTCCGAAAGAAATGTCCGAATTGAATAATTTAAAACGTTATTTAAAGGTACTGAAACCGTCTTAAATATAAAGAAATTTATTTTGATAAGGATTAATACCAAGGTACAAATAAAGAGCCTTTTCAAGCGGCGACATATAAATTAAATTTTTAGAATAAAAAACCGCTTACTGTGACATAACTATAATATTTAGACATATGCTGTCGCGACACTTTTTGTAGATAATGGAGAGTTCTGCGAAGTTGTAGTAAATGATTTTATTCTATCATCAATAGTTTTCGCAGCGCACGCGACGTAAGTAATTTTTCAGGTCATTTTTTTACACCTTGGGTTACATTATTGGAGTTTTAGTAAGGATCCTCAATTTTTAAAAAAATATAATATAGCCTATGTTACTTCTGAATAATGCAGCTTTCTAAAATTAAAAAAATTATTGCAATCGGTCCAGTAGTTTTTGAGTTTATTCATAACAAACATACAAAAATACAAATCTTTCCTCTTTATAATATTAGTATAGATGGATCAAAAAGAATGCAGTAAGATAAAAGAAGCTTTCATTAAAAGTATTATTTTTTTTAATATTGCTGTTTAAATAGTTAGTTTTAGGCTCCCTTTAAAGATTTGTAAGTGACAAAAATACATTAGATGCTTTTTTATCCACTTTGTAACTCGGTCTAATCGAATACAATATGACAAGCTTTATATTTTGTAGATTTAACGGATTTTTATATAAGCAAAAATAAAATATGAGGTGAAAGAAAAGACGAAATTGCGATGATCAATGATGATCCACTTTCTGCTGCAGTAGCATTTTTTAAAGTAGCAACATCGAATACTGATTGTGCAGAAGAAAAAACAATGGTGTGATTCCAGATTTTTATTTGTAAGTATTTATAGAATCCAATATCAATTCCGCTAAAGTAACGGTAGTGAGTCGATAAAATCGTTCACGCACCCGACGATGTGAATACCGAGGTATAAAATGTAGAGTTTTTACCAGAAATCTGCTTTTTACGATTGACGTACAATCATTTAAATTTTTTTACTCTATTTATTTAGCTTGATTCAACTATGCGCCATTTACTGCAATAGATCGGCCGATGTCTGCAGATTTTAGCACATCTTTAAATAAAACGCGAATCAGCGCAAGTGCAATGGCTGGATGACTCTGACGTTGCGAAGTCTCGACGTCGCTCGAGCCACCCGCTTTCGCGATTTTCGCGTGAAAATTTTCATGCCGGCTCGTAGTTTTCCTGTGTTTTGTGTAGTTTCTGTGTTTCTATTATTCGGTAAGTGCCATTGGGAAGTGAAATTGTGCGGTGAAGATCACCAAGTGTCGAATTGGGTGGTCGCAGCGAACGTGTCATCGTTTTATCATCAAATCATGTAGTTATTCGCGCAGTGATTGGTTGCGGTAAACAAAGCTGCATGTTTAGTGCGTATTTGTAAATATTTCCGCACAGACAGGGTCACCAGATAAATGTAGGCCAATCTAGATTCCACAATCCACATACTGACTAGAAGTGTCATCAGGAAATAATGGGCACACATGATTTTGACAGTTGTACATTATTATTATTACTTAGAGTAAATGGGAGATACTGGTCACTATTGTGTCTTATTTAAATATCTCTTTATTTTTCTGATAGTGCTCTGATGTAATTAAACTGGTTAGTTTTTTAAATAAAAAGGTCAGTCAAAGTTTTCTTCAGTCAGTCCATCATTTGGAGGTAATTTTAATGTGAAAAATCCCCAGTTAACAGTGGGGCAATTGATTTTTTTCCATTATTCAAAATATTAAAACAGCTAGTGCAAGCTTAAACACTTAAAAATTTTTTATTTACAATTTTAATGTGATCTACTTATAAAATTTATTTGAATAATTTTTTATCAAATATCTATCAAACACTTTATTAACTCATTAACCTTAGTTTTATATTCTCTATGTGAAATATAATCATAATATGAACATAAATTTTATTATTCATTACATTACTTATAGGTATTTAGGAGTTAATAATAAATCACAGCTGTTGTGCGGTTCATCATAATCATGATGTCAGTGAGATGTGTGACAGATAGAAATCAGTTGGATGATAACCCTATTTTGATGCAGATTTGTAGCTAAAATAGATTTGTACTTTTCCATTGTAACAACAATATTTGTTGTGTTATGACATTGGGGATTTCTTTATTTTAGTAACAGGATTTGTGTATTTACATTCCACAAAGACATTGTTTTTAAAAAGTTGTCTAAGTTCCCTTTGATTTTTCCATCTATACTAATATTATAAAGCTGAAGAGTTTGTTTGTTTGTTTGAATGCGCTACTCTCAGTAACTACTGGTTCGATTTGAAAAAATCTAGTATAGACCATTTATCGAGGAAGGCTTTAGGCTATATAACATCACGCTGCGACCAATAGGAGCAAAGATACAATGGAAAATGTGTAAAAAACGGGGGAAACATGAACGAAGTCGCTGGCACAGCTAGTAGTTTATAAGAAAAAGAAATCTAACATACAGGATCCATCTCAAATCAATAAAGTTTTGGATCTCCCGATCTTGATGGTGTTGGTGGTAATAACATAAAAAAAATAACTCCTATAATATTGATTTTGATTCACCTGATTCACTATTTGTAGATCTGTTTTTCCATTTGTTGATCCAATATTTGTAAAGAGCTCGGAACATGGCTCTCTAAATAATATGTTTAGAATAACAGTACATACGAGTTTAATATCTGTACAATTAGTTTTGTTTCAGAGTAAAAAGTATTTTTTTATACACATACACTTTCAATACAAATTTGCAAGTGAACTGATTTGTGTTTTCATGATAACAATACAATAGAATGACAGTCCATAAAACATTCTGTTGCAGATATTGCATGATTAAGAGTCTAGAACATTGTTGCATTTCTAACAATACTTATCAAGATGTTATATTACATAGTTCCTAGCAATATTTATGAATGATAATTCAATTATGAATGCCTTCATGTGGCCTTTAAGAGAAACATGAATTAGTTAACAGTACTTACTATTTGTCTGTGTTAAATAATTATATAGAAGTACATATTTTAGTATGATAATTTACTGTTTGGTATTTTTGATAGACACAATTAAATAAATAAATATTTGGGACATTTCCACACACAATCCCTACACTAAGCAGAGCTTGAACTATGGGTGTCAGGCTGATATACATACATATTTATAAATACACTAGCTGTGCCCGTGACTTCATTTGTGTGGACTACAGGATTTTGCATACAAAAGTTTTTCCCAATAACTTCTTTTTGAATTTTGCAATACTGCATTGCAACAAAGCTTTAAGTTTACTAAGGTACCTGCGTGCCAAATTTCAAGCATCTAACTTAAGCGGTTTAGATTTTTCATTCAAAAGAATTGTCTCCCTAATTTCCGTTCCCATGGGAATTTCGGCAATTCCTATGTTGCCTTTGTTTAGCCATTTAGGCTGTGCGTTAATATGTCAGTCAGTTAGTTTTTCCTTTTATATATATTTAGACAATCATGTTTGGATTACTTCTATGAACGGATGTTATGATTGTAGGCACCTAAATATTTTAGTTCGTCAGGTCACAGGGGCGTAGTATAGTATTTGTAGTACACAAATACTAGATAATTCAAGGTTGCATTTGAAGGCTGAACACTCATTCATTTATAGTACTCGTTTTGTTTCTGTAACCTGTCAGCGATGTAATCCTGTGTTCATATTATTCTAATACTGTTTGTTAGAACTATAGTTATCTATAGATATGGATTAATAATATTATCTTAACATTGATTTTATTTTTTATTTTGTGTTTTATGTCAGTTCCTAAATGTTTGTTAGAATCTGAATCTGTTAAGAGTCTGAGATGTGTGTTTATTACAACACGTCTAGATACATTTATCTATGGCAATATACTTGTGTATTTTAAGCTCCTATTTATTGGATTGGACATTAACCATTGGTTTCTATTGTTTCAGATAAAACAATTCTGCAATACAACTTTCCAAAATCTTCCTAAAGACTGTTACTTTAGATTATAATTTTCTCTTCTTAGTATAAAGACAGATTGAAGTGGTGACTAGAGAAGGATGCCAACACAGCGAGAGAGAATAAAAAGACGGAATTAGTTATTTATTTTATTACTTAATTAGTGTAACCCATCATAATTATTTTTGTAGTTAATCCATTATATTTTAACATACTTAAAATGATTTTGATCATTGCAACATTGAGATTCTAAGATATTTATTCAGTTTTAAAAGTGATCACAATGAATGAGTACTTTAAAGAGCTAAGTATCTGACATAGTCTTTTACTGGCATTTGATGGACCAATATGGACAATATGGCGTCAAATGTGTCTTTGAGGAACAACAAACAGAGGAAAGAGAACCTTATTACAAGGAAGCAGGATAAGAGTCCGGAGAAGACTATAAGGGGTACGAGGGGGGCGTATAGGGGGATTCCGTCGACCTCGAAGCGGGCTGAGGATGAGGAGACGGGCTCCACGGAAAGACTGGATAGACCAAAGAAATTCATCGCGCAGAAGAGCAACTATGGCCTCGGGAAGCGACCCGACTTCTCGCTCAAGAACAGGAACGTGCATTTAGCCTCGTCTCGGTATGGGCAGGTGAGTTATCCTTGTTTAATTTGCTATAGTAAGTAAGAATCGTATAGATATACGCGCGGTTGCAATAGTCGTGAAAGAGTAACAAACATCCATACATCCATACTCACAAACCTTCACGTTTATAATATTAGTAAGGATGTGCACTTGTTATGACTAATCTATACTAATATTATAAAGCTGAAAAGTTTGTTCGTTTGTTTGTTTGTTTGAACGCGCTAATCTCAGGAACTACTGGTTCGATCTGAAAAAATCTTTTTGCGTTATATAGACCATTTATCGAGGAAGGCTTTAGGCTATATAACATCACGCTGCGACCAATAGGAGCAAAGATACAGTGGAAAATGTGTAAAAAACGGTTGAAACGCGAACGAAGTCGCTGGCACAGCTAGTTACAAATAAATTATGTAAACATCAAATTCTCTACTTACTGTAACAAAACAGCCAATGTTACAATTTAGGCGCTCGCACCATTTGTGTAGCGTAGCCGCATTCTACCAGTTTAAGACATAGGAGGTCATCCGGAGGTCTTTTTATTGTAAGAAAATTTTCCATCAACACGAAAGCACTGCATACGTTTAGTCTCGTTGTGTGGAGTGGAGTTTTGATTGATAAATCAGACTTACATCGCGGCTTAGTCCACGTGGAGCGAACAAACAGGCAATTTGGAGCAATTTTACTCAATTATTCAGTTGGCTGATGTCATGCAGAGGAGGTGCGGGCCCCGACGAGTGCCTCTATAATAAAATTACCAATCAGATTGGTGCAATCTGATTTTTGAGACGATTTAGTTGGAAAGTTTTGTTTTTGATCTTTGAAAAAATTAATTCTGCAGCTATTGCTCTGTCAGGACTCCCATGATAAGATAAAGCTTCTAAGTTTGACTTAACCTGTCTAATTCCAGGCATTTATGTTAATGTTAATAGTCGCGAGGGCCTCTGCCTCATTCTCTTATAAGTAGTATTATACCCTCGTGCATGAAAGTACTTATATGTAACTTCATATGTTAGTTAAACCGTTGGCCCTGCGTCTGATCTCCCTTGTCAATCGTTTCGTCTATGGAAGCGCATGATAGACGGTGCATCTGTGTTTACGCCCACGCACATCACACATGTGGTTTATCAATCGATTGACTGACTGAAATCTGTTAGGAAAATATTTGTACTAGGTACTTCCTACGAAATATATTGTTGACCATGACGCAAAATCTTCTTTGTTTTCCGTCGCTAACTTTTTATTATAATGTACATTGTTTGATATTTTTCTTGTGCCATTGTAACGTTTGTCGTATTCCTTAGCTGACTTTTTCTTAGTAATTCACAATCCGTTTCTTGATAATTTTCCTGTTGACAAGACTAAAGATAGCATTAACTTTTTATGGTTTATGGTAATCTAGCTTCTATGCGAGGCTCTTTGGTGCCTTTGTAGGGTAGTATTCATAAACAGGGTGTGTTCTATCGAACTTTGCGTGTTCTTAAAATTATATGAGATTTTCTGTATGCAAATAAATTTACCCAGATTCAGGAACTTGTTTATGGTACACCCCTTCCTGCGCAGTTGGTTTATATTAATTTATTCTTTCCAATTAAAAAACCACAAAACAGTATCAATGATATTTTTATGACTGTATAAAAATAATATTGACATCTGTTTTAAGTTTTTTTACTATAATCGTGTTTTATCAACTTGACTTCTTACATTTCCTATGTGAAGTGTCATTACCAATTTATACCCGTGAATCTTGACCTCAAACTTTACGTTACGTAAATATTGTTTCTTTACAATAAATTCGTTCGAAATGTCTTGACTTTTGATAACTTGCTTTACAATTTATGCATGTTAATGTAAAGTTATCTGAATTGCTAACTACGTTTAGGGTTCTGTACCCAAGGAATAATCTTCATAGAAGGAAAAGAATTTTTTCTCATTAATAATGTTAGAGGGATGTTTTGTACATATAAAGAAACCGAACACTATGTGATAGCATTTAATATACCTATGACGTATGTATATGCTATAAACGTCTATCAAGTTCAGAAGTTGTGGATAACATGCCAAATTTCTGTGTATAGAATGAAGTTAGTATTTACATTTCGTTAGTATAACGGATTCGTGTTGATCGACACAAATATTGGTTTCTAAATCTTTTATCTAATATTAATCTCAGGAACTACTGGTTTTTAATTGAAAAAATATGTTTGTATAGGATAGACCATTTATAGAGGAAGGCTTTAGGCTATATAACAACACGCTGCGGCCAATAGGAGAGGAGGATAGATCATTTTCAAAGAATTATTATTGATTCCGTATTCCGATTGGTGTAAAGATATTTACGCCATGTTACTTATAGACGACGCTAGTGAGGCCGAAAGATTGAATAAAGGAGGCTATAAAATCCCCACACACGATTTATTTCAACACAACGAGGATTTCCACAACATAGAAACGTCGTAGAAGGAAAGAGTAAATATTCCTGACAACGAGAGACAGTCTCTATAAACTACGTTAAATGGCCATTCCGATATTGTGTTTATTACCCTGTTGTTTTAGTGTTTATTTGTTACTTGAAAGATTTCCCAACGAAGGGCGTTGACTCCGAGCTTGAACTTCACGTGAAAATGCCATTAGGTAGTTATTTTATTAAGTTTACTTCATACTTTGCATTCAGACTATTTGTAGTGTTATTAGGAATTCTTTCGTGCTAACAGTTGTTGACGGGTAATATTGCCGCAGTATACTCGTATAAAGGCGTAGTCTGCTTCGTTGTTGTAATAATTACAGTACAATATCGGAATTTCAAGATAACTTGAAATTGCAATCGGAATTTCAAGAAGACTTGCTGACATAAGTAGCAAGACAAGTACGGTCAACTTCCATTAACATTATCGGCAAGTCTATCGTGTTTAAAAAAAGCACTTCATCGTTTTCTGTACAATAGGTAGAAATTACAATATTTGAATGAGTGATATCAGTCGTTTTGGCCCCAGTGATCGGGGCCCATATCCTTACTCTATTAATATTGAATAAAAATGTCGCATATTTTTTTATCGTCCCATGTGATTGTTCACTATTATGATATGGCATCAATTATGATAAATTTGTCTGGTGTGTGGTATGACAAAATGGTACAAGGGTCAGATGGTTGAAATGAAAAGCTATCCATAATCTTACATAATTTTGAAGTTAGGAACGGTGACCACAAATCCATTGCATGTTACGAATCAGTGTAATCTGAAACACAATACATCGGCCTTCTTTCAGTTGGCCATTCACTTTTGTCGTCCATGATTTACCGTTACATGTTAATGTTAGTAGTTTGGATATATCGTCTAATATAGTCGGAAAATTTAAAATCCTAGATGTCTTGGAAAACTGAAAGAGTCCGTTATATTTACCATGTAAAATTATATATCCTAGATTTCTTTTCACGATTTGGTAATTTATTTTATTTCCTACCAGTTATCTAGAATCTCGAAGTCACAAAATGATCATACCAAATCTACTAAAGAAACATTTTTAATGTTTTACATAATAGGGAGCGGGTCCCCGAAGTACGGTGATGACAGGGCTACTCTAAGCCATCCTTAGGAAACACAAAAATTCAGAAGCTCTAAATCGGACGACTTCTCCACGATGCTCCTAGCTACAAATTCCTCTTTTGGATGTAATGGTCATAAACATACATCCTGTCGGATTGCACGACATGGTCGTCCTACAAGACCTTTGCGCGGGGTTAAATGGTCATGAATCATGATACTGTGTGTTTGGCCAGTGCCGATTCTGATCTCGGGCACGTGGCTCAGGTCACCTGATCAACCAGCTTCGATTGACCTCCGATTGTGATATGTCAAGTGACCCCAGATTGTGTTTTGTCAAGAGGAATCGAGTGGTCTCCGTTGTCAAGTGTTGGCGCTACGAGTCCTTGTTTTGTTGGTGGTTTTTTACCTTGTTAGATATCTACTCGAATGTGGAGTGTGTTTGGTGCTTGTTTTGTCGCGACATTTGAAGATATACGCAAAATGCTGTTTCAAGGAGGTGCGCTTGTGATGTTGGATAGAAGTAGGCAAGTAAATTTCTCTATATTTTCTGTAAAGCAATTCTGTTCTCTATATTTTCTGTGCGCTTCTGTAGACTTCTTCGGAAGCTAGCTATTTCTAACTACTACCAATAACTATTCTTTCCTCAAACAGGTAGTTTATGTACTTAAAATGTTAGGGTATTTATAGCACGTAGTTCGTTTGCAGGAGGTCAAGGGTAATTTCGGTATTCATGAACATGTTCCGAAAAAATATATTTTGAACCATTTCCACCCATTACTGGCATCGCACGGTAGTTTATTTTGAATGATCGCGTAGAAAATGTTTTCATGAAAATCTATGATATCTAATCCGATCTCCACTCTGGCCAAGCGTATCTAAGTTGATCGTGTATGTTTACACATCCGATCATTACTATAAAAGAGTATGTATGTCAAGTTACGTGTCGTACACTAAGTTACGAGCGGCGGGCGCACGTGTAGAGGGATGACACAGAAATGCTAATTATAGACGCAATCACGTTTGAGGCGCCGCCATTGTTGTGATACGGACTTGCATTTCTTTTACTGTAGTTGTACGGTTAGCAAGGTTAAGTTGCCAATTGGGGTGTTCGAAATTATCAATAAGTACTGCTTAGTGCAGGACAGTTTCTACACACAAGGAGTCTATCAATATATTTTGTGTTTTGTCCGGGTGCTTTCTAGAGAGCGCCGGGCACGAGCCCCTTCATTGGCCAGAACACTGTACTTCCCCTGCTCTACTTATGTACAACCGAACTCGCTGAATTCTAACCCACCTTAAGCTCATATTGCTAACCCATCTAAATACAATTAGGTAGGTCGAAACTTATTCGATGTCTTAGTTCCTTGTTAACGAACTTTTTACAATTTTTTTAACTCTGACATTATAGTCACAATTTTGTTAGTGCTTAAAAAGTAGTTATAAAGTATAAATAGTAAAATACGCACACCTTAGAATATTGATAGTTTAATAAGGTTTCCTCTACGAACTTAACTCAATTCTGTCAGTGGATGTGTGTGGCGAATTAGCGGTGAAATTATCTTGTTTCCGCTTAATAATAATAATTCTTAAACGTTTTTACCAATAGTACTTCTCACACACGTGCCACAACTTTGTTAGTTAAATGTACTTCTGAAAAAATATTAACATGAGCATGTTTCCCACATTATTCAGGGTTAGGAGAACTATCAAAGAGCAATAGAAATAAACATACAAAAATATTATTGATTTGCAATCCGACAGTGATTTCGTCCGCTCGGAGTAATTTATCGCACAACTATTTGATACTCCCCTATGCGAATTACTTAAAAACTTCTTCTTCTTATCGTATGGTTGATGAACAACCTGGTGTCAGAGTTCAAACCGCCCGTAGGCCTCTGACATGGCTTCACACCCCGTTGAAAAATCTCTCAGGTATGCTGGTTTCCTCACGATGTTTTCCTTCACCGTTAAAGCGTCGAATGATGGTACTTAAAAACTAGCCTTTCCTTTTTCAGATAGACTATATCCGTTTTATATTTGCTTGACTCTGTAGTTTTTGTTTGAAACTCGACATATAGACAGACATACTAGAGGTATTATCGCAGTGATATTATTATTAGTAAGAATGACAATCTTACACCGTGTAGGTACGTGTTTGCCGTTAACAACATCGGTACAGAATTGAACGGATTTTTGCGATAACTTCTAGTCGATACCAGTTGAAGCGGCCTCAGTACGTTTAGATAAATAATATAATATATGAAGTTTGATATGTAATTACAGGCGGTCCAGTGGTATATAAATAGCTAGTGGTCGCCTCTGACCTGGCTTTGTCTGTCCACAGTTCATAGATCTCCATTATCTTACTATATTTCCGCCAATCGTATAACAGAGTGTGATTAATTTGGTTTATTAGATATCAATTATACTGTGAAAGTTGATAATTTGGAAGCACATTTTGCACGCTTCAATAATCGTGAAATTCTCTCTTGAATAGTTAAGTGTTCATTATATTTTATCAAAGTAGATCGACAAAGCGTACATTTATTACTGTACCTAGCTTATTATACAAGAATCAGAGAATATCACAAACCTATTAGTTCTTGGCATTAAAAATAAATAATTATGCAAACCCAGACAGAGATGACAAAATGATCAGCAGACTTATAAATTTACTTGAAATGCACTTTAATTTTAATGATTTATTTAAATATCGACTATTTTTATTTTATTTTGGTGTTAGTCTGATGCGGTAGGCGATTGTGCATGAGAATAAACAGATGCAATACCTTTATCTATGGTCAAATGTTAGTCATCGCTCTATGAGCACATTTAAATATTCCCTTATATAGTTCGGGTATAAGATCTACTAATCGCAATCTAGTTTAGCGACGCACATGAACGGCTATGAATCAGTGGAAATTCCTTTGTATGAATAACATTTGGAAAGGAAAATCATTGATTTTACAATATTATTCTACGCCATTAAAATGTATCTACCGAATGACGAATAAAGAAAATATATTTCAAATCTGTTTATAGATTCCACTGCTAAAACGATTCTAAAACTCACTTTACATCGATAACTTTATGTTCCTTAAGTCAGTTTAGTTAGACGAAACGGGTTGATTTAAAGGATAGAGGCCACGTCCACGATCTGTCTTGAGCAAACATCGATTGGCCGTAGTTAAATGCCAATAAACACTGCAAATTTGTTTTGATACGCGCAAACACTAGAGAATTAAAAATAGTCGTGACTCTAGGAGTCTGGACGAACGAAACACCGAGGTGATTTCAATCTTCTTATGACAGATAGTTTTAAAAATGCAATGATGTATTTGTTTGAAAGTATGAACGGAAGGAAGTTCAATACCTAATGTTGTGCCAATAGGCAAGTATGTTAATACGTTTAATTATTCATCCACTTCCTTCCACATTCCTTTTATTTTTAGTAATACAGCATTCCTACACTGCAAAATACCCGTAATGGAATGACATTATATTCTAAGATTTTACCTACGGTGCATTCATATGCACAATTTGTTTATTAAAGACGGAAATAAAAAAAAACGTGCAAGTCGGACTCGCGAAAGAAAAAAAAGGTTCTGGTAAGGTATGAAAAAATCTATAAACTGAAATTGGTAATGTTGCTTTCAAGTTTTTAACTAAGAGCATAGCTTAAAATAGAGGGGTTATTTCAATATTCCATAGTTAGTATTTTGGAATTTATTGGCACTGTCAATCGAAAGTACTGGGTTTAACAGTCAAAGTTATCTAGAAGCAATTAAAACATGCCCTTACGCCGATAAACATTGATGACGTAGTCTTATCTGCTCCGAGGGGGGGCAACTTGATACAATGAAGTTATTACCGTGAACTATAAATAATTACTCAACGTTTGATTAAACTTGTTCTCTATAATTATGTGGTTATGAGAGGTTTAGTTATTATTTGTTCCAGCCCTAAAAGTTGTAGTCGACCCTGCCTAAATCTAGGCTTCGTTCTTTAAAATTGTTATTATGACATGCGATACGGTGAGTCCTAATAAGATTGTGTCTCGAGTCTAACCGGACTACCTATAAACCTATAGTAACGGTTTTTATAACAGATCATAGCGGACATTGGTCTAGTGTCGTATTAATAAATTAAGCTATAGGCGATTCAAAAGCGTTAATTAAATTGACTCATATGATTTTACCATGTGGTTCTGGATAGGAAGTGCAAGTCCGGTGATGATGACGAGACTACTCCAAGCCATCATCGTAAGTCAGTTAGGAAAAAAATGTGCAGACTGCGTATTAGTTTTTGGAACCGAAATAATTAATTTGTGAACTATAAAATCTGACGCAAGTGCAATATAACAACATAATGTTTATTAGAAACGTTTTACAGCATTGGCGTCCCATCAAATGGTCGGCGGGCTGATTTAGAGCGCCGTAAAGTCTGCGATGTCCGGACGAAAAATTACTAGCAATAACTGGCCACGTGTAGGATTTGTAGATTTTGTTTATACATAGATGTGTATAGATTTACTGACGCAAGTTTCATATACACAGGTCTGATTGAAAAAAAAGTGAATTGAATTCGCATAATTGTGTAGCGCGATATAGGGCTCTTTTCGTAACGTAGTGATCGCGCAAATAATAAATACATAACACCTAATACATAGGCCTATGTTACTGCTATTCTGTCGTGCTCATGTCATGTACTCGTTCTCAACAAGTAAAGTCAGGAAAACATATGTAATACTAGCTTTCCGCTCGCGACTTCGTCCGCGTAGAGACGTTTAACGGGTAAAACATTACATCCTTATAGCGCAGTCGGTTAAAAAGTAGCCTATAACCTTTTCTAGGCTCTGGATGTTATCTGTACCAAATTTCATTTAAATCGGTCCAGTACTCTATGCGTGAAAGCGTAACATACAGACAGACAGACCGAGTTACTTTCGGATTTATAATATTAGTAAGGATAAGGACTAGTAAGGATGTTGATAAAGCAGGTCTAGCAGTATTGTTTTGGGGTCGTATTGGTAGCCGATACCAATATAAGACCCTGCCTTAAACTTTCATTCTATTATTAAAATGTTGACGGCTAATATGTGACACTGTACGCACAGTCAGCAAGTAGATTGCACTTTGTCACACCTGTATTATGTCGTCGGCATTTTTAGACTATAAATAAATACGCTTATCAGCGTTTAAATGCACGGGGTTTTGCTGATACTGTTTTATAAGCCCTTTTGGGTTGTTTTGAAAAATATCATGAGTCTTGTTCGTTCTGACGATGCCATTTTTTCTATGAATAAAATTTCCATTGATATTGTAACAAATGAGGAAATTGACAATATCTTAACAGAACATATATAGAAGTATGAGTTATGGCCCACCTATCTGGTCTGACTGTTTAAACTCTTCCCTAGGTTAGTTCCAGGAATTATTAAACTATTGATGTTTCCTGTTTCATGCCCTCTTTTCGGTATATTATAGTCGTAAATGCGTTTTACCGACGATTCCGAACAGAAAATATTGTTCCTTAGCAAACTGTTAACTCTAAAGACACTGATTGTATGTATTGGTAAAAATTAGTTGAACAAAGTATGAGGCAATGTTCCAAGAACGACCTCATGTTTAACATTGGTCATACATAATGTTGTACATTTTCTTTAATGCTTTTTTTTGTTTAACCTATGTCATCCCACTGTTGGGCAAAGTTCTTCTCTAAACCGATCCACTGCTCTCTATTCAAGGCCAAGACGTGCCTGTTTTTTGATAGCTGGACCAGATCATCACACCACCTTTTCTTGGACCTTCCTTAATGCTTTATATAGTAGTAATTGCACTAAATGTCTTGTTTACATATTTCTAAAATGGATGTTCAAAAGTACCGTTACAATCCGGCCATTATAAAAATGTAAACAAAGTTATTAGCCAGTGATAAAATTCATTAGAGCTATTTCCATTAACAGTGTTATACATCTCAGGATTACAATGTAAATGGCTCATTTGCAACCGTAGCAAAGCAGTGGACCGTTTATCTAATAAATTCGTTGTCATTATATTGCTCCACCCACACCACACTGTAATATGTACTCTGTACCTCATAGGAACAGGCTTAACCTAGTATGGGAACCAGCAATTTTTTTTTACTTGTGCAATGACTATTCATGAATATTATATCCAATCAAAAACATAAATGTGAAATGAGAGCCAAGTTCAATATTATGATAATTGCCTTGGTTGTTGACTTCAGCGACAAAAGAAGTGAGATCTAAATGGGTGCCAAGTTCAATTGTCAACCCTGAAATTTATTTATAAGTAACACTATAACATACCTATCAAATCTTCTTATAACATAAGATAATGTATGGTGGTAGCCTATGAAGGTCTGTCTTGGCTAGTTTCTATAAACCCACCAACGTATTATTATGTTCGCTCGCTAGTTTCTACTAACAATCCAAATTTTCGGAATTATAAAATAAAAACCGACAACTAACTAGACTACTAACTAAAGAAAACTAGCCAAGACAGACCTTCATAGGCTACCACCATATATTATCTTATGTTATAAGAAGATATGATGGGTAGGTATGTTATAGTGTTACTTATAAATAAATTTCAGGGTTGACAATTGAACTTGGCACCCATTTAGATCTCACTTCTTTTGTCGCTGAAGTCAACAACCAAGGCAATTATCATAATATTGAACTTGGCTCTCATTTCACATTTATGTTTTTGATTGGATATCATTACTTTTTGTAGAAAAGTATATATCATCGTAACGCCGTGGGTCCTTTGAAAAGGAAAAATTCAAAACTAAAACTAGACTTTATAAATATAAAACAATTGAATCAGTTACTGTATTTTCCTACGTTTACGGGGTATAACCCTAAGTAATAAATATGAAAACCGACTATAAGTACCTACTTTTAATTGTAAATAAGTAAGTATACCTAAATATATACTTAGTACTCTGCCTTCCCCGGTATATAGGCGTGATTAGGCACTAATTAGGTATTTATGTTAAGCGTTCATACTAGAACCTAACCTAATTATTAAAAAAATTGCCAGTTTTTTTATTTATTCCTTTGATACATGTAATTACCTATCTGCATACCAAATTTTAACTCTCTAGGTCATTTGGAACTGGGTTAGAATTTTGATCTGTCAGTCAGTCAATGATAAAAATGAGGATTTTTGGACATTAATATCTAAATAACTGTTTGAGATAAGCTTATGAAATTTAGAACACATATTTATCTCGCAAGTCACAATATATGAGCCAAATTTGATACGTTTATGTGAAATAGTTTTTGATTTATGAGGGGTTCAAAAGTGGTTCCAAATGGTTCGTGTAATATTACACACGGTGCGGCTCGCCAGTTCTGTTTCTTGAACCTTGGCTTGACACGCTTCCGCGTGTCTAGATTATGTATTATAGAAATATATAAACTTGTACTTTTGTGACCAAATGATTATATTCTGCGGGTGAGTATGTAGCAAGAGTAGCTTTCAATTGACTGTGGAAAAATTGCTAATGGCGCAAGTCTGGGTCCGTAAAATGCAAAGGCATTCTTTGATGAGAAGCTTATACTAACTCTCCGAGTAGAGAAAGTTATTTTCCCAGTTATAGAGGCCATGGTCCATTAAACAATATGCCATATCCCAAAATCTATAAAATGTCACATTACAGTTGGACATTAGTGGACAAAATTGTGTAAATTGTAGACACGAAATCTCTTTATAAATCGAATTTTGTTAGATAGTTAAAAACTTCATAGAATTGCTTATTTTATAACATCGGCATCTCGTTGAGAGTTGAGTAATATTTTGGACTAACAAGATTTTACATAATGATAATAACTTATAGTGAGTTCGTCTATCCGAGGAAGTGCAAACGCGTGTGTGCCATTTTTTCCCCCGTCAAGATTCTTCCGTTGTCTCCAATCGGTAATCTCGATAAGTGGACGTCACCGCGACCTCTGCTGTCGCGTCACATCTGCGATAAGCACCGCGGTCGGACACCAGTGGGTGCCGGCGCGTCCGCGGTGCCTGCGCGCGCGCAACATGAATGGATACTCACTACGCGTTTATCATTTGTTTGTTTTCGAACGCACGCGGCGGTTGCGCGCGAATTTTTCGCTGCCAGTGGTTATTATCTGTGGCCAGTGCGATTTGGAGGGAAAACCGCAAAAAGTTTTTGTGTCTTTTTTCTAATGGAGTTGTGATAGTGCAACGCGTTTATCGTTTGTTTATTTGAGGGGCAGTTTCGCGCGTGTTTGTGATTTATATGTGACAGGCAAGTGCTTTTGGTGGGAAAACCGTGAAAAATCTTTTGTAGTGACAATTATTTCATCAATAAGTGCACGTTATTTTAGCGAAAGCTTGAAACTTTCGCTGTATTTGGATACATTGTTGTGTAAGTTTTCCTTAATTTTCTCGACAAAACTGTATAGGACATGGTCTCCGTTAAAATTTTCGAATTATTCCAAATTTTTTGCAATTAGTGAGTATGTGATAATGGTATCGGAGTCATGTGGTGTGTGAAATCTTTTAGTTTCGATTTAACCTTGACTATCCATCTATAGTTCAAACAATTTGGCCGGAAGTAATAAAACAATCAATAACATACATTTTTCAATTTACTATGAAAAAGGTGAATTTGATTTTGTATTTAAAACAATTTTGGAACATCTGCACCGAATTTTATTGTGCTTAATACTGTCAGAATAAATGAATAATAAATAACGGAAAACAAAATACGTGACACTCAGATAGTGTGAGAAGTCAGAATGGCCAACTAATTTGTTAATATTACTAATAAATTTTATTGGAATCGATAATGCAGCGATGGTTAGTAATTTCCTTATAACACACTTGACAAGGTAATTTATAATTAGAGTGACTAATATAAGCCCCAAGACGAGTCCTTGCGCGATATGGTTACGCTAAAGAATTTCGTCTACATCGTAAACAGATTTTATCACTATGTCCATGCACTGACAATTCATCATAACGTATCTCATACAATGAATACAAACACTGCGACGCTCAGCGCTGAAGGAAAACGTTGATGCTTGCGTACGCGCACGATTATAAGGGTGTTTTTCCACGTAGATGCGTTATACAGCTATGCTGCGAGGATGTGAAAGCTAAGTTACGAAACTATGTGACTGTTTCCAATGATGCTAAGAAAAAGCAGTAATAACATTCGTAAGTCCTCATCAGCACGCATCCTTCCATATAAAACACAAAGCTAGGTGAATCCATGTCCACTAGTGCTGTGCTATATGGAACAATAAATATGATTGGTGGATATCAAACGCATCCATAACAGAGCATTATAGCAGATCTCTAGTGGAAAAGCAGCCTAACACTGGGCCCACGGGGTTTATGACTAGGTAAAGATACCGTAAAACGTTGAGGGTCTCACGTATGTACCAAGTACTTTTAGTACCTAATACTTTGACGCATATTATGACAGGTGTTGAGTCAACAAACAAAAACTTACGTAGGTAAATAGATCAATAACTGGTCATAATCAGGTTTTAAACTATAACAATAATTATAAATTACATAGAAAAACAACATTTAATTTGATTATTATGAATAGTCAAATAGTTACCTAATTGAGATCATAAAATACACTTCGTTTCTTGGCACATAAACACACAGGTCACATCAATGATCTAGGGTTTAGCAAATCAATTCATACACTAATATATGTAACATATAAGTATGTAACATATAAAATACGTCTGTCTGTATTCCCTTTAAACGCCTTATTCGCTGCTCCGATGGTATAAGCGGGCAGAAGCTGGTTATGCAATAAATTTGATACATAGTCGTCCAGCTCATTGTTAAATCAATTGGTACATAGTTCTTAGACATTTCTATACTTCTAAAGAGAGGTACGTATAAGTTAGCTCAATGGGAGGTAAATTTATTTATTTATTTAATTTCGGTATACAAATAGATTATGATCGTGACAATAGCATAATTTATAAAACTAACTTACATACCAGACCATAATCTATAAATAGTGCACATCTACATACTAGACCATAATCTATAAATATTTCGCCTTATTTTTTTTTTGAAACGGTTGCAACAATTTTGGTAACGAAATTCCTAAACAAACTAAACGAAATGCGAATATGGTCACGATTTATTGTTAGCGAATATTTCTGTATGAGCATACTAATTTCCTCTAAAATGTAATTATATTTCGGTGTTTAGGTATCGTAAATGGTAAATTTTATTGACTAGTAATCTCGAGCTTGCGGTCTTGACGGTTTTATTGGAATTTGAATATTTAATCCGGATGAAATATTGCTTCAAATGAGTTTAGTGCCAGATTGCTGACACCCATCATATTTACGGCCGTTCAAATAGCGTGATGTTGCGCTTGTAGTAAAACTTCCCTACGTAGCTTTTATCTTTGACTGCTACATGTCTAATCTCTTGTCCTAGGAGACGTGGGTTCGATACCCATGCAGGGTTTCTACGTGTGTTATTTATCAAATTGGGTCCTTCCCTGTTCTCTAACCGTAACACAAATGCTTAAGTTACTTACCTCGGAATCGGACTAATATTTGAGATGTTGTGAAATATTATTTATTGATATATAACTTTAGACGGTCGTAGGTATACACATTAGAAAACTGACTATTTCCGGGATATTTACCATCTTGTGTTGCACCATGATCACGGGACAACACTGATTTAATAATATTTCTCTCTTTCAGATGACATCGGGGCTGCATGGGCACAGCCACCAGATCTCGCAGCCGACGCACCACATCGAACCTCCTACCGTCACCAAGGAGAAGACCGTGCATGGCAAGGAAAAGACCTTCAAGGTACCGCACTTTGTGATGAAAGAACCTTTGCACTGATACAGTTCCTCAGGAATATTTCTAAATTGATCAGATGAGATGTGTCCAGCCGTCTTGACGCTCACGGTTGACGATTCCTTATGAATTATTTAACTGGCTGACTGATCTCTATGATAAGTATTAAGTATACAATAGTGCCATCAGCTGCGGTCCCATGGTATCTTAGTGTTAAGTACTACAACTGTTATTAGTGTATCAAAATAAGACTAGTAAGTAGTAGTAATAGTATTAATGTATGATAGAAGTAGTTCATTCATGCTAAATCATCTAACTGCATGCTAAATGTATGATATAAGTCTTTCATTAATTGGATACAGAAGCTGTACAATTACATCATAGATGGCGTTACTAGTTTTATTTTGATATACTTTAAACAAAAATTAACACAGAATTGACAATTTCGAAGCAGACGTCGGACAGGGTCGATAGACGCCCCTTTTGTGTCATGTGACACTTCTGAGGCGTCATAGTGACCAGTGGAAATGTCCTATATTATGGCACCATAGTGCCATCTGTGTTTTTCCTATAGAAATACCTATATCCTAGTACCTTTCCGCAAGCGATTCCGCCCGCGTGAAATCGATTAACACGAAAAACATTATTCTCATTGCGAAGTTGTACAAAAAGCCTTTGTCAGTCTATAGATTTTCTGTGTGCCAAATTTAATTTAAATCGATTATGTAGTTTTAACGTAAATGTGCGTTAGCCAGACATAGTTACTTCTGCATTTTGAAGGAATTTATCAAAATCCTTTCTTAGCGGATGCCTAAGTATAGAACATCTACCTGCATGCTGAATTTTAGCCCAATCCGTCCGGTGAATTGATCACTATGTCAGTCAGCGAGCACCTTTGAGTTCGTTCGTGAAAAATCAAATAGCCTATAATGTGCCTTGTAAAATTGGCTATGTATTAGTGAAAGTCCCGTCGAAATAGGTCCAGCCGTTTCGGAGATAAGCGGGAACAAATAAACAGACAGACAAAAATGTTTTTAGTTGTACTTTTGTTATTGGTACCCTATATTGTTGATAGATTCATACCCATTCAGTAAAAAGTAGTTATTTCAATATTACAAACAGGCACTTAAATTTTATTCAGTTCTATGGATGATTAATTGTTTGAGTTCGCTCGCGACCACTATTGGTGTAACCCAGTCGAAACGTCGGGCAGTAAGTAGCTATGTAATTTGCTATTCCTAATAACGCGTGTAGACCCATAAAGACTAATATATAGTGATTAATTGTTTGTTCTATACATCATTAACCTGTTCTCCCCCTATTCCAGGTGGTGGTGGGCGGCGAGGTGGGTGTGATGAAAGGTCCGGTGCTGGGCGCGCGGCCTTACAATGCCCTCGCCATCATCCACACGCAGCAGAGCAACACCTTCGACATGCTCAACTCGCTCACCACTAGTGTTGTGAGTAGTTTTGTTAACCGGTCGCACCTAGGACCGTCCTGAAGGACGGTCGTGGAGTGATGCGTTAAAAGTTTTTTGTCAAACGAGACTTTTCTCGATTTAATCGGTTATAGTTTCTGCACCATGTATTAAGGAGTCTTAGTGTAAATAAACTTTTGAATGTGTAGATTAGTTACACATTTATTAATCCTTCAGATAAATCCGCTTGACGTATGACAGAGCAATTCGTTACAAATGGCGTGACACCCGGGTGTCGCTTGGGGATTGATGTGTATCTGTAATTATTATGTCCTTTCTGTATATATTTAGAGAGATTCGGTATAGAGAGACACAACAAGAAAGTAATTTAGTCAAAGATCATAGGTGTTTAGCACCTATAAATATTTGAGTCACCATTACTCTCATTTTAATTATTGGATTTACCTTTTACTCATTTCATTATAACATACCGATAGGAAAACCCAGTGTATTCCTTCTCCGTCTTAAGGTACGAATCTAATGCAATACTAAGAAAGCTAAGACTTGTTGTCACGTACATAATATTGTTATGTATTACACTAACTTTCTGTTTGACATATAATGTACTTTATCGACAGTACATAGAGTTCAATTATAGTATGGAGTTGTTTTGCTTGATTCATTAATGAGTTGTTTACTATTAGTTCTTATTTACGTACGTTGTTTTGAATGAAAGCGATTGCCCAAACATACAAACTTCTGCCTTAAAGGAATTACCTATGTGTGATTAAGAACTTAATAGGCACATAAATAGTATATTGTTTATTTCTCATGTAAAAAGAACACAAGTTTAATTTCGGTAGCTAGTGATGATTATATTATTGATGTTTGTCTATGAGGGATCAAATGATTGTATGAACAAACAGCAGTCCAGTTTTAAGCATTTGTTATAAACAGTAATAGATAGGAAATGTAAAAGGAAACAAGTTGCCTGTTAAATCAAAAATATAAAGATTGATTCATAAAATAATATTTAATGGTGAATGTGATTAACTAAAATTACGTTTATGTTACAATATTGGTGTTCAGGGATCAATACTTTCAAAAATGTTGGATGTCGGATACTGGTATGTCAATCCTTTAAGGAATTTGTACTTTAAAAATGTTCTATTTCACTGTTATATTGCATGTTTCTTTCATTTGACGTTCAGAAAGTTCTTATTGCAGGTCATGGTTTGCTAAATTTCCAGATGTTTATAATCTGGAAGGTATTGGATTTTAGATGTATCAAAACCAGTTATCTCTAACGACTGAATTATACGTTTTAATGCTCTGAACGTATGATTTCTATCTCGTTCTTGTATCTTTTTCTTTCCCTCATTTTGAGAGAAAGATAGGGAAAGATAGAGAGACAGTGAGATAGAGATAGATCTCTGTCTCTTTCTCTCCTCCTTCCTCTCATATCCCTGTCTCGCTCGGTGGTCACGATTTTTATCTAAACCCTGTGTTTGCACGTTCCAGGCGAGTCAACCAGTAGTGGGCGTGGGCGTGGGCGGGTACCGGCGGCGCAGCTCGGGCCAGGGGCCGCTCTGCGACCCGGAGCTGGACGACAGCGGGAACAAGCTGGTGGCGCGGCTGGAGGACGACGCGTTCATATCCGAGCAGGACTTGGTGAGTGTCCAGCGGCGGGCGTGAGCGTGGGCGTGGGCGGGGCAGCTGTGGTGTTAATAAAAGCTTTATACAGACGCAGGTTGAAGAGAGGAGGCAAGTTAGGATTGATATTTTGCGTGTGTTTCATAAATTAGAAAAACAAAGTATTGTTCCGATCTTCATATATCAGTGTAGAGATAGAGCATCAGACGCGATATCTGAAGAGAGGTGGTTCATATCCTCGTTCAGGCGGGGTCATGGTTGCGAATTTTTTCAAATTTAAAATTCACATTACTTCTTTAAATAGCTCTAAAACAACAAATAATAAAAAAGTATTGTTTGAGTTAAAACTTATTAGCATCAATTTGAGTGTGTTTTCTTTGAATTGACAGGAAGAGAACATCGAAATAGCAACGGCTACTGAGAAACGACTGCCTCCGCCAGACGACAGCGAAGAAGCCACCTCACAGGACCCGAAGAATGGTAATTTATATTTCCTGTAATAAGTATAATATTACATTTAAAGATAAGAATCTATCATCATCATCATCAGCCTTTTATTATATCCCACTGCAGGGTATAGGCCTCCTCCGAAGAACGCCATGCACTCCAGTCCTGAGCCAGTCTCATCCAGAGACCTCCCGCGGCTATCTTTATATCAGTTGCCCATCTGGTGGGAGGCCGTCCTCTTTTACGTTTATCAAACCTTTATTACGTTTAAGAATCTATTGGAGAGTTTAATTCAAATTCTAGTAGCATTAGAACCAGTGACACTGTATCTGCTAATATAGAAACGGTGTAAGCGATTCCGTACTCACGTTGTGGTAAACGAGTATGATAAATTCACTAGATGGCAACACGTAGGCGTAAGGTCCAACTACAGCATGATGGTTATTTTTGACGTGACATTGTCAGACATGTAAATATTCATATTGTGCCCTCATAGTTCATATTTTATTTCCAGGTCTTGTATTCAGTCCTATCTACCCGCCGGACAAGCTGGAGCTGCAGAAAGATATGAAACCTGATAAAGAAGACGAGGAAGAGCCTATTGGAGTGTCACCCTGTGGGAGGTATGATAGATGTACAACATTCTTAAACCTAAAAATTGGGTCAGGTTTCAACTACCAAATTGATCAGTGAACAAGTAGCATGGACTATTATTCCAAAACTCTTTGTTACCACAATGCGTCGGCCATCTTTGTTCGCAAAATGTTACAATATTGTAGTTGCACTATTGCAATATGATTACTACATACAATAGTTAGTAATCCATCTAAAATTCAGTGTCATATTTTGCTATATGACTCGTACTGAGCGATTTTTTCGTAGACATTGTTTACTTTTGCTGTTTCACTCATAAAAGTTTTTTCCTTTCTGATTCACTGGTCGACAAATTTCGACTTTTTTTTCATATCTGGAACCAAAGTAAAGTTTTTCGAAAGTTTTCGATGCGCCAAACACTGTTTTCTTATACAAGTTTTCTCTATCACGTCAAGTTTATAAGATATCTCATCCTAAAAATCCAAAAAATGTGTTTTTGGGTCACTTTCTGGTACTTGTAACAAACCTAATATATTTATTAACTAACATTAGCAAACATGTCATTTAAGAATAAATATCGCTCCTATAAATACCGTTGGGTTTGCTTAGATACCTTTTATCTAAATCAAGATATTCAATTTTGAAAATTTTGAATTTCGCCCCTTACAAACAGGACGATCATAAATGTATGGAAAAAAAATCACAAATTTGAAAGTTGTATATCTTCTAGTAGAAAAATGATATCTGAGCAAACTCACCGGTATCTGAAGGCTCAAGAGTTATATTTAAATGTCTATCTTTGTAAATATTTGTCAGAAAATATATTAGGTTTCCTACACTTCACAGAAAGTGACCCGAAAACGCATTTTTGGATTTTTAGGCTCATGATACTCGAAAACCTGATGTGGTAGAACTATACTGCTAAAGAGAATTATATTTAGCACATCAAAAACCTTCAGAATAAAGTAAATTGGTATCGTTTACAAAATCCTGTCGACCAGTGTTATCTTATCAATCCTTTGGTTGCAGATTCTTCAAGTACGACAAGGAGGTGGGTCGCGGGTCGTTCAAGACGGTGTACCACGGGCTGGACACGCAGACCGGCGTCGCCGTCGCCTGGTGCGAGTTGCTGGTAAGAAACATCGATATTAGTATAATCGATCATTTAATTTATTAAAAGATTGTCATCTGACGCTAATTCTTTACTTGTACCCCTAATAAAAATAGTTGTTATAAGCTATTATGTGTGTCCGTAGAAACGCTTGAAGTGAATTTGGATAACCACATCCAAATTGGTCCATCAATTACTACTATTTGATTTGAAAACTTGTTTTCTAGGTTTGGTTCTTTGAAATCATCGAATACGAGTCAGCTGTTTTAAAACTTTTTGACTGGCTCGGTGAAACAGTGGATAACCCAGGTTTACTACCTACGGCTCCAAGAGTCGTGGGGTGGGTAGAGAATGATGATGAGTTTCTAGATCACATAAATAATTTATTTTCAGGAGAAAAAGCTGAACAAAACGGAGCGTCTCCGATTCCGCGAGGAGGCGGACATGCTGAAGAAGCTCCAGCATCCGAACATCGTGCGCTTCTACAACTACTGGGAGGGCACCGTCGCCAAGAAGAAGAACATCGTGCTCATCACCGAGCTCATGCTGTCCGGGACGCTCAAGGCGTGAGTATAGATACATTAATAGGACGTATAGTCCAGTCAAATTAGCATCAAAATTAGGGGTAAGGTTGCATTAATTCGCATAGAGCTGAAAATTGGCATGAATGTTGGGAACACTATTACAAATAATCTGTCAAAAGTCCCCATCGATCCCACGTCTGCAAAAAAAAATATTCAAGGTCCAATGTCACAAATATCAGTTTTATGCACTTTTGAGCGAAAAGGTAAGTTTTATCATAAAAGTATGTATGACAAAATTACTTATCACGTAATTATCTATAAAAAATGTTTAAACACTTTGTTCCTAAGATTCACCATTTCAGAGATATTGCGATGCACAAAGTTGAAAAAGTTGTATTTTCAAACCCCTTCCCTTTTCAGGCCCCCATGCGATTGTGCTAGACAGTTAAAATTTTAACCTAGGTTAAATGTCTATTTTGACTGGACTAGTATTCTGATTGGAAACATAAAGTAGCTGCACTTTTATGACGAATTTCTAATGCTAAAATACACAAATCAGCTAACATTGCCTTTAGGGTGAGAGCAACTGGCTTAATGGGGTCTATTTTGCCCTTCCACTCACTCATCATTCCACTCACTTCATATTCACGGCCACTTACAATCGAGTCAGTTCATCCAGTAGCGGTACCATGAGTTAGCTATCGAAAACTTTCGTACATTAAAAACCTATTGAATTGTTTTTTTCTTACTAAGAATTTTAGTTCTTAGCGTAACCGCTAGGGGCGCTGTTCAAGTTTTTCATAGACATATTTACATAGGCGATATCGAGTCTGTCACTTTTAAACTCATGGTAGCGCTACTACCTTTTATAAAAAAAAAGAAATAAGTCACACACAAAAATATTTTTTCCGTATTAGGATTTTAAACCCACTCTTGGTGTAAGTGACGAGGGCACTACTATTACTACTTGGGCACTATAAAAAGCGCCAGTCGATATGAGTAGCACGTATGTCTTTACTTTTTTTTATTAAGCCTGTTCTGTCCCACTTCTGGGCGAAGGCCTCCCCTAAAGAACCTTTTGCTGTGAGATTTGAACGAAAATCAATTACAGAAAAACGAAGAAATATTAAACTTTTTCCATGTAAATAAGATGTTAACCCCTTCTTCGTTACCTTAGTTACCTGCGTCGGTTCAAGCGGATCAACCCGAAGGTGCTGAAGTCGTGGTGCCGCCAGATCCTCAAGGGACTCAACTTCCTGCACTCGCGCACGCCGCCCATCATACACAGGTATACTGAAGGTGTTTAGGATAATGAAATCTGGGACAAGAGAGTAGAGCACATTCTTACAGCTAATATTACTGTATGCATGAGATTTTATCGTCTATTACAAACCTAGTTAAGTCTCGGCACTATTTTGTCTTTTTGTATGCCTAGATTTGTGCCAATATAAATAAAAAAAAAATGCAGTATAAATATATTTAAAATCTTGCCCAATTCACACGGAAAACATTTCACCACGTTTCTGATGGATAGTATGACGCAGGGATCCAATCGAATCAGCTTTCAAGAGGTTCATTTTGACTAAAAACGTCTAAAGCCGAAATTGATCGAAATTTCGGCTTTAGACGTTTTTAGTCAAAATGAACCTCTTGAGAACCCCTTGTGTTCGATGCGAAAAACCCTTTTGAAACGACCAAAATCGAAGGAAATTCTCAAGTCTTCGACGTATCCTCCAGACTCTTATGTAGGTATGACCTGACCACGCATAACTTTTGTGCCCGATTATTATCTTTATATTTGACTTTGGTATTCGCAGAGATCTGAAGTGCGACAACATCTTCATCACGGGCACGACGGGCAGCGTCAAGATCGGCGACCTTGGCTTAGCCACCCTCAAGAATAGGAGCTTCGCCAAGTCTGTTATCGGTAATGTAGACATATTTTTTTTTATTAGTGATTAACCCTATGTCTATAACGGATAATTTCCGTAAATCACATGGCAAATCCATTAAATATAGTCTGAATACCCCTCGTCGTCGATAATAGGTACATGACAAATATCAAGTGCCTGTAAATGCACTTGATACAACGATTTTCTATGTAGGGATGGTTTGAGGGGAGGGGGTTATTGTTACTCTCGTCTGTTCTTGTATCAGGAGCAGCCTCCTACCGCAGCTACAAAATATTACTAGGCCACGCCTCCAAACGTTGACGCCAGAGTTTAGACGGTATAATGTTGTACTTGGGCCATCAAACAGGCATTAGGCATTTTTTTAAAATCTGTGGTGTACATTTAATATCTGGCTAACCATTGATGTAACAGCATGAGGCTCGACTCTTCTGCCAGATTCATTCGTCAAGAAAAAAAAAACCTTCGCCTAATATATCTCTACGTATCTATCCACCAGGCACCCCAGAGTTCATGGCGCCGGAGATGTACGAAGAGCACTACGACGAGTCTGTGGACGTGTACGCGTTCGGTATGTGCATGCTGGAGATGGCGACCGGCGAGTACCCCTACAGCGAGTGCAGCGGGCCCGCGCAGATCTACAAGAAGGTCGTCTCGGTGAGTGGGAATAGGGACCTTACGGTGACGGGGATACGGTTCAGTTTAGCACTGCGACGAGTCGGTGGACTGTACGCGTTCGGCATGTGCATGCTGGAGATGGCGACCGGCGAGTACCCCTACAGCGAGTGCAGCGGGCCCGCGCAGATCTACAAGAAGGTCGTCTCGGTGAGTGGGAATAGGGACCTTACGGTGATGGGGATATGGTTCAGTTTAGCACTGCGACGAGTCGGTGGACGTGTACGCGTTCGGCATGTGCATGCTGGAGATGGCGACCGGCGAGTACCCCTACAGCGAGTGCAGCGGGCCCGCGCAGATCTACAAGAAGGTCGTCTCGGTGAGTGGGAATAGGGACCTTACGGTGATGGGGATATGGTTCAGTTTAGCACTGCGACGAGTTGGTGGACGTGTACGCGTTCGGCCTCTGTGAGTGGGAATAGGGACCTTATGTTGAGCGCAATATGCTTCATTTTAAATGTTGTGAATGCAGTTAAAAATTATCTGTTCTCAATCGGCTCCATTAATTTTTTTTTTACCTTTAAGCCGAATCCACATGATAAGAAATGAAAGCATACTTTCACACAATATTATAAAATTCTACATATTCTATGCATTTCAGCATTTATATTTAAATTTTAATCATTTAACGATTATTTTCAAGTATGTCAAAGATTTATTTATCATTCTTTATTGTTCCCAGGGTGTAAAGCCTCAGAGTTTAGAAAAGGTCACCATCCCCGAAGTGAGAGATATCATCGAGTCGTGCATCAAAGCCGAGAAAGCTGACAGGTAATAGCAATGATATTTTTGTTTAAACATCGATTGCATAATTACCGATGTTTACTTTCATATTACTTATTTTATAATATAAAATATGAAATAATATTGATAATTACTTTGCAATAAAATTGCGTTCGGTGAACAGCCATATTAGCAGAGATTTTGTCCGTGGCCTAGTATACTATATTAAAGTTCTAATTAGTATTAGAAACTATAGTTCCTTTAGTCGTTTTAGTCGCTAGTTACTCCCTCAGTTTTTGCTCGCAATAGCCCTAGCCGCTGAAATATGTATTCAAGCGGAGAGCTGTTTTAAGACAGTGAATGAGTGTTACCGCGTTTGAGAAATTCACTAGATGGCATACGAAGGCACGAGATCCAACTGCGGCATGTTTTGTTATTTTTGATGATCATTGATCTATTGTTTCAGATAAAACAATTCTGCAATACAACTTTCCAAAATCTTCCTAAAGACTTAGATTAAAATGTTCTCTTATTAGTCAACTAATTCACCAATTATGCAGCAGATGGATCTCACCAAGTGAATCATAAGCGTTATTATGCGTAACCCTTATTATGAACGTATGTGTAAACTTATTTTTTCTTCCCCCAGGCCAAAGGTAAAAGACCTGCTGAACCACGAGTTCTTCGGCGAGGACATCGGGCTGCGGCTGGAGATCGTGGGCCGCGACCTCGTCACCTCCTCCGACATCACCAAGATACAGTTCCGGTTGAAGATCATTGACCCCAAGAAACGGTGAGCTGTGAGAGATTCTATAGTTTTGGGGTACATCATATAGAAGAAGTAGATTGAAGTTTTATTACTTTACTTTGTATAAGAGCGACAATTCAATCGGGTCATGAAAAACTGTAAAAAAAAATTATGATGTTGCGCAAAAAAAAGTATGTGGTGTACCTTCTATTATACTTTGATGATAGTCCAGTCATTATAGTAGGTTCACCTCGGAATTCGAGATACCCAGCTGTAAGTCTGTATTTACTTGTATATTGACACCCTAAAAGTTGTCTCAAAGCCTACATATGGTAGGGTGTATGCAACTATTAAGTTTTCAAGGTCAAATGTCACAAATATCAGTTTTATGAACTTTTGAGCGAAACGGGAAGTTTTATCATAAAAGTGTGTAGGAAAAAATTACTTATCATCTATTTATCTATAAAAATTGTCTGTACGTTTTATTCCTAAGATTCACGATTTAAGAGATACAGCGATGCAAATAGTTGCTAACGTGGTTATCCCAGTAAACCTATTCCATACAACACCTTTTATACATGAAAAACACGTTGTTTATATGTAAGCCTGGTTAAATAATTGTTTTGTGTTTTCAGTATTCAGAAGATTTAAGATTTCTGCGTTTCATTAAGTTGAATTAGGTTAATATGGATCGCACGGGGTCTGGAAGCTTTTGAAAATACAACTTTTTCAACTATTTCCATCGCTGTATCTCTTAAATCGTGAATCTTAGGAATAAAACATACAGACAATTTTTATAGATAAATAGATGATAAGTAATTTTTTCCTACACACTTTTATGATAAATCTTCCCGTTTTGCTCAAAAGTTCATAAAACTGATATTTGTGACATTTGACCTTGAAAATTTAATAATTGCGTACATCTTACCATATGTAGGTTTTAAGACAACTTTTAGGGTGTCAATATCCAAGTATTTACAGTCTTACAGCTGGGTATCTCGCATTCCGAGATTCTTACCTACTTTAAGCTTAAATGACTGGACTATGAGTAATATATGGTAGATATGTCGTTTTCTAATTTATCAAAGAAACCATACTTTGGTTTCTTTCCAGTTTAGAAACAAAAAAAAAAATGTTACAAGCGCGAATACTGCTTGCATTGCTTTTCTCACTTAGGGGTGAGAGCCATCCGCTCCCTCGCAAGGCTACACCAAAACATGATCGTAGTCAGTCAGAAAAAAAAACATCTTCAATTTACGTTAGTTATGACTATGTGTAATCTTTATTTCCCCCAACTGACATACGATAATCGCTTAAAGTAGCCTTGTCATCATCACCGGACTTGCGGGGGAGCGGATGGCTCTGAACCCTAAAATATGTATTACACATACATACAGGCGGAAATTTTGGCGGTAGTACACTTTTCAAACAGATTTCTTTAAACGCCATTAGCCCCGCCCACTAGTTATTTCCGCCAATAGAAGAGCACTTCGACCCTTTGTTTACGAATACGTTCTAATAGTAGGAGAGCTAGCGAGAATTTTTTTGGTAGGTATTTGAGGCAAGCTGAAAACTTATCCTGTACCTCTTCTTATTATATCCCAGCACGAAACTGCAGACCTGGCTGGTGAGTAGCGGGGCTAAAGCAAACCCCCAAGTATATTTTTCATCTTTTTATTTATAACTAAAAAATAAGACTTACTATACTCTTTTTCACCTAAAATGATCCCTGTGACACTTCATTGTGTTCCGAATCACGCATCTTACGATTGACAAACGAAAATAATTTTATTGCACACTTTTTTCATTTTATTGCGGCGTCATTGGGAAAAATATACAAAATAAATATTTTTATACTTTTAAATGACAAACAGTATCGTTTAGTTTAATTTAATGTAATAGAACATTTCAAATAAATACCTATGCAGTTCGTATACGTAGAATGGAACGTAGTAACTCTGACTAAGTTCCATTCTACGTAATAGGAACTGCATTATTTTAAATTAAACTAAACGATAAAATTAAATAAGTGTGCAATAAAATTATTTTCGTTTGTCAATCGTAAGATGCGTGATTCAGAACACAATGAAGTGTCACAGGGATCATCTTAGCTAAAAAAGACTTTAAGACAAATCATTTCGATGGAACTTCTACCTGTCAGGTGAACTGACAAATTATATTTTTTTGGATTATAAAAATATATTTTCATATAAACAAAATTGGGGGTTGGTATTAGGAGAGGTACAGGACAAGTTTTCAGCTTGCTTCAAATATCTACCCAAAAATTCTTGCCAGCTCCTTGACCACAATGGGGCGGGGCTTGTTCTGACAGACGCGTAAGCGCCAAGCGATTTTCACCTTATAGGTGGTCGACCGCCACCGTTGCTGATAGTACATCCATACTTGTTACATTGGTATCAGATGTGAATACGTATGACCCGTACCATTGTCTCTGTTCAGGTCGTACACCCACAAGGAGAACGAAGCGATCCAGTTCGAGTTCGACATGGAGAGCGACGACTGCGAGGAGGTGGCCAAGGACATGGCGAAGGCCGGCCTCATCATGGAGGAGGACGCGCGGATCGTGTTCAAGCTGCTCAAGTCGCAGCTCATCAGCCTCAACCGGTCAGTGAACGAATGATGTTAATACTTATCTCATTCATCACGTCACGTCAACATACATACATAAAATCACGCCTTTTTTTACCCAGAGGGGTAGGCAGAGATCACTTCCTGCCAAAATGCGCAAATGAATATGTTAGTACTTGTTTTATTTATTGATTTTGATGCTTTTTTAATGATTAGGTTTCAAGCTTTCAAATGGCATATTATTGTTATTTAAATGTTGTATACTTTTATATAGAACAATGTTTGAATGTAGAGGTAGCGCTTGAGTCGATTTGGTTGCTCGTGAGTGTATTTTCCATAATGATTAAGCTTTTCTTATTTCCGGCAAAAGTGAAATGAGAAACCATAAACAAATTACCACTGAATTGTCGATTTAAAAAAACTAGCACTTAACACTTTTGCCTAATATACCTAAGTCATAGGTATAGGTAGTATTATTTGTGACGTCATCGCCGTAGTCCGACCCTGGCGCCTGCCATGCAACAGTACGCAACACGTAATGATAGGCCGGATTGAGGACACAAGTCCAACGCGAAATTACCGAGGAAATTGTAACTGAAATTATAGCCTCGGTAACCTGACTAGGAAACTAGACTTGTATGATGTAGCTTGTAGACTAACTAGGTTTCATATTAACTAAACAACATTTAGTAAACTTTTGGAAAGTATTTTTTTTTGTTTTCTTCAAGTGGTGACGTATATTTGTTGATCGCAGTTCATTCAACTTTCACTTGCCATAAGAATACGACTGATTAGAAAGAATTTCTCACGCTCACGCGCTTTGAGATCTTAATAAAAGTCCTAAAATGAACCAGTTATTGTATAATCTATACTAATATTATAAAGCTGAAGAGTTTGTTTGTTTGTTTGAATGCGCTAATCGCAGAAACTACTAATTCGAATTGAAATAATCTTTTTGTGTTGGATAGACCAATTATCGAGGAAGGCTTTAGGCTATAACATCAAGCTACGACCAATAGGAGCAAAGAAACTGTAGGCAACGTGTCAATAAAATGAATCCATAATAGTAGTCCTTATGGTATTTTGCTGCTTCAATCTGTGAGCGTAGTCTTCAACTGAATACGATAGAAAAGTACTTTCAATAATAAAGAATGCTTACAAAATCGAAGCAATATTTTTATCATGAATACAATCGAACCAATAGCTTTCGATCGTATCAATACTATTGTTACGTCTTGCATAACACTTATTAGCATTCGGCGAAATATTCGCCTCCCAAATACGGCATGCCAAGATAAAGTATGTCGGCCGGGCACGCGATTCTCCTACAACAGTTGATTTCGACGCGATACCTCTGGTTATGTTTAGCGGTTCTCAAAGTTTTACTAGGTTGCCCCCACTACCCTATAGTGCGTGTCGACCGGTTAACATATAACTCGATGAAACAGTGATTAATGACACTGGCAACGGTTCCAAGAGTCGTGGGTTCGATTCCCACCCGAAACAAATATCGGTGTTTGTTCAGTGTCTGTTTAATACATTAAGTATATTTGTTCATGCCACTGTTGTTTTTGATATCCGTAACAGAATTAGAACAGTGTATAGTATTGTCTATTTTTATTTGCGCGAGCACTACACATTTGAAATAAAACTAATTTTACGGAATAAACTCGCGTGTATTGGTATTCTAAACATTATTTAGAGATCCGACGTTTCGAGCTCTTTACAGCGCTCGTGGTCACGGGCAAGACAGTGTAAAAAATATTGAAAAATGAAAAGAAAGTAAGTATATTGTAATGTGTACTTTGGCTTACTCTTGATAGTAGGGACAGGTTTGATGACAAAACAATAAATTATGTCATTCAAAATTATCGTATCTTCATTGATATTCTAAAAGATTTTTTGTTATTCATGCACTAATCCTCGCAATTACATTTTACCAATAAATACATATTAACTTACTTTATCTATTTATGATGTTGTACGATAAACGATACAGCGAAGGTTTTGGAAACAGTGCCCTATAATGTCTCAGCAAAATTGATGGAACTTGTGCTGACAGAATTATCCTGCATAGTTTACTGACTAAACTAGCTTAGATGTTATACAAACAAATTCCTACCGAATTTTGTCTTCACTCAAAACTTTTTTATGAACTTTCGCTCAAGTTACTGTTTTTTTTTTATAAATTTCGTCCTGATGATATTGAGATAGCTTAGTATAGATTAAATGTTTTATAATATTGTCGTGAATACCAGTGGAATAATTGAAATAATCGTTTGAACGCTTCAATGACCACAATTATTAAGCCCGAGTTAGCACAGCGAATGTATAAACAGTAAATGTAGACCAATTTCAATTTTAGATTTTACATTACACTTATATACAGGGTGTAACAAGTGGATCATCGTAAGTCAATCGATGGGGGACTTCAATACCTATCGATATAACCCCATGTATGTTCAGCGATTTTCAATAGTTCCAAAGTTATTGAAATTTTTGTGAAATTTTGTAAGATGCCGGGATTCAGTATAAAAGTCTTCACTGCAGTTCAACTACTAAACCTGCTTGCATGATTTTTTTCTAGAAATAGTTCAATAGGGGGTCATTATAATTACAATACCAATTTGAGTCATTACCCTATCATATTGGAGTAAAAAAATAATTCTTCACAAAAAGTATTACGAATCGAATTGTGTTTACCAACTTTCAAAGCCTCCAGTGAAAAAAGTTTCTGTGTTTTTTTCTAGAACTTATTTTAAAAACTACCTAAATTCATGGATAGTATACCCTGAAAATTTCATACCGCTACTGCCAGAGCATCAAAACGAAAAATTAACGCGAATGGCACAGGTGCCATAAATCAGTGTTTTTATTTTTCATGTAAAACTTTAATATAAAAAATAAGTCGATATGTTTCAGCAAATTTACTAGTAGCAGTAATTTTACAGAATTGCAAATTAAAGGGGTGAAAATCAAACAAAGAAAATTTACATAATTTTTGTTAATTTTTTTTTTTACAGTAAGTGTTCATAATGGGCACCATTATTGGCTATGCATACATACAAGTACTACACCTTTTTACAAAGGTTTTTCGGATGTTGCAAAATACTACTACTTCATTTTGCCGTGTCACAATTTGGGCCCCTGAAAAATTTGACAAAAAAGAAGCATTCCACAACCTCCAAAAAAGCTTTTTAAGAAGGTCTAAGCTATGCGTAGCCAATAATAATGCCCATTATGAACACTTACTATAAAAAAAATAATTAACAAAAATTATGTAAATTTTCTTTGTTTGATTTTCACCCCTTCAATTTGCAATTCTGTAAAATTACTGCTACTAATGTTACTAACATAGCATAAATTTGCTGAAACATATCGATTTATTTTTTAAATTAAAGTTTTACATGAAAAATAAAAACACTGATTTATGGCACCTGTGCCATTCGCGTTCATTTTTCGTTTTGATGCTCTGGCAGTAGCGGTATGAAATTTTCAGGGTATACTATCCATGAATGTAGGTAGTTTTTAAAATAAGTTCTAGAAAAAAAACACAGGCAATTTTTTTTCACTAGAAGCTTTGAAAGTTGTAGACACAATTCGATTCGTTAAACTTTTGTGAAGAATATTTTTTTTACTCCAATATGATAGGGTTATGACTCAAATCGGTATCGTAATTATAAAGACCCACTATTGAACTACTTCTAGAAAAAAAATCATACAATCAGGTCCAGTAGTTAAGCTACAGTGAAGACTTTTATACTGAATTCCGGCTTCTTACAAAAATTTCACAAAAAATCTAAATAACTTTGGAACTATTGAAAATCGCTGAACATACATGGGGGTTATATCGATAGGTATTGAAGTCCCCCATCGATTGACTTACGATGAACCACCCCTCCTGTTACACCCTGTATACAGGTCTGTCGCAGAATATCAAGGGCTTGTCTTATGGATTTAAGATACAGATTTTAGCCAGACAGCTTTAAAAGCTAGATACTTACATATAATAAAATAAAAAGAGGTAAGGTATACAATAATAAAGTAGCAAATACATTGCTACTAACTGCCCGATGTTATCGGACGTGTAGACCCTTTACATGTAGTTTTCAATGTAATACATAAACGCCAAAGTTTAAAATCAGACAGCTTTATTAATAAAGAAAAGGTTTTAAAGTAATTCTGTATTATTAATATATTAAAAGCTGCTAAATTTGGCCATTGAAATGTTATAAATTTGTTCAATGAAAATATAAGTGTTATACTGTGGTTATATTTACTGTACGAACTTCGGCATGCGTTGAACGTGTATTTAGCTTGGTTTCCTACTAAACCTCGTGTCGGATTGTTTATAATACATTACACTTCTTTTCATTTGCGAAGTCGGTTCATCGTGAACAAAGTGAAGTGTATATATAAGTGTTTATTTATTCGAATAGACTAGTGAATATACACTGAATATAGTTTATGTGAAACCGAATCATAACCGATGAAATCTATTGACAACGTGGTTTAATGACGAGAATACGTTTGAAGATCGGTGAATTAATTAAAAATACCCTATGAAATAGTTGTTACAAGTAATAATTGAGTGTGATTTGATGTGAAACGCATTTTTAGTGAAGGTTTTGAGAATTCAATTTCTCTACTTCAACGTTTCGGTGATACTTTATCCTTAAGTGTAATAAAATCGAACGTGATTTTTTCCTCTTATTGTTATTTGATTAACATTTGAGGAGTGAAGTATACGAGTGTAACGTTGTGAATAGTGACGTGTTAACGAATATTGACGAAATGAACATTGTGTCGGAATACGAACGTATTTTGGAATCGATATTTTATAGATTTTCTTTATATTTGTAAAATACTGGGGCTTCTGAAGCAGCTATGGAGGACTCTCCTAACAACATGTAAATGTCTTATTTGTTTGCAGCTTACATATTTTTGTTTCTCATTTTGTTATCAAATTTTGTTTTACGTATGTTGTCTTAGACAGATACTTACGAGGTCATATTGCACTTCTAATATTCTAGCTTCTAATACACACTTCCAATTTTCTCGAGTCTTATGTATTGAGTTTAAAAAATATATAATATTTCATACACGCCGAGTTTGAACCCAAATTTTTAGATCGGTATCTATAGTTCGTGTTCTGTTTGCTACTACACTCATTATTGTATTGATCACATGTACATACACAATTCTTGGCGATGCACAATTTACACGTTGCTACATACGAATTATCATACAGCGTAAGTTTCTTACAGAAACATATTAATTACCTTGCCTCACTTCCTGCGTGTGAAGTGTTCACGGTTAACGTTTAAACCATTGACGTAAGGTCGGTTCTCGCATGGCTGTGCAAAGTGATTGAAAACGACCGGTGAGGTTAATAGCGAGAGTTGATACACGCACAGTATCAGCGGTCACAACATGTATGCAACATAAATCTTCGTTCGGTGGCTAACACGCTCCAAAACTGTATGGAAGTAAATCACGACGAGTACTTTCAAATGGTCCGGGAGAATTTGTTATTTATTGAAGTGTTGAAATTTACGACTCAAAGACACGATCGTGGAATTTTGATGAATTAAATGTTTATATTTTTTTGTATTATTAGTCATAAATTATCGAGCAGTAAAAGAAGAACGCGTGTGATTAGTGAATCGATAACCTATTTCTGAATAGAAAAAAAAATAGTTATGAAATCAACACAATTAAAGCATTATTATTGCAATCACTGAAGTATTTCTAGAATATATTTTTATATAGGTTCGCAATTATTTTAACTTACATGAATGTTTTTTTCACTAGAGTTTGTGTAAAACAGGTCCGGTACCATCTAATTAGCTGTTTTGTAAGATGCAACTCTATATTTTATGTTATATTTGGCGTGAAAAATCTATTCCAGTTTTGTCATGAACCGATAATCGTACGGTGACTGTATTCTTAGTTCGCGGTTGCCACAGCAACCGTTGCGAAGTAAATAACCCCATACGATACTACTACTTCTATCCGGGCAGTTCAGTCGCGGCCCCTCGCGTGGCAGCCCTAATCAGCCCTTCATTTAGTAAGACGGCCCTTATTCAACGGGAAACGTCACTACGACCGCGAAGAGCCACAGGGTACCCTTTAGTAAGGTGGTGACTTTTCATAGTTAGAAGTTCAACCGGTGTAACCTTTGACTTTGATTGTGAGGGTGGAACCTTGTGCAAGGTCAAGATTACTTCTAGCGCTGGGTTTATGTTAAACCATGGCCTTTAGTTATAGTATTTATTAATGGTGTTCTTTTTTGTTGGGTTGCTTAGCATGTTGTTCAAGTGTAGCGTATTTTTCGCCGCGGTTTCAGGTAATAGTAGGTTACACAGTTTATCGTGTGAAATAAATTAAATCCAATAATACTAATGGTTCTTTTTATAAGTTGCTTTTAATAAAAGTGAGTTTAAAACATCAAATAATGCCAATCCCTTATCATCGTTTCTGAATCAGAGAAAAGTTATTGCAATGCCTACTTTCAGACTGTAATATTTAAATGTCAATAACGAACATTTGTACATGTAATGAAGTTTTAAGAAAATTTATAATGAATCTCAAAAAATCGCGTAAACTTTAAAACTAGGTTGATTAAGTCATTCGGATGATATGATTAAGCGTAATACAAACAAGCCAAGGCTAAGACGATCGGCACGCAATGTGAACTCGGCGATTACCTCTGTACTTGTATCGCATGCCTCGTAGTATCATCCAAAGTAATAAAACCATTTTTTTTATTTTCTAATATTATCGAATTAAGTCGTAAAACAGTTCCGTTTACGGAAATGCGGTCTTGTATTTCCTTTTGAATCGATATTATTTGTTGTTATATACTAAAAATTCGTTAATTTTTTTTTATTATTATGTATTTTTATTACGCTGACTTGTCAAGAATTATGTCTGGTATAAATTGTATCGAGTACGCAATAAATAATTTGAATTTGTTCAATCCTTAATGTACGAGTATGTATAAATCATTTTAACTATCTTCATAAACACCTCAATGGTGTCATGAATAATTTGTGAACTTTGGAGAATATCCAAACCAATTGGACTACTTTCTGGACGTTTTTTCTACGTATAGGATAGATAACTTCAAATATGGATGTGTCAATAGCAATCTCCTTAGGCCAGGTTTTATTAAGTAATTATTTATTTCAGGGAGCGGAGTGAAAAGAAAGCGCAGATGCTATTCAACCAAGATCTGATTAACGAACAGAATCTATTGCTGGAACAACAATTGATGCAGGTTAGTTTTGTAAAATCAAGTATTGTCAATTATATTTACCTTTGATATTACTTTTTGTTTCCGTATTAGCCTCGTCATCAACACCGGACTTGCGGGGGAGCGGATGGCTCTCCTAATTTTTAATAATATGAAGAAATTGCTTCACAGGACGATGGGCGTCGTTATAGTTAAGGGTTTCAAAGTACAGCGCTTCGTTATCTAGGCCTTAAACTTTAGAGTGTATTATCATGATTAATATAAAACAAATGTGTGTGTGTTAAGAAATACTGTGTACACCTGTAATACTTAGGTGCTACTATTACAATAATATAATTAAATGCTATGTACATGTTCTGTCGGTGTGTAAATATGTAAAGTAATAATATAATTATATTGTTTATAGGTAAAGATGATACAAAATCAGCAACAAGCGGGCCCCGTAGATCAGATGAACCCCGGTTTGCTAAACGGCGTGGGACCGCAGCCGACGCTAGCGCCACTACAGTACGTATATTAAAAACTTTATTATAAACATAAACACGAGAGTGGTAAACTTAGAATCCAATAATTTATCTAACGCATCTTATTCAGTATTGGTCTGGCGCAGTCAAATGTAATGCATTTTAGAATTAACAAGACACGGTTTAAAAACAGCATTTTATTGCGGTTATTTGTTTGTGTAAAATAAGAACAGTCGAGCGAGCAGAACATGTCGGATATAACCCAGAATTGCTACTTTTACCGAGGAAATACCTTGTGTTTAGTCCCAATGGTAATATTTAGGGTACGGCCTTATTAGGCGAACAGTGCGATTCATCCAATATGGGCCTGATACACAGCTTTTGGGCCGTACGATTTGAAATGTATAAGGAGGCAACCTAAAAGCAAACTGTAAGCTTAGTGGGGACATGACCTAAGAGTAATGGAACACGAAAATTTCAAATTCATTATCACATTTTATCATCCAGGCTAGACCAACAGTCCCAACTGCTGCAAGCGCAGCAGCAGCTCCTCCAGCACCAGTACCACCTCAACAACGAGGAGACGGCGATGAAGCTGTTCCAGCACAAGCTGATGGCGACGCGCATGTCGCCCGCGCTCGCCGCCGACCAGCAGCTGCTGCACCAGCAGCACCAGCTGCTCGAGCAGAACATCAAGCAGCAGGTCAGTGGAGGCTGCTCCGGCACCAGGACCCCTCCCGACGAGGAGACGGCGATGAAGCTGTTCCAGCACAAGCTGATGGCGACGCGCATGTCGCCCGCGCTCGCCGCCGACCAGCAGCTGCTGCACCAGCAGCACCAGCTGCTCGAGCAGAACATCAAGCAGCAGGTCAGTGGAGGCTGCTCCGGCACCAGGACCCCTCCCGACGAGGAGACGGCGATGAAGCTGTTCCAGCACAAGCTGATGGCGACGCGCATGTCGCCCGCGCTCGCCGCCGACCAGCAGCTGCTGCACCAGCAGCACCAGCTGCTCGAGCAGAACATCAAGCAGCAGGTCAGTGGAGGCTGCTCCGGCACCAGGATCACCTCCTGATGAGGAGACGGCGATGAAGCTGTTCCAGCACAAGCTGATGGCGACGCGCATGTCGCCCGCGCTCGCCGCCGACCAGCAGCTGCTGCACCAGCAGCACCAGCTGCTCGAGCAGAACATCAAGCAGCAGGTCAGTGGAGGCTGCTCCGGCACCAGGACCCCTCCCGACGAGGAGACGGCGATGAAGCTGTTCCAGCACAAGCTGATGGCGACGCGCATGTCGCCCGCGCTCGCCGCCGACCAGCAGCTGCTGCACCAGCAGCACCAGCTGCTCGAGCAGAACATCAAGCAGCAGGTCAGTGGAGGCTGCTCCGGCACCAGGACCACCTCGCGACAAGGAGACGGCGATGAAACTGTTCCAGCACCGATAAAAAATCAGGCATTGGACTTACAGGTGACCCTGATTATATACAGCCGGTGCCTACGACAACACACAGGCTATAAGAATAGCCCAATTTTTGAATGGAAATCTTTCTACTAAAAACTTCTCCCTAACAGTTTCACAATTATCTACAAATAATATAATACATGTAAATATGTTACAGGTAATGATGGAGCAGAATCTCCTGAACCAGCAAATGCTCGAGCAAAGCGTCCAGGGGCAGATGATGGAGCAGCCCGGCCAAACCTTACTCGACCCCAACAACCAGCCGCAGCTGCTCAACCAGCACCTCACCAACGAGTTCAACAACCAGAACCAGGCCCTCCAGCAACAGATTATACAGCAACAACAGAACATCATCGCCCAACAAGCCGCAGCCATACAACAGAAGCAGTTTGAAGAACAGCTGACGCAAGAAAACATGATGGCCGCACCGCAGAATCTCGTCACTGGACAAATGCTCGACCCGTCTCTCCAAAACCTACAAAACATACTAACCCAGATCATACATAGACCAGATAATCTCCAACCCAGAAAGGAGTCCGATTCGGATGCGCAGGTAACGCAGCAACAGCAACAACAAATGATCAACCAGCAGGCGGAAAACTTAGATCAACAACAACAGGAGCAGGAGATGATGAAGCAAAAGATGCAGAATCTAATAGGAGCTCAGATTCAACAACAGAATCTAAATTTCCAGCAGAATCAGCAGTACGTTCAGCCGATATTAAACGATCCCGGCTTCTTAGCGCAACAGCAACAAGTCGCCCAGGCTCAGCAACAGATATCGCACGCGCAACAGCAACTAAACATTCAGAAGCAAATGTTGGCACAACAGCAACTAGTCCTTCAACAACAGATGTTGTCCCAACAACAGCTTCAGATGCCGGGCCAGACGCTGTCACCGCAACACATAAGAAATCTGCAACAGCAACAGTATTTGGCTCAGCAGGAGCTGCAAATACAGACTCAGCAGAATATTCTAGATCAGCAGAATTTGGCGTTGTTTGCTCAGAAACAGCAGCTCTTTGGGCAGCAACAGCAGAAGGTGGAAGAGATACTGAGGGCTCAGCGGCCGATGTACCAGAGACAAGGCTCAGAACAGAGTCAAGTCAGCTCGGTGGACCACCACGAGCAACAGAACCAGATGGTCGCCGACCAGTATCAGAAAGTTCCTTTGCAGCCGCAGATGTCGATGGACCATATGCAATATCAGAATCTTCAGAATCAAATCCACAAGCAGCAGTCCGAGGAGCACGGGTACCATCATCAGATGCATGCGATGCAAGGCCAGTCGTTGCCGCACAACATGATGGCTCAGAACTTCAGCGTGGTGCAGCAGAATGAGAGGCAGATTTCTAGTCATGAAGGCACGCCGGTGCAGAATTACACGGCCAACCCTCTGCAGATGTACCAAGCGCAGAATCAAGTTCAGAACCAAGTGCAGAATCAGGTTCAACCGTTGCTCCAGAACGTTCAATATCAGGTGGAGGCTTCGATACCGTCTTCAGTTCCGCAGAACATGCCAATACAGGATGTTAATCAGATGGCTGTGCAATCTGTTCCGCAACCGATGTCCGCGCCGTCGATACCGCAACAGACGGTCGTGCAACAACCGATCCAGCAGCAAATGCAGCCGATGCAAGCGATTCCCCAATCGATAGCAACAGTCCAACAGCCGGTGCAATCGATTCCGCAATCGATTCAATCGTTCCCGCAGCAGATGACGAGTCAGATGCCTCAGATGCCGGAGCCGGTGCCTCAGCAGCTGAACTTGGGGGAGCAGGTGGAGAACGGTTACCATAGCAACGGCGGGCAGAAGGAGCAGTTCCTGACGCCGCTGAGCGAGTTCCCGTCGGGCGCGACGCACCAGGAGGCGATCAGGCATCCTGAGCTCAGCTCGGTTGAGGAGAAGCAAGCGGAGACGCAGGAAGGTAAGATATAGTATTCTACACTGATTTTATTCTGTGTTTCATGCGGGATAATATTTGAGACTGCAATGATTTTTATGATTCAGTGAGTTTGGTTGTACAGTGAATTTGTGGAACATTGTAATTTCATCACTTTCTACATCTAGGTAGTAAGTTCGTAGTACATTAATTTGAATCAGAGTGATCATGTTTCTGCAATTTAGCTATCGAAAACTTACGTACGTTAATAACCTATCGAATTGTTTTTTTAGTCATGTCACTGCCGATTTCTAGTTCTTAGGTAACCGCTAGGAGCGCTGTACAAGTTTATCATAGACATGATTAACATGAGGCGATAATCATCACCGGATATTAAACTCGCGGATGGCTCTCACTAATAACAAAGCCAATTTCTGCACTTATCTCAGCATTAAACCATTTATGTGACAATTTAAGATATTTTATTTACTTGTGTATATTCCAGTGGGCACAGCGATCCCATCGCCCATCACAAGCGAGAAACGCTCCCGCGGCTCGAAGAAACGCTCCCGCGAGAAGGACAAGCTGCCCAAGCTGACGGTGCTGGAGGTGAACGAGGCCGCCAACGTGGTGGAGTGCCAGCTCGAGTCCAAGTCCAAGACCGTCACGTTCAAGTTCGACGTCACCGACGTCAACCCGGAGGACGTGGCCAGCAACCTGGTGAGTGAGTGGACGAATGGTGCTAGTGAGTGAGTTTGGCGCTTGAGGGTTGATTGAATGACTTGAGCCAGCGAATGAAAAGTATGAAAGATGCTTGTGAGTGAACGAACGATGGTAGTGAGTGAATGAACGATGCTAGTGAGTGAACGAACGATGGTAGTGAGTGAATGAACGATGCTAGTGAGTGAATGAATGATGCTCGTGAGTAAAAAAACGACGCGGATGAGCGAATGACGATGCTAGTATATAAAAAAAATAAGGTGTCCGACCGATTTCAGCCATGGCAGCCGATCTCAATTGAGATCAGCCAAGTGCGCAGGACATATTACAGTGCACAAGTGCGCGCGCAAAAGTTTACTCTCTATTCCCTTACTCTCATAACTCGGTGAGACGGCAATCCGACATGACCGATGAGAGATCGAGCGCAGGACCACCGGCTTAACGTGCTTTCCGAGGCACGGGCGTTCAACCGCCAACTTCCTAACTCCGGGCTGAGTAATTTCATCACAGAAAAACTCACACAATTTTTTCCCGACACCAGACTCGAACCTCTCGGTCCTTACGCAGCGCTTGCTACCAATAGACCAACGAGGCAGTCGATGAACGATGCGAGTGAGTGAAAAAACGACGCGAGTGTTATCGAACGTTGAAAGAGAAAATAATCAGACAGTTTTTGTACGATTGCCTGCTCCTCGCTCGGCAATATGCAAAGGTGTAGCATTTACCTTTCAATTCTAAAAAAATCCGCTTATTATTTTTGTTGAAATGATATTTGACTGGCTCGGTGGAACAGTGGTTAGTGACCCAGGTTTACTACCTACGGTTCCAAGAGCCGTGGGATCGATTCCCACTCGGGACAAATATTTGTGTGACGAACATCGGTGTTTGTTCCGTGTCTAGGTGTGTTATTAAATATATTTAAGTTTATTTGTGTATCCACTGTTGATTCTGATATCTGTAACACAAGTGCTTAAGCTACTTACCACGGAATCAGATCGATGTATGTGATGTTGTGAAATATTTATTTATTTATTTTATTTATATTTATGAGTACTCTATGGTATCCAGGTGTCGAACAACCTCCTACCGGAGTGGCAGAGCGGCACGTTCATGGAGCTGATCAAGGACATCGTGAGCCAGCTGCTCGCCAACCCCGGCGTGGCGCCCGTGCTCAACCCCGCGCACCACTCGGCGCTGCGCCTCAACATCGACAAGGTACAGGGGTCCGCAACCTGTTACACATTCGTGGAACCGGTCAGGGAAGGAAGTAGGGGTCGGCAACCCTTTTTCCGTAGACTTCGGCCACAGTGGTTCTGAATGAAACACTGGTCGTCTTGTGTTCTGGGTATAAGTACATAATTAACTATAGTTAAAATTATTCCTTCTAGCTAAATACACTTTGGAAAACAAAACGCTTGCGAGATTCAAACGCGTCCCACAAGATTCGATGGTACTCCCATCTATTGACAAAAATATAAAATACAAAGACAAGTGGACTGTACAGGTTCGATAAATTTAGACAACGTTGCCCCGATATAAGTCGATTTCGACGTTTTTTGATTGACTTTTCGGAAAATCTATGCTCTCACACTTTGAATAGGATCCAATTTCGGCCGATTAGTTGTCAAATAAGGATTTCTTCCACATCAACTCTACAATTTTAGACTTTCGCGTTCCATTACACTAAATATTAGTCTTTTATGGGTCTACACGCGTTATTGGGAGTAGCAAATTACATAGCTACTTACTGCCCGACGTTTCGACTGGGTTACACCAATCAGGGTCGCGAGCGACCATATAACGCGTGTAGACCCATAAAAGACTAATATTTAGATCAACTCTACACTCGACCATGTTATCCACCCGTTCCGGAACTATTGGATGTCGAATACTAAAGTATTAATGCCATCTAAACTAAGTCATATATTTAACTCGAAGCAAATTATTGTCACCCTTAGACGGACTACGATAGCGAGACGACGGAACGCGAGGAGAACCTGACGGACTCGAACCAGGACAACTCCGAGTGCACGACGCCGACCGCGAGCCACGACAACATCGCCGCCGAACTCGCCTACGACCTGCCCGAGGCGGAGCCCGAGCCGCCGCAGCCGGTCGCCGCGCTGCCGCGCAAGATCAGCACCGCCTCCAGCATAGGTAGGTACCGCCCAGATACATACACCCATACGTACAGTCGCCGTCAGATATATCGTAGCAGACATGGACTGGACATTTCAAAACTGTCAGAGTAAGTTTATTACGTAAATTATCAAAGAGTTCCTATTTAAATATGTAGTATTTATAGTAAAGGCACTTCCAACTGCAATGTTTCCTAAAGTGCTCAGATTGACACTTGACGTGATGAGTGTTCAGATATTATTGGCTAGTTGTATGTTTAGAAGTTAATAAATAAATCTTTATTAGAAAAATAATGACAAGCATCTGCTCAGATCTTAATGTAGAACTGAATGTTTAGATATTTATGGTTACTTGTAGTGTATCGAAGTTAATGACATTTTAAATTGTTCAGATGTATTTGGTCACCTTGTCTGCTACGATATATCTGACGGCGACTGTACATAGATCAGCACACATTCAAACATGTACTGCTGATGTTGTGAAATACTTATAACTTATAATAAGGCGTCCGACCGATTTCAGTCATGGCGGCCGATCTCAATTGAGATCAGCCCAGTGCGCAGGATATTATAGTACACAAGTGTGCGCGCAAACACAAGTGCACTCTCTATTCACATACTCTCACAATTCGATTAGACGGCAATCAGACATGACCGATGAGAGATCGGGCGCAGGACCACCGGCTGAACGTGCTTTTCGAGACACGCGCGTTCAACCGCCAACTTCTTAACTTCGGGCTGTATAATTTCATTATAGAAAAAATTACACGTATTTGTGTTTGCGAAATACTTGTATTTCTTTATTTAATATTCTCTCCATGCGACGTGTGACAATTTTGTTTGATGGCTATATCAAACATTATGCTTGCTAATACTATTTATAAGGCTTTCCTGTCGGAAAATCATCAGCAATTAATTTTCAATTGAAATAAATTCTTAACCATGGAATTACACGTAAATTCAAACGTAGTCGTTTACCCCATTTTCTTTGTCTATGCTAACCATTTGAAATAAAACTAATTGTACGCATTAAACTCGCGTGTATTGTTATTCTTAACATTATTTAGAGATCCGACGTTTCGAGCTCTCTACAGCGCTAACCTATGCTAACCATTTCCACCATCGTGTCCAGGTTCGAACCAGTCGGACGGCGGGCCCGGCGCGGCCGCCGCGGCGGAGCGCGCCGGCAGCGCGGAGTCTCAGAACGGCGACAAGAAGAGTCAAAAGCCCACGCGCAAGATCTCCAGGTTTCTAGTCAGTCCCGTCGTGGACAAGGGGGAGGAGGCGGCCGAGGAGGACGAGCGGAGGGAGGAGGCTGTGACGTCATCGGCGGCGGTGACGTCAGCAACGGCGGTGACGTCATCGGTGGCGGTTACGGCGGTGAGCGCGCCGCCCGTGTCTGCGCCCGTTGCGCAGATTGTGCCACAGGTAAGAAAGGTTAAAATATTTAAATTTGTTTATTTATTTATCATAGGTACGCAGACAGATTACAATCGAATACATGAGCCAAAAATCTAAATTAATGAAATAGGCTAGACAGTAATCCATAGATTGCATACACAGCATGTTTTAGTATGGTTACGAGGGAAAAAAAATAAACTTATTATTAAATAAACTTATAAATACAATACATTAATTTTAAATTGCAGAACACAAAAATAATATAAGACCAAAAATCAAATAAATATCACATAAAAAAAAAAATAATAACATGTAAAACAAAAAACAATAACAATTGGAGGCATAAATATCATCATGATTTTTTTTAAATTACTACAGTTATACATGTTTGCGAATAGCTCCAATTTAGTTGCGTCTAATTAAGTATTTTTAAAATATAAAACTAGTTCCTTATCGTTTATTTTACGTACAATATTATGAAAACCATCTCTTAAAAGTATGAACATATGATATGTGTTTTGTATTTACATTATTTAAGGCTGAACCAGTATCGGTGTATTAGTATTCTAATAATTTTGGTTTGTCATTGGGTGATGACGAAATCTTGGGTAGTTACGTGTGAATGTTGTGAAATTCCCGTAGCTACAATATAGTACAAGGCTGCCTTAACGAAGTGTCGTTTGTGTACAGGAAAGCCAAGTGCCAACGCACCAGTATACAGCGGCGGCGGTGCCGCCAGCGGCCGCCACGCAAACGGTCGCCGACGCGCCGCAACCGCAGCCGCAGCCGCAAACCGTGCCGCAACCACAGCCGCAACCAGTGCCGCAGCCGCAAGTGCGGCCGGAGGAGCAGGAAGCGGTGCCGCAAATGCCGCAGGCGCCGCTGCAAGCGCCGGTGCATCATATGCCGCAGGTGTGTTTGTGTGTGTTGTGTTCTTTTTTTTCTTCTACGGTATTCGGCTCATATATTTTGAAGGAAAATGTGATTATGAATGTGATTGATATCACATGCTGAGGCAGCACCCCTTAGTCACGTTGTGTTTGTAATAAATTAACTTAATTTCGTCATAGTGATTTTGTAGTTTTTAGTTCCTATGTTTATATTGTAACCTGTGTAAATAATAAATGGTTTTCTTATATGTAAATATGACTCAACTAAGTTAAAGTCAAGTTTTTTAAAAGCAGGATTATTTAAGGGGAAAAATCCTTTGTTTCGTCAATCATCATCAGTAAATCTTCCAGAAGCTAACGTTCGCTTGCATTGCAAACGTATACAGTTATGGGTGAGAGCCATCCGTTTCCCCCGCAAGTCCGGTGATGATAACAAGGCTACTCCAAGCCTTCATCGTATGTCAAAAAAAAGCATACAGTAGCGCTACCATGAGTTTAAAAGTGACAGACTCGATATCGCCTATGTAAGTATGTTTATGAAAATCTTGTACAGCGCCCCTAGCGTATGAAAAATCATACGCTAGGGGCGCTGTCAATCAATTCGATAGGTTTTTAACGTACGCAAGATTTCGATAGCTATCTATGACTGGCTCGGTGGAACAATGGTTAGTGACCCTGGCTGGCGGTTCCAAGAGTCGTGGGTTCGATTCCCACTCGGGACAAATATTTGTGTGATGAACATCGGTATTTGTTCCGTGTCTGGGTGTGATTATATATTTAAGTATGTATTTAAAAATATCTATGTATGTATATCAGTCTCTGACGCCCATAGTACAAGCTCTGCTTAGTTTGGGGTCAGATGACCGTGTGTGGAAATGTCCCAGATATTTATGTATTTATCTCATGGTACCGCTACAGTAGTATATGCCTGGTATGTTTGTCACAGGTCGGCCCGGAGTCAGCCGGCACGCCGCTGCCGCCGCGGCTGGCGACGCCGCTGCAGGTGTCGACGGAGCCGGCGCCCGAAGCGCCCGCCGGACACGCGCCCGACACCATACAGAGGATGCTGCTCAAGCAGAACATCATCAAGTGAGTTTAACAGTTATGTTCTTATAACATACTAGTTTTATACCAGAGCCGCTCTAAGTTGGCCGATTTGCTACATGTCAAACTGACTGCACTAGTGAGGGACAACGGTAAAATTGGCGAAGTATATAAGTAACAGTTATTTCCACTTTATAACCAAGCAAGGTCTAATTATAACAATTTTTTATTAAAAACATTAATTCACATCCAAAAGATTGAATTTAAGTTCCTTATTTATAAATATATTTATTTTTAAAATACAATACTTATTAAATCCTTCATCCTATTTTAAAAAATACCTGGTGAGTATTACCCACTACGTCACTATGAAAACGTGTCAAACGGCGTAACCTTGTAAAAGCGTAATACAGAGTGGAAATTTTACGTTTTCTTTTTATAATTCAATTATTTTAGGTAATAAAAGACAAATAATTAGATAATTAGGTGCATTTGACATTTTGAAATAACGTCTTATTTTTAAAAGTTGTTCTTTTTGATTCGCTAAATATGTTCCTCTTAACAAGGATAAATGCAAAATATAAAATAAAAAGTGTCAAATCAGTCTTCTAAGAACGGCTCCGGTATAATAATAACCAAATATGCAGACCTCCGAGAAGAAATAATAAGAATATGGAAGCAAAATAAAGTCTTAGTTGTACCTATAATAATATTCTCAACTGACATGGTCCCTAATCAGAATCACTACATCCATACCGTCCTTAACTTAATGAGAAGCAATACTAAAAACACGTTTTGGGGTTAAAACCATCCCCGCAAGTCCGGTAATAATGACGAGGAAGAAAATACTCCAAGCTATTGTCGTAAGTCAGTTAGGAAAACAAACAAAAAGAAACTAAAGACACGCTTTTCTATCATTCACAGCCAACAGCAGAACCTAACTGGTCCCAACCTCCTCGGTCTGCTCAACCAGCCGCAGTTCCCTCAGCCGGAGCTCGCGCTGCACAACACCATCCTCAACAATGCGCACGCGCAACCAGGTAATGAGACGCGGGGCGTTGATGATAGCCGACTGCGAAGTGGGGGAGGGAGCACGGATATCATTTGTGTGAGAGCTTTGGACAGGCATTGGCACAATATTCATCATCAGCCCATATACGTCCCCACTGCTGGGGCACGGGTCTACCCTAAACTAGGGCGATAAGGCCTTAGTCGACCACCCTGGCCAAGTGCGGGTTGGTCGACTACACAGCCTAAGAATTTCTTCTTAGGTGTGCAGGTTTACTCACGATGTTTTCCTTCACCGTTAAAGCGTCGAATGATGGTACATATGAATTTCAAATTTCAAAAACACATTGGTACCTGGCGGGGTTTGAACTGGCGACCTCTCGCATGGCAAGCAACGACCTTAACCACTCGGCCATCGACGCTTTTAATTGGCACAATATTAGTTGTGCATAATTTTGTCACATGCACATGTCTGTTTATGACATACCAATGAGCAGAATTGTATATTTAGTAATAAAATTATTAAAATAAAATATTATTTCGCGTAAAACTTGTGCCAACCGAATGGCAACCGAACTGCCGTCTGCCCAGGGAAAGACTTAAAAAGAGATGGTGCGATGATCTCGACGCTCAAGACCTAAACCCTAAAGACATATCATGAACTGGCCTTCTCTAACCATAGATGTCTGACCTGAGATGACCATAGATGGCAGAAATGGAGAGAATTGGCCTTTGCCCAGCAGTGGGACACAACATGCAAAAAAAAATATTATGTACATAAATACTCGAGCCTATGTCTGGCTTACATGAAAATAAATGATATCCGTGCCTATCACCTAGCCCTATTACTGCTAGTCAATCAAACCTACTCTTGAAATGTGTCTTCAATTAACATCAGCATTTCTGTAGATTTCCCTTCAGTGCTGCCTAAATATCTATGTGCCTAGACCGAAATGTGCTTACCAAAACTACCCAAAAGCATTGTATAAATTGCATCATGATTTATCAGGCGATGTGCATACGTAGCGATTTGATTACTGGGACATTTCGCTTGTAACAAATACTCAGTTCTGTATGATTTGAGTTTATTTTTTCAACTTAAATAGTTTTGAAGAATGTTTACATATTAATGTAATGTTACATATGTATATTTTCATAATAATTTAAATAACTGCCAAAATGTTTTTTTTTAACTGTCAAATCAATATATTTTGTCGAGTTACAGTATATTATACGGTTAAGTAAAATAGTTGCTACGTGTGTATATTGCTCTAGTTTGCACATAACAATATCGAACCGCAAGACTTCTAATATACAGTGTACCCTACCCTCTTGAAAGTTTTGAACATGATCTTATTGTTTAGATTGCTGATGCGTTTCATACTTGTGCATAAACCTTGTATTTACCTTTGTTACCTCGCTCTGCGTGAGAATGGGCTTGATCTGCGAAACACGATGGAGGGAGCCAGCGGCTTAATATATTTTATTAATCTAACATGATGCTCAAAACTAATAGTCTGAACGTTGAATTCTCTTAATATTTTCTACATTGTCTTAGAATTATTAAGAAGAAGTACAATAGAGTTGTCAACAGCGATTTAAAGATACAAAGAGTGTTTTTCCAAGAATTTTACTACTTTGTTGCCACGTATACGGATGGCTGATCTAATTGACCTATCCTACATACTTTGAATACGCCAATGTTTTGTTAGTCAATTTAAACTGAATAACTAACTGCCGCCTTAGGCTATTGACAACTATTACAAGCCTTTAGCGACTTGCGTAGACGATACGTTGCATTCTAGTTTTTTGCAACTTGTCATATGCAGTAACACTCATCTGGCACGAGCTATTCCTGAATTAGGGCAATGAAGCCTTAGGCTTCGTTCACACCTAACGAAAAGCTATAAACTGCGTTACGTGCGCGTGTACGAGGCCTTCGTCCCCTTTATCACCTAGCTGTGTCAGCGACTTCGTTCGCGTTTCCCCCGTTTTTTACACATTTTCCATTGTATCTTTGCTCCTATTGGTCGCAGCGTGATGTTATATAGCCTAAAGCCTTCCTCGATAAATGGTCTATACAACGCAAAAAGATTTTTTCAAATCGAACCAGTAGTTCCTGAGATTAGCGCGTTCAAACAAACAAACAAACAAACTCTTCAGCTTTATTATATTAGTATAGATTTAAATACCGATACGCCCTGGCCCCCTCCCCCGTGGTTGTGTGACTAACGTTCGTGTTGGGCAGCGGCGGGCGCGGCGCGGCTGCCGGCGCAGTACTACCAGCCCATGCTCGCGGCCAACGACTTCATAGGTAACACCCGCCTAGCCTTACACTACCTAACCCCCTCCGCTGTAGACCCTGGTGCCGTACACAACGTAACAATATCGAAACGGTAACGAAGTCCGCAAAAGAATAAAATTTATGGGATTGACATTAGACGCGATAAATCACGTGGTCAATCCCATACATTTTGTTCTTTTCGAACTACATTATCGTTTCGATATTGTTACGTTGTCTAAGACCCCTGTCCAGTAGCGCTACCAAGAGAGTAACAGACTCGATATCGCCTATGTAAAAATGTCTATGAAAAGGTGTACAGTGCCCCTAGCGGTAACGCCAAGAACTAAATTCTTAAGTATGAAAAAAACAATTTTATAGGTTTTTAACGTAAGTAAGTTTTTGATAGCTAACTCATGGTAGCGTTACAGATGGCGCATTTTTACTCGCGCTTAGTGGAATCGCGCGATAGTGAGGTACATATATTCTATCCACATACAGTCGCGCGACTTGCTAGTATCTCAGAATCGTGCGAGTCAAAACGCGCCATCTCAACAGGGTCATAGCTTCAGCACCCGACTCTCAACGAGCCCATACAACATGTGTAATCAACCTAGGTGTTTTACTGACAAGGCTTACTTAGTAATGCTGCATGTCCACCGGAGGGTACCGAAGCAGCGGAGAAGAGAAACAGAAACAGCAGCATGATTGGTGAATATTGACATATCTGTTTATGTCACGTCAAAAATAACCAATCATGCTGCAATTAAACTTCACGCCCACGTATTGTTATCAAATGAATTGCTCATACGCGTTAACCCTCATGTAACAAACATTGGATCGAGATTTGATAGAATCCTATTGGTTAATTTTTTTTTCGTTTCTCCGTTTCGCAGCCTCACTTCTCTTCAGTGGACAAGCAGCATATTATAGTTATTTTTTCCGTTTGGTAAATCTTTTTTCGGACGGTTTTTTTTTACTAGACTATTGAAAAACATACATACATAAGAATGTATGATATGTATGTAAAAACATGTTACAAATGTATTCATTGAAGTTTTACTTCCTTAAAAATCCAAAAAAAGATGAATATAATTTGACACGATCTGAGAGCGCAGATTACTCTTTTTTGTTTACAATTTAAATTGTTGTGTTGGGTTCTGAGAGGTTTGTATTATGTACGAATAAAATAAGTTGGCCGGCTTAAACTTAGGATTATCATTTTTTTTTCACATATAACGTACAACTTAAGTTCAACCGAGACGTATATGCAGACTCAAGTAAGATGCTAGACCAATTTTAGTCCGGCCAATTTATTTTGATTGTATTTTAGTGATAGACGGATCGATTTGTTTATTCTTCTAGCACTTTTTCCCCCGACTGTACTAGCCACGCCTACACGTGATCCATTATTTGCAGATTAGCTGGCATGCTTACAATAAGGACCTTTTTGATGCTCTGTAAATGCCCGTTCGTGATTGCTATTCAAAGGCGTGTTTTAAAAATACATTTAGCATGGGCGCATAGTCAAAATAATATATTTTCGGCTTTCTCGCTTTGTTACACACAATAACACAAGTAGTATGTATTTTGTTTGAATGTATTGATGAATATCACTGAATATGAAAAAAATCGAGAAACAGATTGCATTTTCTTTATAGTTTTATATTTATTTCAAACGCTGACGATTAATTTACGTAACAAAAAGAGTATTTATTATTTTGCTTTTAGGGTCATTCCACTTTTTAGTGCAGGTATTTTTGTCCCCCGTAGAAAATATTAAATTATTAAGGTAAATTTATAAATTAAAAAAAAACATCAATGTAAAATAGACAGCAACAGTGTGCGGACCGTACTATGCAGTTTTGTTTAGAAATATATTATTCATACTTTTTACCGGTAACACATTGGTATATCCCAAAAATACAGTACAAAAAATTCTACCTTTAGGGACGTAACAAAGTTGTATAATTTTGAAATCGAAGACTACAAAACGTCGAAATAAAAAGATAACAACAGTAAAACACACATCCTATTGCAGATCATTATTTGATTCAGATATAAGTATAGATTTAAATGTACGATAAATATCAAAATTTAACGGTTTATTAAAGTCATAAAAACCTGCACTAAAAAGTAGAATGACCCTTTATTATTGTTGATATATTTTTTTTAATTAACCACTACTTAACATGACAATGTTATATTCTTTCATTATGTGAAGCTATTGGTTTAATAGCTGCTTTAATAGAGATGTTTCCGAATATAATGTTGGAAACGTAGCCGCTAGATAATAACATTTAATGAAATAGAAATTATATTCTATGTGCACATACATACGTACATTTATTTATTAATATTTACTGGCAACAGCCCAACAGCAGGCGCTCCAAGCGGGCGTGGGCGGGCTGCCGGGCTTCGGTCTGGCGCTGCCGCCACCGCGCGCCTTCAACCAGAACCTCATGGGGCAGAGCCTCACGCAGAACCTCGGTCAGTACATAGCCTAGCAGCGACGACGACGAACGACGAAAAACATACGGCTCGAATTGAGAACTTCCTCCTTTTTCTGAAGTCGGTTAAAAATAGAAATGATGACGCCAATTTTAAGGATCTAACACAACTTAAAACAAGTGACCGCGATTGTGTTCCTTAAAATTGGTGGTTGTGATATACCGATATTACAGTTAAAGAGGTGTCCATAGTGGAATATCTTATGGCTACATACTACGTGGTCGTACTGGGGATGCTATGTACCATCTTAGTTTGTCGTCTATTGACTCTAACAGAGAAAACTTGACAGCAATATAATAGCATCTGTCGGTTGTGGTTGGAACTTGCTGGTCGGATATCGCCACAAGATTTAATTAAATTGATGAAACCACTACTTAGTCAAAGGAAAGTCGCTTCCCGCGTCTGGCTGTATGTACGTATGCTAAAATCTTTGAAACTACTCAACAGATTTTAATAGGGTTTTATTTAATAGATAAGGGGATGAGGAAGGTTTTTATGTAAAATATTCCACTTTGAAACATCTTCATTAACCAGCGTGTTTCTGTCACAGGTCTGGCGGGCCAGAACTTAGGACTGGGTGGGCAGAATTTGGGCCTCGGCGGGCAGAACTTAGGCCTAGCTGGTCAGAACTTAGGGCTGGCCGGGCAGAATTTGGGGCTAGCGGGGCAGAATTTGGGCCTAGCGGGGCAGAACTTGGGCCTGGCGGGGCAGAACATTGGCCTGGGCGGACAGAACCTTGGGCTGATGTCGCAGAACTTGGGTCAGTTGGTGGCGCATCGTGCCGTGCACCATGCGCTTGCCCGACGCGCCGTTGATATTGAGATGGCTAGTAAGTGCACATTTGACTATAAGTTCCTTTTTTTATTAATTAGGACAACCAAGAAAACACTACAAATAAATTTTATTTTTAGAGAATGTATGAAGAATGTCTACTTTATTGATAACTAGCGGTGCCAGCGACTTCGTTCGCGTTTCCCCCGTTTTTTACACATTTTCCATTGTATCTTTGCTCCTATTGGTCGCAGCGTGATGTTATATAGCCTAAAGCCTTCCTCGATAAATGGTCTATACAACGCAAAAAGATTTTTTCAAATCGAAGCAGTAGTTCCTGAGATTAGCGCGTTCAAACAAACAAACAAACAAACAAACAAACAAACAAACAAACAAACTCTTCAGCTTTATAATATTAGTATAGATTCATTGCGTGCTTTATTTGATTCCTTTCTTTAGGTAATTCTGTCAATAGATTTTCTTGTGTTTATCTTTCACTATCTTTAACTAGCTCCAGGAATCAATGCTCTGAAGAATTAAAAAGTAATTCAGCATAGTAGAACTAGAAGAGGGAATGAACCATCTAGTACCCTAATCAGTGTTCTAGTGCAAGTTTTACTATATAGCTATTAGATCGACAAAATGTTGTCTTTTACCCGATCCCGTCGATAAATTCACGTCTAGAAACACACTTAACCCTCAATTGGGCGCGCTTTAAAAGATGCATAAGAGATCGCGAGGGGTGTCTAGCGCCCCAAAATTAGAAAATGTGGATCGAGTGAAACTCGAAATAAGACGACCTTTTTTTTCAAAAAGTTATTTATTATTTATTTATTTATTTACGATCACCAACAAGATTACATTAACAATATGATATAAGTAACATGACCAAGATGAACGTTTAGATAAACGTAAACTTAATTGTAGGTGACAACTACATGCATTTCAGACAACAGGCATTTTGAATTTTATCTAGTTTAAAATACAAGAAGTGGTTTTAGTTTTAATACTTACGAAACATCAAATGAAACATTATATTATAACAATAATCGATAAGTTGGTTCAACCACTCAGGGATTGACCAAGCATTTAGATTTAAATTTGTGCAAGGTATCAGAATAAATATCGATAAGTAGTTCGCAATATTTTTAAAGCACATCATGAAATGTGTACTTTTTGTGACTTTTACAGACATGACAAACGTGAACTCTACTGGGTCCACGCAGCCTAGTACGCCCAACAAGAGCCAGTCGTACAACGAGTACATGCTCACGCTGCAGCACAAACTCGCCTCTATCTCCAACAGCGTAAGTCCACTTTGCTGCGGCAGTAATAGGCTCATGGGTCCAGTGGCATTCTGTCTGTGAACCGTCATGTGGCTATGGTAATATTCATTGGGCTGAGTGCTGTGAGAACACATAATTTTTTATTTTTTATTTTAAACAGTAAACCTGGTAAAAGGAGGTTCTTTACTCTATCGTATTGAAGATAGATTGGAAATGAAGTTGTTTTAAAATACTTTTTCAAAAATGTTAAGGCCAAATAATGAGAATGAGAACAGATAGAGAAACATTGTATATAGTTACATATTTCAATTACAGAAAAGTTAAGTTTATGTGTCTTCTATGTTTGCATCGTTTGTTTTTGTACTTATATTTATATTTATTGAATATACAGTTGTTCCTAGCCAGTAAGTAACCCTTAATGAGTCACAGCAGCAAATTTTAATTCGTTTTCGTTGGAATCACAAGTGCACGAGGTCCAAACTCTAGTGCGACATATTTTTCCGATGCTTTATTAAGGGTTAACTTAAAAAAAATGCTCTCTCATTTGTAAAAACATGTTAATATTGTCTTTTATCTCAAAAAAGCCATCGCTTGACACTCGGGCGTTAACGGGCGGCAACGTTGTGTTTTTTTGTTTATTTTTCAATGTTTTTTGTTGTATATTTATTTGTTTTTGTTATTCAGTTAACTGTGTGTGCACTGACAGGGGCCGGTCTCGCCGCAGTCCCCGGTAGAGTACAGTCCCGCCCTCTCGCCCACGCATAGGCCGCTACATTCCTTGGCGAAGGTACTGGACTGTTGTGTACGCTGGGATCGCTTGGCCGGTCTGAAATGTGGCACTTTATATTATAAACAATATGAGCGAGGTAGATAGATACGCGCGCAAAGGCGTGTGAGTGAGACAGGTTGCTAACTCACTGCTCCGCCTTTTAGGCTGCCTGCCTATAGATACGGAGCGCGGCAACGGAGCAGAGAAATAGAAAAACCTTAACCAAATTTTGGTTCCTTCTATCCTATTGGTCCCTATTTCTTCTCTTCGCAACTTCGCTCCTCTCTATTGGATAGGGCAGCCTTATGTACTGCGCAACCATTAGAACAACTGTTCCCGTGTGAGTAAGACAGCATCCTAACTCACAGCTTCACTATTCAAATACTGTGTAACCATTTGTGTGATCGTGCGCTGGTGTATGAGTGAGATAGCCTGCTAGCTCACATCTGCACCTTTTCACACCGGCCAAGTTATTCTTGTGCGAACAATATTTATTTCACTATCGCCCACCCCTAAAGCTTACTTCTTTATGTTATTTTTTTATACTTTTGTTCATTTGTATTTTGATAATTGGATGTGCGTAATTCCATTAGATCTGTGTCACAGCTACCATATGTATCCCTTATAGATATTGCTGGACTAATATTTACTTTGCGAATCTGTAGGAGCAAACTAACCTTTCCCATTTATGGTATGCATGTAAACCTGCATAAAGACAATATTTACTAGATAAAACCTTTAGGTAGAACTATATTCATAATGTTTAGCCTGCCTCACGAATATAATAACTGCGTATATTAGCAGCAGTAACACATGTCTTAGTTCCCCTTAATATTGCGCTGGTGCATGTACGAAATTCATTACTACATCAAAGGTAATTGGAATGCTTGTATCTAACATAGAAATAGTTCTCATTAAATTGAGATTTTTTCGACATGAGAAGTGTCGTTTTAAGGTAAGCCTAAAAAGAGACGGTATTGTGAAGTGATAATATTTATGTATAGTTACAGAGCCCACGACCAAAATTTTTGTCTCATAGCAATACAGCCAAAACCACATCAAATCGATAGATAAGATTATTCTGAACTCGAAAATACCAATATCAGACATTTTCCGCGTAGCGTTTGATCTGACCGAATTTTCAAAATTGTCAAAGAATTTTACCGAACTGCATCATAGCAATATGTCTGATTTGCAGACTGTAGTTGAATGATGATTCTGAGATACCGGAAACATATTTTTCAGACGTTAGTGGTGTAGCGCAAACCCGTAAAATCACTTTAAAAGATTAAAAATGAGACAAAAAACATGTCTCATAGCAATACGTCTGAAAATCTTTTTTATTAGTAAATTTTGGTTATTTGATGCGAACAAAACAATTTTCAGACGGAAATGTGGACGCATATAATTTTGAGACCGTTTTGAAAATGTTAACAAATTTTACCGATCGGTATCATAGCAATATGTCTGAAAATTGCTAGACATGATAGAATAAGTTGTCCACATGTGCAAAAAATTTATATCAGACAAATGAAGTGTAGCATCTTCTCTATCAGACAACTTTTCGATACTCAGATATCATTTAAGAATCGTATTGAGGCATCTTGAATTATCTGTTACAAACCAATGAATAATAGTAAGAAAGGGGCAGGGGCGTAACAAGCGCTGAGGCAGTTGAAATTAAATACTGATTGATTTGATAGTTTTGGTTTTATTTAAGCACACTTGTTATTTTGGTTTTGGGAGTATATGCTACACTTAAAGTGTCTGAAAACAGGTTTTTGGTAATCATGGAAGCAAAACGAAAAGTTAAAATTTTTTTTATCCGTATTGCTATGACACAGGTCGGCTAAATTTTTTGACATTTTCAAAAATGCGCTCAGGCTATGTGCTACGCACAAAATGTCTGAAAACAAACTTTTTCTTAATACAATTATAAAATCTATGTACATTTTCATTATCAGACGTATTGCTATAATACCGACTGCCTTTTTTTTTTGACACAGCAGAAATGGCCTCCCACGCAGTTGCTACACTTTCGACCGTTACTATATACCTAGTCGGGTTCAGAATCATACGATCTAACGATTTTATAGGGTTTTTGCCGTATTGCTATGAGACATGGTTTTGGTCGTGGGCTCTGTTACTAGTATGTACGGTAAAACTGAAAAAATAACACATTAAAAATTTTGGTATATAGGCGTGGGTAGGCGCAAGCCAAGCAAGCCCGATACTAAAATTAAAATCTACTGCGCCATGTGATGCGTTGGTTAATTCTACAATGTATTAAATACCAAAAAAAAATATTGCTAGTATGGTTTCAAATCTTATTTCAAAAAATCAAGGATCAAATTGACATGTGCCTAATATGGTACAGTATGCTCTGTAGGTTTGAAATGAAAAATACCCTACAATGCATGAAATAATAAAAATATCAAATTGTATTGGCTGACAAAATTCGATTGTTGAAAACACCTATGTTCGTCACACAATTTGTCGCGGGTGGGAATCGAACCCACGACTCTTGGAACCGTGGGCAGTGAGTGTGGGTCGCTAACCGCTTCCACCGCGTCAGTCAATATATGAATTATTTCCGCCCGCGACTTCGTAGCGCAGTCGGTTAAAAAGTAGCCTATGTCCTTTCTCAGGCTCTGGACTATATATGAACCAAATTTAATTTAAATCGGTACAGTACTCTATGCGTGAAAGCGTAAAAGACAGACAGACAGACAGAGTTACTTTCTGATTTATAATATTAGAAAGTAAGGATTAAAATAGGCATGTGTTCCTTAGGACCCGGATGCGGGCGGCGCGGGCGCGGCGCAGTCGGCGCGGCACGCGGCGGCGCTGGCCGACCTCGACCACGAGCTCAGCAAGATCAGCCTGCAGTACAAGCACCACCAGCCCAAGGTACCCACACCGGCTAATCAACGAGGCAGGGTGCATCTTAGACCCCGTTCATACAGACATACATACGATACAACCGTCCGATCTTCCGCCCCCGCCGGCGGGGGCCTATAACGTCGCGAAACCGACCCTCAGTTTCCGCGTCTCTTCTCACTATCCGACCGGCACGTGCCGGGTCGTTTCTCTCCCCAAACCTACGTCCGCATTAGGGACTGTCCCAGCAACGCCCTGAGCCGAGATTCGAGCCCCGTTTAAAAGAATAAAGAAAGAAAAAAAAATATTGCCTAATTAATAATACAACATGGTAGAAATACGCATAGCTTACAATAACAGGTCAGACAAAGGGAAGGGGCTCAGTTGATGTCTCCGCGGGCGCGTGTCCCGGTCGGAGCTCCTCCCCTGCCCTCTAAGATTACATTGAGAGCATAAGGTATTAGTTTTAGGCTGACATTCTTATTTGAGTTAACATAGTATACTACGCTACGCTATGATTATTTTGCATTTTTCATGCAAAATAATCATACTTTGATTAATGGGTGATTTAGGTTTGGGGGCGCCCTCAGGCAAACGTTGCTAGGGGTGTGAGCCTTCTGCTCCCCCGCCAGTCCGGTGAAGCTGTAGAAGCCGCCTGAGGCTAACATCAGAAAAAAAAATACGATACATCTCTGCCTACCCTAAAAGGCGTGCTTTTATACGCCTTTTTCTCAGAAGGGTAGGCAGAGATCACTTCCTGCCATGTGCCACGATCCTGGCACAATGGCGCTATTTTACTCGCGCGTATTGGCACCACGCGATGGTGGAACTAAAGGTTCATACGTTCTGTCCTGCATGTGGACAGAACGTATGAACCGCGCCGCTCTACATTCTAGTATCTCACAATCGCGCGATTCAAAATGCACGAGCCACGAACGAGGCACGAAAGCCCTCTATCTGGACACGGTCTTAGACCCTGAGCAGATGGCGGGTTTTGGTTTACTATAAATAAATAAGGCGTCCGACCGATTTCGGCCATGGCGGCCGATCTCAATTAAGATCAGCCAAGTGCGCAGGACATATTATAGTGCACAAGTGTACGCGCAAACACAAGTGCATTCTCTATTCCCTTACTCTCATAATTCGGTGAGACGGCAATCCGACATGACCGATGAGAGATCGGGCGCAGGACCACCGGCTTAACGTGCTTTCCGAGGCACGGGCGTTCAACCGCCAACTTCCTAACTCCGGGCTGAGTAATTTCATTACAGAAAAACTCACACAAATTTTGCCCGACCCCGGACTCGAACCGGGGACCTCTCGGTCCTAACGCAGCACTTGCTACCAATAGACCAACGAGGCAGGTTGTTGTTGTTGGAGGAGGGTAATTTGTTTACTATACTAATATTATAAAGTTGAAGAGATTGTTTGGTTGTTTGAACGCGCTAATCTCAGGAACTATGTACTGTTTCGAATAAATTGAAATAATATTATTGTGTTGGATAGACCATTGATCGAGGAAGACTTTCGGCTATATAACATCACGCGGTGACCAATAGGAGCAAAGTAACAGTAGGAAATGTCTAAAAATCGTGGAGGACGTCTCTGGCACAGGTAGTATACGATTTTTTGCCCCTTTCAGGATGTATTCATCGACCATGGCGCGGAGCAGCACGAGATGCTGTCGGCCACCATCAACGACAGCGCCGTCAACACCTACGAAGGTCAGTTACACATCAACACTTCAGTTTTACCATAATATGGGGAGAAGGGTGTCCCTTAAATTCTGAAAATTATCTGTTGTATGGTTCTAGTTAAAAAAAGAACTTTTTTTTCAAATCTAATGCATACCCTTTTAATTTTGTCAAACCATAGGCTATTCGTATGCGTTATTTAGATAAATTTACGATTATTGGAATCCGTGGCGACTTACCCCTTAATGTGAGAGAAATAATATGAGACAAAACTAGTCGTACATCAATTTACCGACAAGAAAAGCCCTTTTTACAGCAAAATAAACAGGTATTATGTTATTTGTTGACAGACCTGGGTCCGGAGTGGGGGCACGGCGCGGCGCGCTTCCTGGTGTCGCGCGCGGCGCCCTGCCGCCCCTACGCGCTCTGCCGCCTGCTGCCGCCGCACGCGCACGGTACCTACCGACATCCACCACCTACCGCCTACCTATCACCCACCGTCCTCCACACACCAACGAATACCGCCACCGACCACCTACTACCGCCCTCGACCAACTAATACCGCCACTCACCGACTACTACCGCCACAGACCAACTAATACCGCCAACATCCCATCATCTGCCGCCACTCACCCACTACTACCGCCTACCTCCTATCATCTACCGCCCAATACCCGCTTGCTACTGCCTACCGTCTGTTGCTTATCATCATCAGCCCATACAGTCCCCACTGCCTACCCTAACTAGGGCGTCACCAATATTAACTGCACAGCGAAAGACAAGTTAGACTATTACGCTAGTAAGGCTTGACTTCCAAATGAGATCTAACTGCTACGAGATTGGTGAATATTGAAATTGCTGTCAATGTTACGTCACAATTACCTGATATTGCTTTTTGGACCTCACGCCTACGTATTTTCCCATTAAATATCAGCAATCAATCTAGCAGACACTACGTGAGCTAGATTGCTTGTTAAAACTGATCTGCATTAGAATGGAAGACATTTTGTATTGTAATTAATTACAAATCAGTACCAACGTTTGTCAATGTGAGGTGCTAATCCGCCCCTATGTAAATCAATGTAAGACAGCATAGCTCCTTTTTGTACCAGAACAGTCTCTCGAATAAATCACTACATTGATATACTTTCATTTGGAAATTCACCAGATTTTACAAACGCACCAATATATCCTCTGTGTATTCACAGCGAAAGACAAACTAGAGCTATCCGGCTCAGTCGGGGTGGGGTACGAAGAGGGCGCGGAGACGGGCGAGGTGACCGAGGCGGGCGAGGTCGCCCTCGACTCGGCTCGTGCGACAACAACTCGGTGTGGTCGGACGGCAGCCCCGGCGGCGACACGTACGTCATCACGGACCGGCGCGCGCCCGCCTACCTCGTGAGCGACGCGCTCGCCGCGCGCCCCGCGACCATCATCGACCCCACGCGGCACCAGGTAATAGGCGCACATTTTTTTTTACTATCCTAATTAAATTTTTAATATTGGAGAAATATTCATGTAATTTTATTCTTCAATTTACTTTAACGACAACCAAGATATACCTGTTTAAAGTTCCCGGGAGAAAAGATCCGATTTGTCAGGTAACGTCAAATAACACTACGGCCATTCGCAATCCGTACAAAACTCTGTTTTGTAAGAAGGAGGTGGAAAATTAACTTTAATTCCTTTTAAATCCTTTGTTTATGAACCGATTTTCATATTTTTTAGTCAACATTTTCAAATTTTTCGAAAAATTCAGGATTGCAGATATATGCAAATGCATACTCCTTATACAGTTTGATTGGTTGCGAAGCCCTATGTTTATATAGTAGATAGACTCAGTAGTGTTAATGAACTAGACCGAAAACCGTTAAATCACAAAAAAAATTTGGTCCTTCGAGCCAAATTCGACTTAAGTATCGTAAAATATAAAACACATTAATTTGGATACCTTTATTCCACAAATAAAAAATTTAAATAGGGTAATTTAACACATCCTCACTCAATCATCTCCATTTTTTTTGTGTACGTAAACCGCTAAGCTATGGAGTTCCTCAGGGTAGCGTCCGAGGCTCTATACCATTCTTCAAACATCTTAATCATTGCACCAGATGGAGCCGCCCAGGCCCCCAGGCTCCCCCAGCACCGAGCACAGCTTCCTGGTGCTGGACCGCGCGCGCGCGCTCACGTGCACGGTGCTGGACCGCAGCCTCGCGCTGCACACCGACCCCGCCTTCAGCGCCTTCAGCGAGCCGCCGCCGGAGCCCGACGACCAGGACGTCGAGGTATTGATAAGGCTTTTTTTATTTTCAAGATTTTTTTTAAATACAACGTGAAATTTTAGTGGTTGTTTTCCCGTGGCAGAAAGATTTGCCTTTAGTAATACTATCGAATCATGCAAATTATTCCGCGAAAAAAAAAATATTTTTCAAATTTTCAAAATAATAATTTTCCATCTCGAAAACGAGTAAAGCTATCGTTCTTTTATAAGATGTGACGTAATCAGGTACTGCTTGCCGCATGAAATCGATGCTTAAAGCTACAAAAGCTCGACGCCCTAAGTCATAAAGCGACTCGAACGTGCTTTCGAGTTTCGGTTTAACCTTTCGTAAAACCGGCATTTATTTATTTTAACAAAAAAGAACTGCACAAATCTATTGTACTACTAAGATAGAATCATTTTACTGCGGGAAAACAACCACTAAAATTTCACGGTGTATAATTATTAGGATGACCTCGCTCCATCTGATGGTAAGTGAAAGTGAGATCCACATATGAAGTCGTTAGGCACAATATACCATATTAAGTCGGTCGTACTTAGCCTGAAGGCCTGCTTAAATGCTATTTCACGCCCCGCCCGAAGAGCCCGGTGTTTGCAGCCCTTAAATGACACGGTCCGACCTGGTTAGATAGCAGCGCTGTTGGAAAGTATGATGTAGTAGTTTTGATAGTCTGGCGTGAGAACAAATTCAGTAATAGATGACTATCTATTTAATTATAGAATATGGAGTGCGTGCCGGCGTCAGAGGAGCTAGCGTCGTGGGTTCGCGTCGACGTCCCGGGCTGCGCCTGGAAGGAGGGCTGCGCCGCCGCACCCCCGCGCCCCCCGCAGCGCCTCCGCGCGCGCAACACACGCGGCCTCCACGCCGACCTGCTCGTGCAGGAGGCGCTCACCGACAGAGGTCAGTAGCGACACACGCGGCCTCCACGCCGACCTGCTCGTGCAGGAGGCGCTCACCGACAGAGGTCAGTAGCGACACACGCGGCCTCCACGCCGACCTGCTCGTGCAGGAGGCGCTCACCGACAGAGGTCAGTAGCGACACACGCGGCCTCCACGCCGACCTGCTCGTGCAGGAGGCGCTCACCGACAGAGGTCAGTAGCGACACACGCGGCCTCCACGCCGACCTGCTCGTGCAGGAGGCGCTCACCGACAGAGGTCAGTAGCGACACACGCGGCCTCCACGCCGACCTGCTCGTGCAGGAGGCGCTCACCGACAGAGGTCAGTAGCGACACACGCGGCCTCCACGCCGACCTGCTCGTGCAGGAGGCGCTCACCGACAGAGGTCAGTAGCGACACACGCGGCCTCCACGCCGACCTGCTCGTGCAGGAGGCGCTCACCGACAGAGGTCAGTAGCGACACACGCGGCCTCCACGCCGACCTGCTCGTGCAGGAGGCGCTCACCGACAGAGGTCAGTAGCGACACACGCGGCCTCCACGCCGACCTGCTCGTGCAGGAGGCGCTCACCGACAGAGGTCAGTAGCGACACACGCGGCCTCCACGCCGACCTGCTCGTGCAGGAGGCGCTCACCGACAGAGGTCAGTAGCGACACACGCGGCCTCCACGCCGACCTGCTCGTGCAGGAGGCGCTCACCGACAGAGGTCAGTAGCGACACACGCGGCCTCCACGCCGACCTGCTCGTGCAGGAGGCGCTCACCGACAGAGGTCAGTAGCGACACACGCGGCCTCCACGCCGACCTGCTCGTGCAGGAGGCGCTCACCGACAGAGGTCAGTAGCGACACACGCGGCCTCCACGCCGACCTGCTCGTGCAGGAGGCGCTCACCGACAGAGGTCAGTAGCGACACACGCGGCCTCCACGCCGACCTGCTCGTGCAGGAGGCGCTCACCGACAGAGGTCAGTAGCGACACACGCGGCCTCCACGCCGACCTGCTCGTGCAGGAGGCGCTCACCGACAGAGGTCAGTAGCGACACACGCGGCCTCCACGCCGACCTGCTCGTGCAGGAGGCGCTCACCGACAGAGGTCAGTAGCGACACACGCGGCCTCCACGCCGACCTGCTCGTGCAGGAGGCGCTCACCGACAGAGGTCAGTAGCGACACACGCGGCCTCCACGCCGACCTGCTCGTGCAGGAGGCGCTCACCGACAGAGGTCAGTAGCGACACACGCGGCCTCCACGCCGACCTGCTCGTGCAGGAGGCGCTCACCGACAGAGGTCAGTAGCGACACACGCGGCCTCCACGCCGACCTGCTCGTGCAGGAGGCGCTCACCGACAGAGGTCAGCACGGTGCAGCCGGAGCTGGGACCGGAGGGTCCTGCTTCGGTTTTATCAAATGGGTCCGATGGATTGATGTGCGCAGCGCAGCCATTACGCGTATTTATTACTATGGGAATACAACGTACACGCGGCTGCGCGCGGCACTTTGCGGCTTGTTTAAATGCGACCTTTGTCTACTGTCGTCTGCAGTGAGAGAAGTAAGCACATAACTTTATAGGTACTATAAATGACGGAATTGACAATCCATAACTAACACAGCGAGTCGTCTTTCTACTTCCGGGTCCGCGTCCGCGACCCATCGAACCGTCTTATTCTGTCGTCCTTTATTTAAAAAAAAACGCGGATGGAAGTCTTCCCAGGATGACCTCACTCCATCTGATGGTAAGCAGTCGTGAGGTCGAATTACACCATTTAAAAAGATTTTCTCTAATATCTATGAAAATAATAAAAACAATGTGTGTGTTAACGTGTGTGTATGTGTTGTTGCAGCGGTGTGCCGGCAGGTGGTGCTGGTGTCGCTGGCGCCGGCGCAGTTATGACATGTGTAGCGGTCACCTTGTACCTTATATTTATTGCGACTATCTACCCTGTAACATATTACATATACTATATCATTATTCGTTAAATAAATATTCATATGTGATATCTAGGATGAGGTGTTTTATTTTTAGTTGGTACCCTTTTTAGCTAAGGTTTTTAGTGTATACTTTAACACAATTATGATAAAAATTAAACACAAGTATATGTACAAAAATAATTTATTACCTAACATAATGATTATTAGAGGCTCCTAACACATTCCATTGTTATCTTCTACACAAAAAGTATTCACACATATTTGAACTTTAGACACTAGATTTATTAAGAATTTATATTTCCTATCAAATTAAAGTAAGTAAATACCAAATTTGCATTAAAAAAAACAATATAAGATTTCTTTAAAACCAGTAAGGCTATTCTTGTTACGACTGTACAGTGTCTTACAGAAACACCTTATCACCTTGCTTATTATGCCTAGGTCTTCTCAAACTTCCTTGGAGATACTCAGGGAAGCGAAAACGGACATCAGGATCAGTACTGAGCTGGCGAGGCTGAGTGAAGGAGCGCTGTTATACCGCCTCACCTAGAAAGATACAAAGTACTTGGATAACGATTGATACTGAAAACGCCGTAGAGCGTTTTTTATAATTCTGTACCTAATAGGTAAAACGGGACACTATTACTTAAAATTGAAGGTTAAGGCCTCCGCCGTTCGTCTGTCCGTCTGTCTGCCTTCAACTGTAATCTCCTAAATCGTCATAGCTAGAATGCTGAAATTTTCACAAATGATGTATTTCCTTTGCTATAACAAATACTGACATAAGATGATGGCTTGGAATAGCCTCATCATCATCATCGGACTTGTGGGAGAGCGGATGGCTCTCATCCCTAAATTCCTTTGGGCTTCCAATGACACTTGAATGGCCTCAACTATGGGCGGGGCCGTGATTATATAGCAATATTAGTCAACGCCTAGTTTTACATATATACGTTGAATTGCTACTATTTCATTCTTTCGTAGAACAATTATTCATCCATAAACTTATTAAATATATATTATTTAAAAAAGTTGTGACAAATCAAAATGGCGGGACGACTTTTCAGTTAAAATGACAAACACTAGATCAATCATAAACTAACAATTAAGCTATTCATTTGTTGAGCCAACCGTGCAATTTTGGTTTAGGCCGACCTTGGGGTCAAAGTTTTTATTCCGAACCAAGTGTCTGTATTTGTTACAACAGGTCAAGTGCTTAAACTAGGATATTACATTCTTAGGCATTCTCCTGGTACTACAAAATGAACGGTAAAACAAAATAAAACAATTTAAACTTAATTTCAAACTGTCATGGTTACGCACATAAGAAAACTAAGAAATCTCATTAAAACAAAACAACTCAAATTAGTCTATGGGTCTACACGCGATATTAGGAGTAGCAAATTACATAGCTACTTATTGCCCGACGTTTCGACTGGGTTACACCAATCGTGGTCGCGAGCGAACTGGCGCCGCCCGTCTTCGACTGCCACAGTGGTTGTGATTTCTTGATTGGGGATCAAGAAATTTGCTACTCCTAATATCGCGTGTAGACCCTTAAAGACTAATTTGAGTGTAATGGACCGCGAAAGTCTAAAATCTTACAAAACAACATGGTAAATATCCCGGACATTTTCAGTTTTATAATTTAAACTTAACACAGGATCATTTCTGACATCTATTTACCTACATTTGAATGATTACCATAGGCATAGCAGTAAAACTTTTACATTTATAGGCCCCAGTACTGGACATGTTTGTATGAAAAATTGTTGGAGGCCCGGATTATTTGTTACCCAGTGTATTACTGGCTAAAATGTTAACACTAGGTCGTACCGTGTTCTCAATCCAAGTGGTGAAGTTGGAGACGCGCGCGCTGACGCCGGGGTAGCGCGGCTGCCCGCAGCCGTGGCCCCACGACGTGATGCCCACCACCACCGTGCGGTTGATCTGCAGCACCAGCGGGCCTCCGCTGTCGCCCTGGCACGCGTCCGCGCCTGCACACCGATGTTATACAACGTGAAATTTTAGTAGTTTTTTCCCTTAGCAGGACGATTAACCTAGTATCTAGTACTATCGAATCAGGCCAGTTATTTCGTGATTTTTTTTTAATTTCAAAAATAATCAAATGCCTACTCGAGAAGCGATATTTCTTTTAAGTGATGTGACGTAATCAGGTACCGCTTGCCGCATGAAATAAATAAATTGAAAATACAGTGGTACGTGGCGGTACATCCAGTTTGCCTCACAATATATAATTAAAACCGCGCGGCTCACTCACTGCGTTTCGAGCGCATACAGAATGAGTCGGCAAGCGAATAAGCTAGTTTCCTAAGTCTGATTTTACATAAAATTTCACAATTAACAATTACATATGGGTAAATCAATAACATAAGTGAAATCGAAATTAAAATTTCTTACAAAATCAGACAATAGTAGGCATTTGAAGTTAGGTGGGAAAGTCCATTACTAAAGTGCGAAAATTCAATTAAAATACTATGCCATCTTATAAATTACAGAATTAGTAGTAACTTTCAATATGAACACATATTCGTAAACGCAACATTTGGTATACCTAGCTGCTGAAGAAAGCCCTAACGATAAGCACACAGTATATCGAGCGGTGACGTCATAGCTCGATGCGACATTTGTATGAAGCGTTTTGAGCTCGCCCAAATGATGTGCCATTGAAACTGTAACATCTCCGGGAGTTTTCCAAATATCAAACCATTCTTTTAACAGCACCTTTGCAATTGTGTTGTCCATTCATCTATAAAAAAATTAAAAAATTGAAAACTACCCTATTGTCAAACTGGGTACACTATGTCGCTCAAATATGCCCCAGCCAGAATACCAGCGCCCCAGTGGCTTCTTGTCGTTGAGGCATATGCTGAGGCTGGGATTTTTTATAATTGACCACACATTAATTAAGAACCATGTTGTATTTCATGTTTTTTTTACGTTTGTGGTTAATAAACAGCCAGCACCTTTGCTCATAGGGCTAAAACAAAACTCACCTCCGAAGTCGATGATTCCCGCACAGATCATGTTGTCGGTGACGCGGTAGGGCAGGTTGAGCGCGGCGCCCAGCGCTTGGTACCGCGACACGCACAAAGTGTGGTTCACCTTGTAGACATCCACCTCCTGCAGTACGTTGGCCAGCTGACCGCCTTCCTGAGAACAAGAACCAAGGAGGCTATGTCAGTGTTATTCATTTTGCCCTTAATCTATCCATCTCTTCACGTCAGGTTTTTGAGTTTTAAAAATCTCAGTTTTAGGCTCACTTTCTTTCTGGCAAATGTAGCAATCCTCATACCTATTTTTTTAACAAACATTTACAACTTTTTTTACGATTATTTACGATTTTGTTTTAGATCCTAATTATTAATCATTATAGCTTTAAATCAATCATGCTGTGTACACTACCTGTGGGTTTCTGTCTTGCTTTTTACACTTAAGTTATTACATATTTCTAAACTGTTAAGTGACTGTAACCTGTAAGTGTACCTTATATAAATAAATAAATAAAACAACTTTGTAAGTTAAGTATATAACTAGAAATTAAATTAAATATTCTGCAAGTAGGTACATTTAAAAAAACGCTCCAAAAAATTGTTTTTGTTTTAATTACAATCAGACGGGCCTTGAGCGCGGGACCGAAGTATTTACTACTCTTGCTACATTGGCTTCTCCAGCATTGGCTGCTGTTCGTGAGGTATCACTACACGTGGAGTATATCACCCCAAACTAACCACAGTGTTCCCTCAGCTGACGTACACAAGCGATGCTGAATCCATCTTCAAGCACAACTGGCACATTGCTGGACAGTGTTGCCGGCCTGACACCATGCAGATACTCGTGGCCCGATTCAAGAGGATTAGTACCTCAGCTCTACCCCGTACCGTAAGTCACGGAATCCCACGGTATTCCAGTTCATGTGCTTCGTTTCTCCTAAAGTCCCGGATGCTACAGACGGGGCGCGCCATTTTAAGCTATTTACGCAGGCCTTCAGGGTGGTGAGGGAACAGGCTCACTTCTTCAACAGGATCTTTTGTGTCTGATGATAAGCAGCCGTGACGTCCAGAATCCATATATGAGGTCGACTTGTACTTCAGGGCTACCATCAGATGGAGCGAAATTAACATAAAAGAACCACACTAACCACAGTGTTCCCCCATCCGACGTGTATGAGCGCCGTGTCGATGCGCATCCCGGAGCCCTGCACGGGTATGGCGGCGAGCCCGATGTTGTTGCTGAGTCTCAGCGCGGAAGCCAGCAGCAACACAGCCACGTCAGCGTCGTGCGTCACGCGACTGTACCGCTCGTGCACGATGATCGCGCTCGTCTGACGCGTCGTACCGCCTGCGGGAGAAGTGAAGGATTAAAATCCTCTCATCATCATCTGCGAAAGGGGTGTGCCAGGACCGTAGCACATGGCAGGAAGTGACCTCTGCCTCTGGGAAAAAGGCGTGATTTATGTATGTATGTATCATCAGCCCGTATACAACCCCGCTGCTGGGGAAAGGGCCTACCCAAATTTGGGCGATAAGACTTTAGTCAACCACGCTAGCCAAGTGCGGGTTGGTCAACTACACAACCTAAGAATTACTGAGTAGGTGTGCAGGTTCCTCACGATGTTTTCCTTCAGCGTTAAAGCGTCGAATAATCATACATACATATGAATTAAAATACTTTCAAATTAATTTAAATATTTTCCACTGTATATAGACATTTTTTATTGGATGTAGTCGGTATAAGGTTCAAAATCTGGTGGAATCTTTTTTACCCCATAAAGGTTAATTTACATGGGGGTAAAGTTGAATTAAAAAGATTCAGCTCGGAGTCTTTTTCGCAATAGGCAGGAGATATTAACTAAAATAAGTCTTTATGGGTCTTCACGCGATATTAGGAGTAGCAAAATTACATAGCTACTTACTGCCCGACGTTTCGACTGGGTTACACCAATCGTGGTCGCGAGCGAACTGGCGCCGCCCGTCTTCGTCTGCCATAGCGGTTGTGAATTTCTTGATCCACCCCCGAACCAGCACTAATGTCATTTGTACAGCTACCCACATCTGTCCGACACACAACACTCACTTGTCACTAGAGACGGATCCGGACCTTAATTTACCAGCACAAAGATGTTTTCACAGAAGACGAGTTCAATCACTTGCACAGGCCTAAACCTACTCAACCACCTAAACTTTATGGCTTGCCTAAGATACACAAAAGTAATATTCCATTGAGACCGATCGTAAGCCAGATCGACTCGCCGACCTATGACCTGGCGAAACATATAGCTGGAGTGTTGCAGCCATTAGTTGGGGGTACACCGTCTTTTGTGAAAGATTCATATCATTTTCGGGATATTATAAAGAACATCAGGCTAGAACCCGGAGACATTATGGTTAGTTTTGATGTTGAGTCGCTTTTTACTAATGTCCCGCTAAAGGAGTGCCTTGAGGTCATTAAGTGTAAACTGGAAGATCATGAGTTGCCTAAAGAGTATATTGTTCTGATTGAAAATTGTTTAGACGGAAATTACCTCTTATTCAGAGAGCAGTACTACCTTCAGATCGACGGAGTGGCAATGGGCAGCCCTTTGGCGCCGGTTATTGCCAATATCTGGATGGAACATTTTGAAAATCAAGCATTACGCAATGGACCTTGTACTGTGAAACTGTGGAAGAGGTACGTTGATGATGTATTTTGCATCATCAGTGGTAGTCAACTAGAGGTCGAAAAATATTTGACACATTTGAACTCGTTACACTCGAAAATAAGGTTTACATATGAACTGGAGAAAGATAGATCCTTGGCCTTCTTAGATATGAAAATTTGTGCGAAACAGGATGGGACCCTAGCTCACTCTGTATACAGAAAACCCACACACACGGACAGGTATTTACATGCCTCTTCACACCACCACCCCAGACACCTTCAATCTGTTGTGTCTTCGTTGATAAATAGGGCGTATGAACTATGTGACCCTGAGCATATACAGGCAGAGCTCGTGCATCTGAAACATGCATCCAAAACGTGCATCGAGGTACTGAAACGCAACGGATATGGGACGCCGGGGCGGACTAGAAGGCGAAATACAAGGGAAGGGAACCCAGAGGTTAATCGGCAATCAGCATTTTTACCTTATATAAGAGGTATAACGGATAAGATTGGAACAGTTCTAAAACAGTACTCCATTAAGACTGTATATGCTCCGTTATATAAAATGTCAAAAATGTTGCGTACACCGAAAGACGTTATTCCCTTCCAAACTCCGGGTGTATATAAAATCGATTGCAGCTGTGGTAGTTCTTACATTGGACAAACCAAACGGGCTATAGCCGTGAGGGTGAAAGAACATATTGCAGCTGTTAAAAATCGACAAACGAACAAGTCCGCGGTGGCTGAGCACCTATTAGAAATGGGTACTAATCATTGGATGGAGCTACATGACCCGAAGGTCCTCTCAACAGATCGTCACTATCACACAAGAATAGTGCGAGAAGCTATTGAAATTAAGAAACACAGAAATTTCAATAGGGAAGATGGATTCAAGTTATCATCGGCATGGAACCCAGTGATTAGTAAGTTCATACCGCGGAAAGTTACGTCTAATATGAACCCGGATTCAGTGAGTGTTGTGTGTCGGACAGATGTGGGTAGCTGTACAAATGACATTAGTGCTGGTTCGGGGGTGGATCAAGAAATTCACAACCGCTATGGCAGACGAAGACGGGCGGCGCCAGTTCGCTCGCGACCACGATTGGTGTAACCCAGTCGAAACGTCGGGCAGTAAGTAGCTATGTAATTTTGCTACTCCTAATATCGCGTGAAGACCCATAAAGACTTATTTCAGTGTAATGGAATGCGAAAGTTTAAAATCTTAGATATTAACTACACTGAGGGCCTACCATGAGTAGGCTATCTTACGTACCTACGTACCTACGTTAAAAACCTATCGAGTTGTTTTGTTTCATACGGCCGATTTTAGTTCTTCGCGTAACCACCAGCGGCGCTGTACAAGTTTTTCATTGACATATTTACGTAGGCGATATCGAGTGCGTAAGTTTTAAACTCATGGTAGCCCTACTGATCTCTGAAACTACTGGACTTGTTCTGACATTCACTAATAAATAGTTAATTGTACACATGGTACATTGTAGGTTATTTTAAATTATTGCTGCCAAAACCATTTCCACGCGGACGTAGTCATGGGCGGCCGCTAGTCTATGGTATAAAACAGATGACTCTGTCTGTTTATTGTGACAAAAGTCATGTTTTAGTTAATGCCATTTTCCACAAAAGTACGTCAGACATAGGAATTATTAAACCAATCAAACAAGATTTAATAATCACATGAAATATCACGAATACGAAGAATAAGTATTAACACATACCAATCAATTGATAATATCTACATACGGACATTGTAAAGATAGCGCGGTATTTCCCAGTAAATGTGTCATTTTAATTAGGTTTTGAAACAAAAAAAAAACATAATATACTTTTGTGCTATCTTTGGCTGCTTTGCAATGACTCATCTTTATAAATAAATAATCGTTTATCTTTATTTAAATTTTCTGATTAATTCACTGACGGATTAAGTCAACGCCGGACTTAGGTACTTCATGGAAGTGAAAAATGAATCTCATGAAAATAGAACAACATTCTAAACCACACCAGGTGCTTAAGTTGCATAATTGAATTGGCAAGCCCGTAAATCAATACATAGTATAAAACAAAGTCGCTTTCGCTGTATGTCCGTATGTATGCTTAGATCTTTAAAACTAAACAGCGGATTTTGATGCGGTTTTTTTTAGTAGATAGAGGGATTTAAGAGGAAGGTTTTTATGTATAATATACCCATAACGAAGACAGGGCAGGTCACTATAAAAAATAATTAGCTCACCCGAATTGAGGTTCGAAGTACCCGCCCGGATGGAGATGAGTCGAGGACTGGTGACGATTCCGTTGCTGAAAAGTTTACGATATTTTAGAATAATAAAACCGGCCAAGTGCGAGTCGGGCTCGCGCACAAAGGGTTCCGTAGCAGCAAATATAATAAAAATCAACCTATCTCAAAAACTATAAGAGATACTTTGATCAAACCAAAAATCGTTGAAAGAGTTAATTAGCATGCATCACCTCTATTTTTTTAGAATTTTATACCCCGTAGTTATAAAAATAGAGGGGGGACATACTTTTACGACTTTGAGAGCCGATATCTCAAAAACCGTTCACTTTAAGAAAAAATGTTTTTTAGAAAACTTTATATCATTTTAAAAGACCTTTCCATTGATACCCCACACGGGTATGTACATCGAAAAAAAATTTCATCCTTCAGTTACATGTATGGGGGCCCCACCCCAATTCTTTTTACTATTTAGTGTCATATTTTGTAGCGGTTCATACAACACATATTCCCATCAAATTTCATCACTGTAGTACTTATAGTTTCCGAGTAAATCGGCTGTGACAGACGGACAGACGGACAGACGGACAGACGGACATGACGAAACTATAAGGGTTCCGTTTTTGCCATTTTGGCTACGGAACCCTAAAAACCATATCAGCTACTTAATACTGTAAAGACAGTCGATAAGTTAAAAGGAGGAGAAGAAGAAATACAAGACTTACTCATCAATGAAGCAATGCGCGGCCGACAGCACGTGCCGGGCGGTGATCAGCGACCCTCCGCAGAATAGGCGCCCTCCTTGCGCAACCTGATTAAAAATAAAGTAAGGGACTTTAACTCGACGTTATTTAATATAAATAGCTGAAAAAATATTTTTAAAATAATCTACATTAATAGGATTTTTGCAAAATGACAGTGACCACAACTCCTTACAACCAATTACCATCAGCTGGAGTAAGGTCAACTCCATCTGATGGGTCGTAAGGTCTTTTTAGGTCAATAGGCACAATAGACCCTATTGAGCCTGTCATTTCGCGCCCTCAGCCAAGGTCGTTTCACGCCCGGCCTGGAGAGCTGGGATCATAGGAGGGAGGGAAAACAGGAGCTGAAAGGGTATTTCATGCCATAATGGCACGGAGCAGATTAAAGGAACTGATTCTCTTGGTCTGGGTCACCAGTGCCTGCAAGATATGCGGATGTCCTCGCTGACCAGAACGTGTTGTTCGGGAGTGGAAAGGGGAGGGCGGGACTTGTTGAAATAACGCTTCCGAGCATTCCTTATTTATTATGACGGTAGAGTATACCGACACGACACACGAAGCCTGGTTACACAAACTTGAAATAAAACGTGTCAACCGTCACTCCAAAACTCCCAACCCCAGCAGCGTTCAGTTCTCCTGCTGCAAATGCGGACGTAAGATCCAGTCTCGCATCGGCTTGTACAGCCACGAGCGCAGCTGCCGTGATAGACCGCGAGATGCTACATAAATCATCTATTATAGATGTAAAGGCCTGTATATATATATAGAGTATACCAAGACCGGTAATGTATCTACGTTACTGTAGAGTTTCAACGGCTTCAGATACCTCTTGGACACCAACAATCCGTATATGGCATATCGCTGCACCCTATCAAGGGCAACTAGCATCTAGCAAGTATTTTGCGGTGCCATTCCAGAGATGAGACCCTATCAAGGGCATCTAGCATCTAGTGAGTAGGTATTTTGCGGAGCCATCCCAGCGATGAGTACCTGAACTGTGTATGGGAATCGCTGTATGGTGGTCGCGGTCCCGCCGACGATGCGGGCGTCCCCCGGCCGCACCTCCGCCAGGTCCACCGTGGACACTGTGTACTCTTGCGCTTGGGACCCTAGAAAAGAAGAAAGAAAGAAAGAAAGATTATTCATCATCATCATCAGTCCATGAAAAGCACTCTGGTACGTGGCATGCGGAAGACATTATTCCCTCGATATTACCATACAATAAAAATAGAATAAAAGTAAAAGCGTCGATGGCCGAGTGGTTAAGGTCGCATGCCATGCGAGAGGTCGCCAGTTCAAACCCGCCACGTACCACTGTGTTTTTCAAATTTGAAATTCATATTTTGTAGGTACGATTAGTCGACGCTTTAACGGTGAAGGAAAACATCGTGAGGAAACCTGCATTCCTGCGAAGAAATTCTAAGGTTGTGTAGTCAACCAACCCGCACTTGACCAATGTCGATGACTAAGGCCTTATTGCCCTAGTTTAGGGTAGGCCCGTGCCTCAGCAGTGGGGACGTTTCCATATACATCCCCAGCAGTGGAGCCCACGGGCACGAGCAGCACGGGCCCATGCTGATGAAGATGACTATACAATAACATGATCACCATTATCAGCCATATACCCTTCTGTTGGGGTTCGAGCTTACCCTTATCTAGGGCGATCAGGCCTTTGTCAACCACTCTGACCAAATGCGGGTTGGTCGACTTCACAGTCACACACCTCATATCAGAATATTCTTACGATGTTTTTCCATCACCGTAAGAGCGACTAACATACCTACTTAACATTTGAATTTTAAATTTGAAAGCACATTGCTACATGATGGGGTTTGAACAGGCGACCACCCGAAGGTACGTAAACCCTGCAATGATCTTAAACCACTCGACCATTGACGCTATCAAACCAATTTCTTTCCAAAACGCACACGTGCAGCTTTTACACCGGTTAGAATAAAATTTGTGTATATTTATTTATATAAACCATAATTAAATCATGTTTTTAAGCGTTACGCCTAATATTTAGGGAATAGGAAATATATTAACGATATTATTGGAGAGAGAGAAGAGGCGTGCATTTGGAGAGGCCTATGTTCAGCAGTAGACAGGGACGGGCTGGTGATGCTGATGATGATTATTGGTCTGAGTTCGTAAAAATTTAGATGTTATTTTGTGGACTGATGAAAAATTATTAGGCTGCTTGCCTTACTTTAGTAAGTAGTTCTCAAGGTGAAACCCTTATATTTCCATTATGTTTATCGAAATTCTGCGACGCCATCTTTGTTTTATTAAGCGATTAATTGTTGTCACGAAGATAATATTTATTGTCCATATCAAGTATGTATTAGGGACATTACATGTAATTTGGTGTGCGATTATCGGACACGGCAAACAAGATTACTAACTGATATCGTATCCAAATGCATCTCTTTGTTAAGCTCGAACAAAATTGATTAGCGGAAGTATGGTGAAATTGGTGAAAAGCAATCAATCTTATAAATAATTTTAGATTTACACAAACATAGCACATTTTAAATATAGACAGCTCTGGACCTGATAAGGTTCGATCGAGTTGTGATAAATAACTGATAAGTGTGCGTAGATGTATTTCAGAGCATATGATATTTAAATTTAGTTTTACCAAGCCAGTGTAAAGGAGTTATTAGAAATACAAAGAATTACAAAGATAAAAATTTGAAATAAAAGAGAAATGTAGGTGTATGTGGGTATAGCGGCAAACTAGATTTTAATAAAACGTTGGATAAAATTGTCTAGGATATTCGAAAGAAGTTTCAGGTTTATCACTGTTTGCTTGTTTATCTTTTAAATCTGATTAGGCATACCTACTTATGTAGATTTTAAAGAAAAGAGTATTAGGTTGAAAAGAACATTATCTGATAGTAAAACGATACACTTATTGGCAAACAAGCTCATACCCGTGTGTGAAATCGCCTACAAAGTCTTCCAGAAAATATAAAGTAAATATTAATACCTTACTTCGATCATAACAATTGACCATCTGAATACTGACCCATGATAAGCAAATTTTTCTAATGACTCAAAATACAACTAGGTCGAAATTAGCTTGGTGATAAATTTCCTAGGTAACGAACATGTTTTTAACAATATATTGAAAAACACACTGAAAAAAATAGTATTACAGCAATTTCATTGGTGTTTAAACGTCTTAATGCATCTAAAGACGATACTTGTTCACAATTACAAATGAATTATCCGCGAAGTGCACTTAAGAAGCGGGTCAAGATTAAATTCGTTCGATCGGAAAATCCCCAGCAGTTCTCCAAAAATAGTAATTTCTTGCTTTATTAGATATATAACGGAATACTTACAGCATAGTACAGAAGCGAATAGAAGGTAACGGAGCATGTCTGCAGGTCTCGGAGCACTCACTGACGGTCGTCCCTTCGGTATCGACTGATAAATCATTATCGGAATCATTCACACCTCACACAGCGGTAGGCGTGTTTATACATTTTATGTTTTGATAAAGATAAAAAAATGATACGACCTGATTATTTGTTTTAAATACATTTATGAGTAAAGGTGTGAGCGTAGGAGTTGAGTAATGTTTTGAAGGAGTTCAGTTTTCATTTCTTTTTAAAACCTACATTTTAACAAATATTAACCATATTTCTAGCAAAGTAAACGTATTTCTGTACTTCTATTTTTATTCCATCGCATTTATAACAGTACAAACTTTTGATTCAGTGTTACAATTGGTGTAATATTATAGTGGGTAATTGAAAGTGCTAGCAGGTATTCGTTTGTCCATTTACATAAAAAAATAATAGTTCCAGGATAATCATCAAGGCGGAATTGATGAAATTATTACAGAGAAAATAAAATAACAATAAATTTTGTGCCATTATGTTTATTTTTCAGTTAAACAAAACACATTTATTGCAGCCGTCGTCGCACACACTCCGCGACGCGCTCGCAGGAACACGATACACTGTTTCGCCTTATACTTACTTTTTGTTTTATATAAAACCACATAAAGTACATAATAAAATTTAAATAAATAAGCTACGAATTAAATTATGATTCTATTATTTAAACCTCAGGCAGATAGCCTCAACAATCCATGGAATAACAAATTATGAGAAATACTTACATAGATATTCAATATCTTGCGATTTATTTGGCTTTACAATGTATCGTCTTCGCGGAAAGATAGGTCGCCTACACGACGGCGATTACTTCCAGATCCTCAAACAGTATCAGATTCCAAAATAGAGACAATAAACAATATAAAAAAATACACTAGGAATGTAAACGTGCGATAAATACAAGATACAGAATATACAAGGGATCGGCCTCACTCGCGAATAACGTAGTGTGACCGACCCTAGGACTCACAAAGATGTGGGTAGTAAAATAGAGATTTCCTAGGAGTAACACAAACATTATTCTTTAAAAAGAACTACTTGGTCGGCTCCTCAACACGTGATTTATCTACATTCGTTGGATAGGGCACAATACCAATTTTACAATTCACTATAAATCTAGAGATATACTATAAAGTAGTAACAAATTAATTTTCAAAAACAATATTTTCTTAAGTAGACTTTCTCAAATATAACTCTTAAAGTACACAGTGTAAATAAAGCTCAAAACGTACATTTTAAGTTTAAGAACGCTAGCGAAAGTTGTCAATTTTATTTACTTACGTTTAAGATATCTAGAGAATTTGATTCATAACGAGTTTCGTATTTGATTCACAATTTTGAACTAGAGAGTTGGTCTAAATAGTATGAAGAACAATTGTAAATACATTTAACTTTTTATACTAATATTTCAAAAGTACTTATATATTTTTTATTACAGTTCCTGAAATATAAAGACAGGAGTGATTACAATAGTGCTTGTTTACTCTTGTAGAAATATGTACCTATATATAGCGTTCTGAGAATAAAGCCGCGAGAAGACCCAAAGATCCCGGGTTTCATGAGGTGGCCGTAGCCGAAAACGGACGACATTATTATTTATAATAGAGATAAGAACACTGGATACAATCTTTCATAAATATTATTTATTTACTGGGCACAAGAAGTAATGCATTCGTTAGGTATTAATATAAAACAGTATAACTGCATTAGGAATGTAAGTATTACTTTGTCGCAAAGACTTATAACATAACACAAACATAGTAAACAATATAGAAGATCAATTTAAGAGATTTCATAAAGAGAGGCGAGGTTAAGTACAAAATGATCAGATCAACAAAAACAATAACAAATAGCTAATATTTGGCATATAAACGTTATATTTATACACAATAATGTTGAATATTTAGACTTACATACTATTGCTTGAATGGCACGGGTCGTGTAGTACGAACATTGTTATTAAAAGTCAAAATTATATATAACATTATGTTGTTCGAATAAATAAAAGATTCGACTCCTGTTTCATAAAAATGGTCTAAGATTACTTGCCGTAAACTTGTTACTTTAAAGTTACTGAAATGATATCAGACGTGACCAGACTCCATATTAAGATAATAAGACGAGGTTTTAAGGGACTCAATTTTGGGCAGGTAATACACTTTTGTAACCAACATCAGATGTTCAGTTCCATGAACAATGGATCAAAATGATTAAATTCATAATTTACACTTAGTGGTGGTAGTAATTGTAATTAAAATAATTTTAATGAACATTTCAGGTGAAAACTGAGTATTCTATAATAAAAATTATAGTTTTTAGGGTTCCGTAGCCAAAATGGCAAAAACGGAACCCTTATAGTTTCGTCATGTCCGTCTGTCCGTCTGTCCGTCTGTCCGTCTGTCCGTCTGTCACAGCCGATTTACTCGGAAACTATAAGTACTACAGTGATGAAATTTGATGGGAATATGTGTTGTATGAACCGCTACAAAAATATGACACTAAATAGTAAAAAAAGAATTGGGGGTGGGGCCCCCCATACATGTAACTGAGGGATGAAATTTTTTTTCGATGTACATACCCGTGTGGGGTATCAATGGAAAGGTCTTTTAAAATGATATAAAGTTTTCTAAAAACATTTTTCTTAAAGTGAACGGTTTTGAGATATCAGCTCTCAAAGTCGTAAAAAGTATGTCCCCCCCTCTATTTTTATAACTACGGGGTATAAAATTCTAAAAAAATAGAGGTGATGCATGCTAATTAACTCTGAAAGAGTTAGAAAGAGTTACGATTTTTGGTTTGATCAAAGTATCTCTTATAGTTTTTGAGATAGGTTGATTTTTATTATATTTGCTGCTACGGAACCCTTTGTGCGCGAGCCCGACTCGCACTTGGCCGGTTTTTATTCATCATAGAATAACGTTAAACGGAAATCAACAAACTTCACCACGAACCATTATTGCCCATACTAACTTATTTGATTCCTTTCCTTAGTAAACTCAGTACTACTCAGAATAACCCTTAGTTATCTATAGTAGTATAAAGTATTTTATATTCCTATCCAATGTAACAATATTCGTCACGGTCAATCTATACCTTCAAAACAACCACGTCACCTGTCACGATAAAATCTCTACATAGTAGCTTAACCTAAAAATATAATATAATATATTATGATGTCGCAAAAATCGAACTACATTTAACCATCAAAATATATATCCTTAAAATCCTGTTAGTATTGATTTCTAAGTTGGTATTTCTATATCAACATTTCTATATTCAATTTAATCGTTATCATTTGTTGCACCCAATTGCATATAATTATGACATTCTAATTGATTTCCCTACTGATTAGTATTCATTGCTAGTATTTAGAGTCCTAAGCAAATTTTCTAAATCACATTGAGTGAAAAATGTTAACCCCTCGTTCCCTAGTTCGATATTCACGACAACCAAAAACATCGCCACCGCACAACGCAATAACAACAAAAGTAAGGCCCCGGGTCGAGGGCTTAAATAAACTATAACTTACATTATAGGTAACGGATTTGAGCTAAACAATTGCACATACAAATTATTACTTTAGGGGAAGCTTATGAACGGACGTAATATGGGTGTTCATTTTGTTTAGGATTGCACAAAAAATAATATAATAATTGAGCCTGAAGTCTGAATAAAGGCTGATTCCAATGATATGTTTAAACATACATACTAGATATATTTTAAATAAATATTTCAAATCGATCGAATCGAGAATAACACAAGTTCTTTTTGATTCGACTTCAAATACAACTAAATATATTGACATACATGTAATATTTTTAGTGTTTCAATAGTATGAAATATTAAATAATGTGTCCATAAACTCCCCACTACACCCACCCTCCTAACGCTATGAACACTAGTTAAACAAAGTCGCGTTTTGTTCTGAATTATTTACCGTATTGCCAAATCGTTCACAACACGTCACACAAGTTTACTTGGGTAACATTTCCATATATCCGTCAGCATTCTTGTCTCCTTGATATATGGACCATAATATATAATTATATAAATAAAAAAGGCAGTGAAAGGGTCAAAATATACATCGATATAACATAAAAACAAGTCATACAATAAGATAGATAAGATTAAATAAGATATGACAAATTAAAATTATAGCAGAATAAAAAAATGCATAATATTATGTCGTCGAGCAGTAAGTATTTCTGTACGCTGCTCAACACATGAAATAAATAAAATCACAGTTGCTAATGGATATATGAAAACGTTACATATACAAAATTCATTTAGAATAACTACGAAGTTCACATTATTTGTCATCAAAGTCATATAATCTGCACCGCCTTTCCGTTCGGAAATGTGCGGCAGATGCAATATTAACAATATTAGATCTACTATACTTCTAAAGGTTCAAATCCTTGGCTAGTCACAAGATAACAATAGTTAAATATCTGAGGATATGTTAATAGAAGTCTATCTACAGATAAATAGATGAGATTTATTTCTAAACTCTATAAAACATAATAATTTCTAATGAAAATATCTGGTTTGTTTTTATATTGCTTATATTATGTATAGTTAAAGATGGTTCATTTCAATAATATATTTAAAAAAATCATATACAATAAAGATAAAGTAATATCTGTAGATAACAAAATTCCGTGGCGCACGTAATATTAGTTTGGACTATGTGTCAAAGGAAACCGAAGCTATGTAGTCATGAATTAATATGTATGTAAATATATTATTACTTATATTGTGCGGTTCCGATTTATAAATCCTAGTTTCTAGTACAAGAGACTGTAACGATGCGTCAATATCTTTTTGTTATACTCATAATAACAACTACCAACTAATATAACTGACAAGAGTTACTTCTTAATATAGTTTTAAGTTTTCATGTTTTCCTAGTTTTTACTGAATGGACAACCATGCAAACTGTTCATTAGCACTTGGTCCTTCGAGCCGAATAATTTATTTTATCTATTGATGTATCATTAGGGCTGGGATTGGGTATAATTTTAAAACAATTTTCTACTCCCCAGCTAGCTCAGTAAACCTGAAATTCTTTTTAAAGTTGTCAGTAGTAGTCTCACAAAAAACAGTCTGGTGTATTTAGGTATGAGGTGTAAGTTTACAAACATAATTAACTACACAACACTAAAATAATAATCTGAGAAGTTGACACAATAGATAATAAGCCCGCTGACGATTGTAATAAATATATCGATTTCCAAATTTTAATAGAATTTACAGAGAAAAATATTATTATACCTATATTCATACAAACATATCTTTAAAGATTACCAACCCAAGATAAAAATGTTTTGATTTTAAATATTTTTTTAATTCAACGTAGGTGACAAACCTATAGGTTTATAATTTGATAAATAGCCCATAATAACCTATAGCTTTTTAAATAGATTTTAAGAGAGTGACAGTAGTTGTCACTTTACTATAACCACGCGACTTCATCTTATAATAGCATCTGTTTACTTACAGCTGATTTTGTCAGCGGGCATCTAGGGTTACATCATCTAGTGTTGTGTAATTAGTCCTGTTTGTGTGTCTGTCTGTCGGCTCACGGGGGCAGGTTCATCTGCAGGCTCTGCAGGTACGCCGATGTCGAGTTGAGTAAACCGATGCGTTGCTTTTGCTTCCTTTGCTCCGTCATCTGGGGAATAGAGGTTTGGTTAACTACTGCTTAGGTTATGTTTGTATGGCGTCTTTATAATATGTTGGTGCGCATATTGTCAGTACACATGACGGGTCCGACTAGACCCCGATCCGACCCTGATTTTAGACAAGCATAATGCGCGCCTTATGCTTGTCTAAAATCTTGATGAAATATAAATAAATAAGGAATTCCGAAGAAAAATTAAGTATGTTTCGTCCACTTGTCTCCGCTTTAAAACACAACGAAGAACTTTATATTTTTAGTGACCATGATTGATAACTTTGCTAACGTGATTCGGGATTCGTTATTCTGCTAATAGGCGATATGAGTGCAAAGTGCGCGCCATTTGTTGGTCACTGTCGGAATCGGAAGTAGGAGTCCTGGTACATCGGTACCTGCAGTTGCGATGGTATTTCTGATAGCGCCATCTGTTGGTGTCGGGTGGAACTAGTAAAGACTGTCTGACAACGCCATCTATTGCTTGAAAGAGGAACTTTGTCCTGCAGCGCGCGCAGCTCCAGCTGGGGACTGCCGGTGCGTTGCCATGGGACCGCTCTAGCTCGTAGTTACCTGGTCCCGCAGCTCGGTGAGCAGGTCGGTGAGCGTGCGCACGGCGAGCGGCGCGCGGTCGAGTTGCATAGCGCTATCTGTTTGTGGCGGGTGGAACTAGTATAGACTGTCTGACAACGCCATCTATTGATTGCAGAAAGAGCTTAGATCTGCAGCGCGCGCAGCTCCAGCTGGGGGCTGCCGTTGCGGTGCGTTGCCATGGGAACCGCTCTAGCTCGTTGTTTCCTTTTTTTATACTAGGCTAACAAGATGACCTCACTCCACCTGATGATAAGCGGTAGTGAGATCCAAATATCAGGTCGACAGGCACAATAAATAGATCATATTGAGCCTGTCGCCCTCACCTTGAAGGCCTGCTTAAATGCCGTTTCACGCCCCGCCTGAAGAGCCCGGGATCATAGGAGGGAGGGAAAATATGAGCTGCAAGGGTATTTCATATCTAAATGGCACGGGGCAGAAATGAGGATCTAAACCTCTTAGTCCGAGCGCCTGCATTGTATGTGGATGGCAGCGCTGTCCGGCACGTGTCGTTCGGGAGTGGGGCGGGGAGGGAGGGACTAGCTGAAATAGCTCTTGAGAGCATTCCCCATTATAGAGACGGTAGAGAACACTTAGACCGGCTCGTTGTTACCTGGTCCCGCAGCTCGGTGAGCAGGTCGGTGAGCGGCGCGCGGTCGAGTTGCATAGCGCCATCTGTTTGTGGCGGGCGGTAACTATAGACTGTGTGACAACGCCATCTATTGCTTTAAAGAGGAACTTTGTCCTGCAGCGCGCGCAGCTCCAGCTGGGGACTGCCGTTGCGTTGCCATGGGGACCGCTCTAGCTTGTAGTTACCTGGTCCCGCAGCTCGGTGAGCAGGTCGGTGAGGGTGCGCACGGCGAGCGGCGCGCTGTCGAGTTGCATAGCGCCATCTGTTTGTGGCGGGCGGTAACTATAGACTGTGTGACAACGCCATCTATTGCTTGCATGAGGAACTTTGTTCTGCAGCGCGCGCAGCTCCAGCTGGTTGCCATGGTAACCGCTCTAGCTCGTAGTTACCTGGTCCCGCAGCTCGGTGAGCAGGTCGGTGAGGGTGCGCACGGCGAGCTGCGCGCGGTCGAGTTGCATAGCGCCATCTGTTTGTGGCGGGCGGTAACTATAGACTGTCTGACAACGCCATCTATTGCTTGCATGAGGAACTTTGTTCTGCAGCGCGCGCAGCTCCAGCTGGGTGTGACAACGCCATCTATTGTTTGCAAGAGGAACTTTGTTCTGCTCGCAGCTCCGACTAGCCGCTGCTGGTGCGTTGCCATGGCAACCGTCCTAGCTCGTAGTTACCTGGTCCCGCAGCTCGGTGAGCAGGTCGGTGAGGGTGCGCACGGCGAGCTGCGCGCGGTCGAGCTGCGCCTGCAGAGCGCGAAGCTCCAGTTCACCGCCGTCGCCTTCGCCGCCGCCCACTAGCGATAGCGCGCGGAGCCGCGGGAACCATTCAAGGTTGTTTGACTGGAACGATAGCATTTTATTAAGTAAAGAAAACAAATCTCACAACATCACATTCTTTCTGGTATCGAGATCAACGAGTACTCATTTAAAGAATTTTTTAAAATGTCACAACATTACGCACTTTCTGATTTCAAGATGAGCACTCATAAGATACGAAACAACAGTGGTATATTACAATCTTTTTTTTTCTTTTCCTAACGATGATGACTTGGATTGCCTCGACATCGTCACCGGTCTTGCGAGGGAGCGGATAGCTCTCACCTCTAAAATACTACAATTGGTAAGTCAGTCAGTTTCCACATGGTAACGCAGCGGCTTCGCCTTAGTCACGGTGCCGCCGTCCTAGTTTAGGGGTATTTGTTGGTATACACCGCACACTGCGGTTGGAAATATACATCTATCTATACAACTAAATAAAATTGAAGTCTGTTATATTAAAATACAGACTTTTTACTACATGCGTATGAATCTATATCGGGTACCAATAACAAAAACACAATTAAAAGATAAATTTAAAATTTGACAATTAAAAGATGTTTTTTCTGTCTGTCTTTCTGTCTATTTGTTTCCGCTAATCTTCGAAACGGCTGGACAAATTTTAACGGGACTATTTCTAATAGATACTTAATTTTACAAGTTATATTATAGGGTATATTAACAACTCATTGCCGCCAAAACCATTTCCACGCGAACGAAGTCGTGGGCGCCCGTTAGTCAGATATTATATAAAGTTCTGAGCTGATAGAAAGTTACTAAAGACAACCATATCCAAACTTTAAGAAACCATTCCTTCAGGTCCTGCTACACAAACCTACTTTTTGTAGCAGGTCAATCCTGTTGATTCTCAAAAGCGGTTCAAACTTGACCCTTATCACCTTGATCATAGCGTGCACGTAGCTCTCGGGCCCGGTGAACTCGGTGGGGTCCTTGACGCGCACCAGCACCATGAAGTACAGGTAGTGCCACATGTTGTGTTCGCTTTTTATGTGTTCCTCGAACGAGACCGTCTTGTTGTCGAACGCTGTTCTGTTCAATCCTGTGGGAGAGTATGTTGATTAGATAACAGGGTAAATATAGGCGATTGTTTCATATGAGAAGTGACTAAAATATTTGCTTCAAAAATGAGTACCAATTTTCCACCCGAACAAACATAGAATGCAAATTAAAAATACTCTTTCTTCTTAAAGAAGAAGAGAAGAATTTCTCGGACATTGGCTGTGATAATCACTTAAACATTAGTCGGGTGACGAAGTCCACTTTCAACTAAGTGACTAAGGCCTTATCACCCGTGTCCCAGTAGTAGGGACGTACTCGTATATGGGCTGATGATGATGATGTTCACTTTCAAGTGTTTTGTATATGTATCTAGTAAATATTTTTAAATATTGTGAAATTTGAAATTCATATGTACGACTATTCGATTCTTTAACGGTGAGGACATCGTGAGGAAACCTGCACATCTAAGAAGAAATTCTTAGGTTGTGTAGTCAACAAACCCGCACTTGGCCAGCGTGGTTGACTAAGGCCTTATCGCCCCAGTTTATTGTAATGGCCCGTGCCGTAAGTTTAAAGCAGTTAAGCTTTACTAATCACATCATTCACAGGTAATGTTAACGCATAGAGACTTATCAAGATCAAGATCAATATCTCTCACCGCATATAAAGCATGTGCTCTTTAATATCGACTCCTTCTGCTGTTTCTCGCTACGCAGGTCCGCGAACGTGTCGATGATGACGCCGAAGATCAGGTTCAGCACGATGATGATCACCACGAAGAAGAACAGCAGGTCGTACACCACGCGCGCCACGAACAGCGGCTCCTGGGGACGAACGAACATACATTTTTACCGTACTGATTTTCACCTGAATCTAGATATATATAAAAATTAATTGCTGAAACTAAAAACTAGGGAGCAGTCTATGGGGGGAGCGGTCGGTGGGGGGGGAGCATTCAATGGGGGGGGGGAGTAGTCTACGGTGGAGGGTCTCACCTGGCCGGTGGGAGTGGTCTGTGTGTGTCTCTCCTGGCTATGTCTATGGTGGAGGGGAGGTCTCACCTGGCTATGTCTAGTCTATGGTAGAGGGAGCAGTCTATGGGGGGAGCAGTCTATGGGGGTGGAGCATTCAATGGGGGGGGGGGGGGAGGCTACGGTGGCGGGTCACACCTGGCCGGTGGGAGCGGTCTGTGTGTGTCTCACCTGGCTATGTCTATGGTGGAGGGTTGGTCTCACGTGGCTATGTCTACGGTGGGGGGTCTCACCTGGCTGGCGGGCGCGGTCTGTGTGTGTCTCACCTGGCTATGTCTATGGTGGAGGGGAGGTCTCACCTGGCTATGTCTATGGTGGAGGGGAGGTCTCACCTGGCTATGTCTATGGTGGGGGGTCTCACCTGGCTGGCGGGCGCGCGCAGGATGTCGCCGATGCCACCGCCGCTCCTCAGGCCCTGGTTGAGCGTGGTGACCGATGCACATGATGAGTGAGTCACAGGTACTGGGGGGGGGGGGGGGTAGGGGGCAGTCTATGGTTGAGGGGAGCAGTCTATGGGGTGGAGCAGTCTATGGGGGGAGTAGTCTATGGGGGGAGCAGTCTATGGTGGAGGGTCTCACCTGGCCGGCGGGAGCGGTCTGTGTGTGTCTCACCTGGCTATATCTACGGTGGGGGGTCTCACCTGGCTGGCGGGCGCGCGCAGGATGTCGCCGATGCCGCCGCCGTTCCTCAGGCCCTGGTTGAGCGTGGTGACGATGCACATGATGAGCGAGTCGCAGCTGCGCTCGCGCAGGTCCCCGCCCACGGACACGAAGCGGCCGCGCGAGCAGCTGTCGCCCGGCAGGTACTTGTCTGCGGGCGAGGAGCAGTCTGACGTGGAGAGGTGCGGGTCGTCGTCGTCTGGGGAATAATAATATGATAGATGACGAATAACCCATAATAAGACACGGGGAAAATAGTTGCCACCAGATTTTGAACCTTATGTAGTTGTAATACCGGCGAAAACCAATGAAAAAATTCTATATGCTGTATTTGATCAAGGGTTAAGGATATTTATTTATTTGTTCATTCAAAGTCCACAGCTCTTAAATAAAAATTACATATAATCTTCTAAATTCTAAATCATAAAGCAAATGACGGATTTTATATTACAAAATATAATGGAGACATAACAGAGGATGGATATCTGTTACAAAATGTGATGGCGAATGTTCATAATGTCTAGTAAATATGTCAAAGTCAAAATACCTTTCTTTATGTATAGGCATTTACAGGCACTTATTAATTGTCATTACAGTAAATTGATAAGTGATTTAACCGGTTCGGAAAGCTATTCTACCGAGAAGATACCGGCAAGAAACTCGATAGTTACTCTTTATCCCATTATGTAACTTAGAACCTTTATAAATTGTATACCACGTTTGTAATTCGATTTGTTATACATCTTAATTTGGTTCAATTATACACTCATCTCGTCTGTCTATATAAGGTGTAAGCATTTTAGAAATAGATAAAGTATTTCCATTGCAGTAGATAAATTAACTAAGGGTACAAAGTTTTTAAGTAGACAAAGTAGTTTAGTATATTAAATTCATACCCGTGTATTATAGTAACAGAGCCCACGACCAAAACCATGTCTCATAGCAATACGGCAAAAACCCTATAAAATCTTTAGATTGTATGATTCTGAACCCGACTAGGTATATAGTAACGGTCGAAAGTGTAGCAACTGCGTGGGAGGCCATTTCTGCTGTGTCAAAAAAAGAAGGCAGTCGGTATTATAGCAATACGTCTGATAGTGATAATGTACATAGATTTTATAATTGTATTACGAAAAAGTTTGTTTTCAGACATTTTGTGCGTAGCACATAGCCTGAGCGCATTTTTGAAAATGTCAACAAATTTAGCCGACCTGTATCATAGCAATACGGATAATTTTTTTTTTAACTTTTCGTTTTGCTGCCTTGATTACCAAAAAACCTGTTTTTAGACACTTTAAGTGTAGCATATGGAGTATATGCTAAAACGAAAATAACAAGTGTGCTTTAAATAAAACCAAAACTATCAAATCAATCAGTATTTAATTTCAACAGCCTCATCGCTTGTTACGCCCTGCCCCTTTCTTACTATTATTCATTGGTTTCATTCAAGATACCTCAATACGATTCTTAAATGATATCTGAGTATCGAAAAGTTGTCTGATAGAAAAGATGCTACACTTCATTTGTCTGATATAAATTTTTTGCACATGTGGACAACTTATTCTATCATGTCTAGCAATTTTCAGACATATTGCTATGATACCGATCGGTAAAATTTGTTAACATTTTCAAAACGGTCTCAAAATTTTATGCGTCCACATTTCCGTCTGAAAATTGTTTTGTTCGCATCAAATAACCAAAATTTACTAATAAAAAAGATTTTCAGACGTATTGCTATGAGACATTTTTTTTGTCTCATTTTTAATTTTTTTAAGTGATTTTACGGGTTTGCGCTACACCACTAACGTCTGAAAAATATGTTTCCGGTATCTCAGAATCATCATTTAACTACAGTCTGCAAATCAGACATATTGCTATGATGCAGTTCGGTAAAATTCTTTGACAATTTTGAAAATTCGGTCAGATCAAACGCTACGCGGAAAATGTCTGATATTGGTATTTTCGAGTTCAGAATAATCTTATCTATCGATTTGATGCGGTTTTGGCCGTATTGCTATGAGACAAAAATTTTGGTCGTGAGCTCTGTTACTATTAAGGGCGCATTCAAATTGCGGTTTCATCACGTTCAGTAATGTCTCTTAGCTGACGACACTCACCGTCGAGCCGGTCGACGCTGACGAGGAAGTGCTCCCGGAAGAACATGTAGCCGACTATCGAGAACATGTAGACCAGCACCAGCGCCAGCACGGCCGTCAGCAGGATCGACCGGCCGTTGCGTGTCACTGACCGCATCACGTTCAGTAATGTCTCTTAGCTGACGACACTCACCGTCGAGCCGGTCGACGCTGACGAGGAAGTGCTCCCGGAAGAACATGTAGCCGACTATCGAGAACATGTAGACCAGCACCAGCGCCAGCACGGCCGTCAGCAGGATCGACCGGCCGTTGCGTGTCACTGACCGCATCACGTTCAGTAATGTCTCTTAGCTGACGACACTCACCGTCGAGCCGGTCGACGCTGACGAGGAAGTGCTCCCGGAAGAACATGTAGCCGACTATCGAGAACATGTAGACCAGCACCAGCGCCAGCACGGCCGTCAGCAGGATCGACCGGCCGTTGCGTGTCACTGACCGCATCACGTTCAGTAATGTCTCTTAGCTGACGACACTCACCGTCGAGCCGGTCGACGCTGACGAGGAAGTGCTCCCGGAAGAACATGTAGCCGACTATCGAGAACATGTAGACCAGCACCAGCGCCAGCACGGCCGTCAGCAGGATCGACCGGCCGTTGCGTGTCACTGACCGCATCACGTTCAGTAATGTCTCTTCGCGGTACACAATGTCCAGAAGCTGGGGAAGATAACACATTATCAGGACATACATACACTATGAACTTTTAGTTATTTCGTAAAATAAATAAAAAAAATATATAATTTTTTTCAAAAAATCGTGAGAAACGACAGTGTTTTTAAGTTATGTGAAATTATCAGGTAGTGTTTGCCACGTTAAATTGATGATTAAAGCTAAAGAAGCTCTACGCTCTATAAAGCGCTTCGAGCGTGCTTTGGAATCTACACTAATATTATAAAGAGGAAATATTTGTATTTTTGTATGTTTGTAATGAATAAACTCAAAAACTACTAGACCGATTGCAATAATTTTTACACCATTAGAAAGCTGCATTATTCAGAAGTAACATAGGCTATATTTTATCCCGATACGGGAAGTAGTTCCCTCGGGACGCGGGTGAAACCGCGTGAAACAGCTAGTTTTTAATAAAAACTACACTCTTCTATTTTACTTGCTTAATTTTTTTTATGTATGCATTAAATTCAGAATTCAATGTATGTCTCAGCATTTTCTACGTTCGCTATTCATATTCGCAACATATAAGCGGGGGGTCCCCGCTTAGTCTAATAACATATAAGACTGAGCGGGGACTAATTTTGAAGTTTACACCCGTTTCGTTTTAAAAGTTAAGTGCTTTTTTTTTGATAATTGCCTCGCTTATTTGATGCATTATTGTTCTTTGTTATGGACATATGCTAAAATGCACTAGAGCAAAGACATAAAAACCATAAAAATATCCTTACCAAAACCGAGAAGAAAAACGGATGTGCACATATTCCGAGGAAGCAAAAGACGAGGTACACGCTGTGGTAGAGCAGCTCCGGGTCGGTGAGCACGTTGCGCGTGGACTTGGACAGCGTGCCCTGGTTGCCCATGATGCTCACCAGGTGGATGCCCTTCACCACTATCTATTGACAAAGTTGGGTTGTGTACATAGAGTAATGTATAGGAGCAGAGATAGTACCTTGAGTGACAACGCTCTAAATATATCAATTTTTGTCAAAGGTCAAATCACAAAAGGTGTTATACTTTCTTATGCGTCCTGGTTGCCCATGATGCTCACCAGGTGGATGCCCTTCACCACTGACAAAGTTGGGTCGTGTGAATAGAATAACACGCATAGGGTTTTATCAATGCTCAGGTTACATATGAAGCTCATCAAATGGATGTCTTCTTATCACTATTTATATGGACAGGTCAAGATCAGTTATAGTATTTTTCACTTAGGTACTTTACAATCTTAGTTGCCAACATAGGTATGGTATAAATGCTGGCTAGCAGCACACACGTACTCGTTCTTCAGTATACACGTAGCCTCGTACGTTGATAGCTGGCTTCAAAACCATCAAAAACGAAAAAACAAAACTTGGTCCTCCGAGCCGGATCATTCATCAAATCTCACCAGCAGTAAAGTTACTCACGCATAACATGCCCAGGCACCAGAGCGTGGGCTCGGGCCCGAGCGAGTATATGAGGCGCACGATGCCGCTCGCGAGCAGCGCGCGCACGCCCGACGAGCGCGGCAGCCACGCCAGACACGCTCCACACTAAGTATACTCACGCATAACATGCCCAGGCACCAGAGCGTGGGCTCGGGCCCGAGCGAGTATATGAGGCGCACGATGCCGCTCGCGAGCAGCGCGCGCACGCCCGACGAGCGCGGCAGCCACGCCAGACACGCTCCACACTAAGTATACTCACGCATAACATGCCCAGGCACCAGAGCGTGGGCTCGGGCCCGAGCGAGTATATGAGGCGCACGATGCCGCTCGCGAGCAGCGCGCGCACGCCCGACGAGCGCGGCAGCCACGCCAGACACGCTCCACACTAAGTATACTCACGCATAACATGCCCAGGCACCAGAGCGTGGGCTCGGGCCCGAGCGAGTATATGAGGCGCACGATGCCGCTCGCGAGCAGCGCGCACGCCCGACGAGCGCGGCAGCCACGCCAGACACGCTCCACACTAAGTATACTCACGCATAACATGCCCAGGCACCAGAGCGTGGGCTCGGGCCCGAGCGAGTATATGAGGCGCACGATGCCGCTCGCGAGCAGCGCGCGCACGCCCGACGAGCGCGGCAGCCACGCCAGACACGCTCCACACTAAGTATACTCACGCATAACATGCCCAGGCACCAGAGCGTGGGCTCGGGCCCGAGCGAGTATATGAGGCGCACGATGCCGCTCGCGAGCAGCGCGCGCACGCCCGACGAGCGCGGCAGCCACGCCACCAGCGCCGCGCCCACGCCCGACACGCTCCACACCACCAGCGATAGGTGTTGGCCTAGTTCTATGGGCAACAATTGCTAATTCAGCCATTGTATATAGTATCACTACATAGTATAAAACAAAGTCGCCTTTTCTGTCCCTATATCCCTATGTGCGCTTAATTCTTTAAAACTTTTTAGAAGAAGTTTTTATTTTTCCTGTGTTTGCATCAAGGCAAAAAATATGAGTTGGTCAGTTATGAGGATAGACTGAACTTTTTTAAGATCTCCTCACTACAAAACCGTCGATGGGTAGCTAATCAAGTATTGTTATTCAAAATATTAAATAACCTTATCGACTGTCCTAAATTTATCAGCCAAATAAATTTCAAAATTCCTCGACCAAATTCTAGAATCATTAACTTCAAACCCTTTTCATTAAAAAAATGTAAGACTAATTTGGGCACTCATAGTGTTTTTTACAGAATGTGCAACGACTACAACAATGCTTGTACGTCTATTAATTTGTATGGCCCCACTTCGACAATGTTTAAAAAAAATGTTATATTTAATTATTTCCTGATTGTGTGTGTACATTCTTTGTAGCAATAATTAATTGTTATTTACGTCATTTTAATATTTATTTATTATTTATATACAGGGTGTCCCAAAAAGTAGTGTCAAGCGGAAGTCCTGAGATAGAACACCCCGTGGGGCATCCGAAACACCCCCATGTATGTTCCGCGATTTTTTATAGTTTTCGAGTTATGATTGTTTTTCTAAAATTTTGAGAACAACTGACCTAATCGACTAAAAATATTGTAGAGAAAAAAGTATTTGATTTTTTTGAGTAATTCTTTTTGCAAATAAATTTTCATAAGTTTTTCTTTAATACCATAAATATTTGTCTCCATAACTTATATGGAAATCATCAAAATTATGGTACAAACTGAAAAGTTACTTTCTGTAAATAATGTCTTACAATCTTAACGTAAAATTTACAATATTAGGAGGTAGTTGCATGGCTCCTAAGTAACTTTAAAAACTGAGCTAGACTCTCAGCTTTCATAATCATTAATAAAAACTGGTACTTAATGGGCTACTTTTGCTGAAATCGGACTTCAAAGACAGAGAGGTGGAAAAATCATAAAATTTGCCATTTGAATACGAAGTATTTGGACATTTAATTATTTCTAAAGTTAATAAGATTGTTAACAATCAAAATTATACCAGAAATGCTAAGAAATAACCACTTGAAAGTTTAATTTGTGAAACTTAAAAAAATTAATTAAGTTTAAAAATGGGAACTTTATTAAAAAAAAAGTTATCGTTTTTGATTATTTATTGTAAAAAGTTTATAAGTAAAAGTTTATTAAAGTCCGTAAAGAAAGCAAAGTTCGTCAAGTTCGTCGTAACAAAGGTATTGCATGTGAAAACAGTGTTAGCGCAATGAAACTTAAATTAAACAAAAAAAAAACATCCAAATGTTTGCATCTGAGTGCTCCTGTATTAAATTTAGGTTTGTTAACAAACTGACTAACTTTCGGAATAATAAAATGTCCAAATAATACTTCGTATTCAAATGGCTAATTTTATGATTTTTCCACCTCTCTGTCTTTGTAGTCCGATTTCAGCAAAAGTAGCCCATTAAGTACCAGTTTTTATTAATGATTATGAAAGCTGAGAGGCTAGCGCAGTTTTTAAAGTTCTTCTTATATTTTTAATTTAACGTTGAAATTGTAAGACATTATTTACAGAACTTAACTTTTCAGTTCGTACCATAATTTTGATATTTTCCATATAAGTTATGGAGACAAATATTTTAGGCATTAAAGAAAAACTCATGAAAATTGATTTGCAAAAAGAATTACTCATAAAAGTCAAATACTTTTTTCTCTACAATATTTTTAGTCGGTTAGGTCAGTTGTTCTCAAAATTTTAGAAACATAATCATGACTCGAAAAGGATAAAAAATCGCCGAACATACATGGGGGTGTTTACATGGGGTGTTGGATGCCCCACGTGGTGTTCTATCTCAGGACTTCCGCTTGACACTACTTTTTGGGACATCCTGTATATCCTTTTTATTGTTTTTGTAGTTATGTAAATTTTCACATGCTGTTGCTATTGCTGCCAGATTGACTGTTTTTAGGGTTCCGTAGCCAAAATGGCAAAAACGGAACCCTTATAGTTTCGTCATGTCCGTCTGTCCGTCTGTCACAGCCGATTTACTCGGAAACTATAAGTACTACAGTGATGAAATTTGATGGGAATATGTGTTGTATGAACCGCTACAAAAATATGACACTAAATAGTAAAAAGAATTGGGGTGGGGCCCCCATACATGTAACTGAGGGATGAATTTTTTTTTTGGATGTACATGCCCGTGGGGGGTCTCAATGGAAGCGGCTTTTAAAATGATATAAAGGTTTCTAAAAGGCATTTTTCTTAAAGTGAACGGTTTTTGAGATATCAGCTCTCAAGTCGTAAAAAGTATGTCCCCCCCCTCTATTTTTATAACTACGGGGTATAAAATTCTAAAAAAAATAGAGGTGATGCATGCTAATTAACTCTTTCAACGATTTTTGGTTTGATCAAAGTATCTCTTATAGTTTTTGAGATAGGTTGATTTAACTGTAATTTTGGTTAAGTTATTGTGCTTACACTGAAAACGATGGCTGAACCTTATAAGATAGATCAAAAAATATACTACAGTATTGTACACCTTTAAAAATCCGCGATGATATAAAATCTTTATAATGTAGGTACTTTTTACGAGAAATATTAGCTTATTCAAGCAATACGCCATTAATCCTTATCCAGTAATGTACCTTAAATACATTGTGCATTTGATAAAGTTTAATATTACAAATGTGATTGTTGAGTAATAATAGGTTAAACATATCCATCGAACCAATATTTTTATTATATTTGCTGCTACGGAACCCTTTGTGCGCGAGCCCGACTCGCACTTGGCCGGTTTTTTGTGTACGCAAGTTGTGTTTGCCTGTAATTGTTTTTCACTATATTTATAATTTTTAGGCTAATGTTGTTAATTTTATGTTGTGGTGTTAAAAATGTTGGCAGACCTTATAAATAAATAAATAAAACTAGGCAACGGATTTTGTTGCGGTTTTTCCAAAAGATATAGTGATTCAAGAGGAAGGTTTGTATGTAAAATTTACCCGAAGCGAAGCAAGGGCGGGACACTAGTTTGAAATAAAACTAATTTTATGGATTAATATCGCGTATTGGTATTCTAAACATAACCTAAGGATGTTGTGAGTTCTGTATGCGTGAACCGGAACACGCAAAATATCACACCAAATGACGGTAGAAATTAAACTTACTAATGAAGCGCTGTAAAGAGCTCGAAACGTCGGATCTCTAAATAATGTTTAGAATACCGATACACGCGAGTTTAATCCGTAAAATTAGTTTTATTTCAAATGTGTAGTGCTAGCGCAAATAATAGACAATACATTGTATAGTACGTAGAAACAGGCTAAAACTATGCCGGGAACTACATTATCAACGCAACGGATAAATGCTTTAGGCAGAAGGAAAAATCCAATCGTAATAAGGTATTATTTTCCGACGACCTGGTGAAGATTGCTGGATTTTGTTGGATGCAGGTGGACAATTTTGAAAGAGACCTTTGCTCAGCAGTGGGCTACAATAGGCTAAGATGATGATGATGATGAATTTTATTACTTACCGTAAGGTCCATAGCCAATGTAAAATTTGTGCCCATTATTAACCGTTATATGACCGTGTATGATCAATCACATTGTAAATTTATATCTCCAATACAAATAAATAAAAATGAATTTTTATCTAATAATAATAATAATACTAAAGGCGTAGGGATGTGACGACCCCACCGCCCTGGTGAGAGTCGCTGATTTTCGCACCATGAAAGTCAGCAACTCTCTACCAGTGCAACCAGTCTCCCCAGGGCAGCTTGTGGCGGGCTGATTGGGAATGACACCCCTTGGGACCCGTGCCTCTTGAGAGTCGACCAGGCCCCTCTCTCCGCTTGCCTTAGTTGGCCGGTAGGAGTGGACCCCACGGGGGCCGCAGGACTCTCACCTCTGCCTTGCCTTAGCCGGCCGGACAGAGTGGGGCGTCAGAGCTACATGCTCGCAGGGTGGAAGTGAAAGATGCATAAGTCGCGAGTTGGCACAGTGGCGTTATGCCACTGGGTATAAAGCGGTGTACACCTCTCGGCACCCTGAGCCGCTCACAATAATGTTGCCCCCCGTCGCTCCGGCCCCGTGCCTTGTGTGTTCGCCCATTGGGGGGCCCATGACAGTGAGTGGCGAGTCACCACCTGCCCATTTTATTCGTGTTTTTAACATAGATCGGGGCAGGTGCCATAGTCTTTCCCATAGTCCCGGTTACCCAGTCCATCAGCACCTCAACCCTATAGCCCAGATTCTTTGTTTTTCCACTCCATTCCATAGTCCTGCACTGACCGGGGGTTGTCCTTGGCTGCATTTTATAGTGTATACAGGGATAATCGTCGGCTGGTGCCACATTACATATTAAGATCATACAAGTCATTAAAGGGCCTCTACGTGTTGGCTTTGGCCCCACGCACGCCTCCCAAAAATCCGGGACTCTGTAGTCCCGAGCATTGGAAATGACTGATAATAATAATACTGAAATATGACTGTAGGCCGCCTTTAAATATTTGTTTTCTAAAATTTAAATAATGCTAAAATATTTTTTACAAATACGCCCAGAAACGAAATAGGCCTATTGAGAAATTAGTAGTATTTAAGATTCATAAGATTGGACTCACTGGGATTTTCGTCTTGGAATGGGTAAAAGAAAGCAACGATGACATTGATCAGCACTGCGAAGTTGAACAGTATGTTGCTCCACAGAGACATGTAGGAAGACACCCAGAACAGAAAAGGTTGCCCTGGAACAACGAAAACGAATTTGTTACAGTCAAATATGTGTCAAAAGTTATTTAAGAAACACATACATAGCACTAAAAATATATCTCAAAGTTATGCAAATTGTTTTGTACATTACCTCTAAGTTTTTTCTGCCACTTCATTTCGTGGAAGAGATTGTCAAGTCGATTAAAGAAATCGGCTACCTTACTGCCCTGATCATCACGTTCCGCGCTCTGCAATCGAAAGGAGTTTTAATTTAAATAATAGAATTCGGCTTATAATAAACTAGCTGTGCCAGCGACTTCGTTCGCGTCCGTTTTTTTGCACATTTTCCACTCTATCTTTGCTCCTATTGGCCGCAGCGTGATATTATATAGCCTAAAGCCTTCCTCGATAAATGGTCTATACAACGCAAACAGATTTTTTTTAAATCGAACCAGTAGTTCCTGAGATTAGCGCGTTCAAACAAACAAACAAACTCTTCAGCTTTATAATATTATAAATATAAGGTTATAATAATAGAAATCCCGTTTTTATAAACATGGGCACATCTATAAACCCAGAGTAAGCAAGCTTGGTGGCAAATGTCACTTTTAGACACGAAATATAGTTGAATAGATGATACTTTAATATCTTATATTATCCTAGCTATCAACGGTGCACTTTAGAACTTAGGTGCAACGCCGTTTTGCAATATCCGCCATATTGGATTAAAATGGCGGTCTATGGTGACAAAACCTTATTGCGGCTGTACACACTCGTCTCGTCTCGCTCTCTCGTTCTCATCTCGGTCGCTCTCGGCGGCGTGTCGGTTTTTTGCGCCCGAGTCAAAGGGTCTCGTTGGCTCTCGCGAGGTAAACGAGAACGAACCTGTACACACTCGTTAATTTAGTTGCCGGTTGAAACTTGTCATGAATAGACGTCACTATGTGGTCTAATGAACGTGAATTATTGTTTCTGGCCTTCTCGGGCGAGGCTCTCGGCGAGAGGCTCTCGACGAGTGTGTATAGCCGCCATTAAGGTATACATACATACGAGGTATACTTTAGTAAAAATACGTAGATATATTCACAACAAATTAAAAAGACACAGACATATAAATATCTTTAGAGCACGCATTTTTCTTCACAACACAAGAAAGGGAGTAAAATCTAGATTATTAAGTTAATTTTGTTCATAATATTTACCTACTAATAGTTGTATTCTGTGTGTGTTTTGGTAAATAAATAAAAATAAAAATTTAGAATATGACTTACTTGCAGCACGCGGTGCTTACTATCGGCAGGCAGATACTCGCAGATCTCCGGAATGGGGAACACTATCTGCTCCATGCTCCGGTCTGTGCGGACTATCTGTACAACAGACGGACAAACACTAGTAAATACTTATGTATGCTAGAAGTTTAGTTCCTCTTTTCTGCCACGTGATATTTAGGCATGGCATGCCCTCCCTCCTTCAATCTCTTCGGGCGGGGCGTGAAACGGCAATTAAGCTTGCCTTCAGGGTGAGTGCGACTGGCTCAATATGGTCTACTGTGCCTGTCGACCTCATATGTGGATCTCACTACCACTTACCATCAGGTAGGAGTGTGGTCTCATGGTTAGCCTTTTATAAAAAAAATGTGAATGCAGTCTTCCTCTCATACTTACATAAGATGTGTTGCTATACATCTATCTGTTATTTTTTTTTTGATAAATGCAAAAATCAAAAGCTCGATCGCGCCTCGGATAATTGAACCGACACCCAGACGTGCGTTCTTTTTCAAGTAACCCTTTACCAATACTGTTGTGTAATGTTTTTAGTGTTACACAGAGCTCTAATGCAAATTAATGTGGTCTAATGTAACCTCAAGATCGCGGGTTTCGGTCCCCATCCAGTAAGGTATAAATGTGATTTTTGAAATTTTTTATTTGTACATTTCGGTCTTTTTTGTAATTAGCAAAATTTTATTCTGTAATTTGTTGAGCAACAATGTGATTTCCTTTCTTCCTAGGTACCTCTATCTGCGCCGTGTGAGTACGGTAGTACTGCAGCGCGGCGGTGTGTGCGCCGGGCGCGGGCGCGTTGCGCACGAGGGCCGCTAGCTCCTTGTTGTGTCCGGCCAGCTGGTGACACAGGATGTAGATGTTGTGGCCCACCTGGGGAACAGGTCACCATGCTGTAGCTAAAGCTGTAGGTAGGTCAACGAAAGAGGAGTCCTTAGACGACTCCGTAGTCGGTTTATGCAGCAATGAGTGAATTGAGTGCGTTTGATATTTGAAACAACACTCACCGAAAACAAAGATAAAAATGTTGATCAACGTTACGACACGTTACAGCGTAGCCTATTCGCAAAATCAAATGATATGGGTAGATAAATAGTAACATAAGATGAGTATAACTACTGATGACAGACATTTCAGTTTGTAAGCGTTATTCACACAGTCATTTTTTACCTTGTCAAATAAGTTCATGTTATACTCTTTTCACCTAAGATGATCCCTGTGACACTTCATTGTGTTCTGAATCACGCATTTTACGTTTGACAAACGAACTAATTTTATTGCACACTTTTTTCATTTTCTTGCGGCGTCATTAAGAAAAATAATAAAATAAATATTTTTATACTTTTAAATGACAAACAGTATCGTTTAGTTTTATTTAATGTAATAGAAATTAAAAAAAAGTACCTATGTAAAAGTTCGTATACGTAGAATGGAATGTAGTAAGTTCCATTCTACGTATACGAACTGCATAGGTATTTTTTTTAAATTTTCTATTACATTTAATTAAACTAAACGATACTGTTTCTGTTTTAAAAGTTTAAAATTATTAATTTTATATTTTTCCTAATGAAGCTGCAATAAACTTAAAAAGTGTGCAATAAAATGATTTTCGTTTGTCAACCTTAAGATGCGTGATTCAGATCACAATGAAGTGTCACAGGGATCATCTTAGCTGAAAAAGACTATAGTTTTCAATCTACAATGGTTAAACAACCGATGTCGTAGTCTATGGGTACTTACTTCCTTCGGCGAGACGCCTTGTACGGGCGCGTCGTCCTCGGAGTCGGATTCGGCGTCCATGGCGTGCTCTTGGTGGAAGGCGGAGCAAGCAACATCTACCTGTAATATAATAACAGTTTATTTGTACTCCTTATATTGATACACGGAATGAAGCAATGTAACTGAGAGAGAAGTGAAGTAATTTAACTAAATATTAGTCTTTATGGGTCTACACGCGATATTAGGAGTAGCAAATACCTAGCTACTTACTGCCCGACGTTTCGACTCGGGAGATTTACACTAATCATGGTTGCGAGCGAACTCGCTCCCTCGTAATATTGCGTGTAGACTCATAAAGACTAATATTTAGTGTAATGGAACGCGAAAACTTAAAATCATGAAGTAATTTAATCTGCAAAAATATTAAGATTTCCCTAAACGTGTGATTACGCCATATAATATCCGGAAACTAAGATTGTTTATCAATGTTAACTTATCGCATATGTTTGCTCAGTCATCTATCCCACACTTAGACAATCACTAGGTCAGCTGCATTATGAGAATTCTTAAGATATTTAGTCAATTTCTTCTAAATATTACCAAATACATAGCTACTTTGCTTCAAAATGATTAAATCTTTTTTAAAAACATACAAACATAACTTTATTTACCACTTCTAATAACGCGTGTAGACGAATTAAGACTAATATTTAGTGTAATGGAACGCGAAAGTCTAAAATCTTACAAAATTGAATTTCTATCCTGTCAATGGTGTCCCGTTCTTGGACAACTAACTCTTCAGATTCGGGCAGCAGCTTGGAGGCGTTGTTAAGCTCCAGCACCAGGTCCAAGGCGTCTCCCTGAGGGTCCACTCACCAGCTGTTTCGGATTCATGTTGTAGAGGATCCGCTCGCTCCCTGAGGGTCCACTCACCAGCTGTTTCGGATTCATGTTGTAGAGGATCCGGTCGCTCCCTAAGGGTCCACTCACCAGCTGTTTCGGATTCATGTTGTAGAGGATCCGGTCGCTCCCTAAGGGTCCACTCACCAGCTGTTTCGGATTCATGTTGTAGAGGATCCGCTCGCTTCCTGAGGGTCCACTCACCAGCTGTTTCGGATTCATGTTGTAGAGGATCCGGTCGCTCCCTAAGGGTCCACTCACCAGCTGTTTCGGATTCATGTTGTAGGTGGTCCGCTCGCTCTCTAAGGGTCCACTCACCAGCTGTTTCGGATTCATGTTGTAGGTGGTCCGCTCGCTCTCTAAGGGTCCACTCACCAGCTGTTTCGGATTCATGTTGTAGAGGATCCGGTCGCTCCCTAAGGGTCCACTCACCAGCTGTTTCGGATTCATGTTGTAGGTGGTCCGCTCGCTCTCTAAGGGTCCACTCACCAGCTGTTTCGGATTCATGTTGTAGAGGATCCGGTCGCTCCCTAAGGGTCCACTCACCAGTTGTTTCGGATTCATGTTGTAGGTGGTCCGCCTGCTCCCTGAGGGTCCACTCACCAGCTGTTTCGGATTCATGTTGTAGAGGATCCGCTCGGCGTTGTTCTCCGAGTCGTTGCGCGACTCCATGATGGCGAGCAGCAGCTTGGATGCGTTGTTCTTTAGCTCCAGCACCAGGTCCATGCGCGTCTTGCCGAGCGGGTTGATGTCGTTCAGTATGAGCGCTGTTATTATGTCGAGTCCGTTGCTTTCGTGCATCGCTATGCAGTTCTGGTTCTCGTGGCAGGGGCCTGGAACATTTGTATAAAACATTTATCTATGTAGTTATGTAGATTTAAAATTTGAAACAATTCGCATTCATGCCCCTGCACAGGGACTTGAACCATCGGTCTTCCGATATAGCGTCGGCTGCTCTAACCAACTGAGCTATCCAGGTGTTGAGTCAGAAATGCGAATTTTCCATCACATTTCATCCGTTCAACACAAACAGAGTGGAACATGTCAGGGTTAGAATTGGCGACCTCTCGCAAGTAACTCCTCGTCAATGGAGGCTCATTCCCTCCCCTACCTTGGCACTACCCGTAGTAGGCGTAATTACCTGCCTTTACCTTGGCAGTACCCGCAGTAGGCCCCATTCCCTCCCATACCTTGTCAGTACCCGCAGTAGGCCCCATTCCCTCCCATACCTTGGCAGTCCCCGTAGTAGGCTCCATTCTCCCCATATCTTGGCAGTCCCCGTAGTAGGCCCCATTCTCCCCATACCTTGGCAGTCCCCGTAGTAGGCCCCATTCCCTCCCATACCTTGGCAGTCCCCGTAGTAGGCCCCATTCCCTCCCATACCTTGGCAGTCCCCGTAGTAGGCCCCATTCCCTCCCATACCTTGGCAGTCCCCGTAGTAGGCCCCATTCTCCCCATACCTCGGCAGTACCCGCAATAGGCCTCATTTTCTCCCCATACCTTGGCAGTCCCCGTAGTAGGCCCCATTCTCCCCATACCTTGGCAGTACCCGCAGTAGGCCCCAATCCCTCCCCATACCTTGGCAGTATCCGCAGTAGCCCCATTCCCTCCCATACCTTGGCAGTCCCCGAAGTAGGCCCCATTCTCCCCATACCTTGGCAGTACCCGTATCAGACCTCATTCTCCCCCTATACCTCGGCAGTACCCACAGTATGCCTCATTTTCTCCCCATACCTTGGCAGTCCCCGTAGTAGGCCCCATTCCCTGCCATTCATTTGTTATGATTCTTCTGTTTTTTTCTGTTGTCGAACGACGTCAAAGTTTCTTGCACCTATCACAAGGGTTTGAATACACTCCATCTACTTGCTATGCCCCCCTCATATCCATCAGTCACACCTACCATCTTGTTGACATTGGAGTGGCTGAAAATCAGCGCTGGCAAGGATTTTGTCCTATGTCAGCACAAGCTGAGCCACGTCCTTTTGCTCATTACTTGTTTTTTTTTTCGTTTTTGTATTTGTGCCATATTATGTAAAATTTTCATGTGAGCAATAAACAAATTCTTATTCTTATTCTTATTATTCTTATTCTATACCTTGGCAGTACTCGGTGAGCGTCTCGAGCGTCTGGTCGATGAGCGCGACGTTGCCCTCGTTGATGTACAGCCCCAGCAGCCCCAGCCCGCCCGTGGTGGAGCCGCAGATGCAGTCCAGGAACATCAGCGTCTCCGACACCAGGTTGTAGTTGGACTTGTTGTTTTGGTTGCGGAGGAGATTCTGGAAAATGATCATTTGGTTAATGTTTTACGAAAACTTACATTGCCTTATGAGTGGAACACCAACAAAACATCAATTGACAGACGACTTGAACAGCTTACGCTTTCAAAATATTTCTTACTAGAAAAAATTACCTATTTACAATTTTGTTAATGTCTCCGAGATATACGACACACAGATAGGATTTCTTAGACCTTCTCTTAAAAATTTGTCAACATAACATCCAGAAACAATCAGGAAAGTAAGTATTTATTTATTTAAAATTTTCAAAGAAGGGTTACACAAATCAATTGATGTACAAGCATTGTTGCAGTCATCGCAGTCTGTACAAAACACTGTGAGTGCCTAAATTAGTCTTAATTTTTTTAGCGAAAAGGGTATATTACTTCTAGCAATGTTTAATTCTCACTTAAAACGATATCTGTCTTAAGCTTCTGGTCAGAGTTATAATACACGCATAGCGTGTTATCTGTCTTAAGTCTATAGACATTAGATTTAAAGTGTAGTGCAATAGTACCCATGTTTTCTGTTTTGTCTATCTATATTCCTGGGCAGCACGTCGCCGCTGCCCGCCTCGCGCTCCGGCATTATCAGTCCTATCCCTACGGCTGTAAGGTCCACAGTCGCACTCCACACCTGCAGGTCCGGGTTGTGGTTCTCGCACAGCAGCTGCAGGAAGCGCAGGATGGGCCGCATGACGGCCACCTTAGCGGGCAGCACGTCGCCGCTGCCCGCTTCGCGCTTCTGCTTCGTCATTATCAGTCCTATCCCTACGGCCGTAAGGTCCACAGTCGCACTCCATACCTGCAGGTCCGGGTTGTGGTTCTCGCACAGCAGCTGCAGGAAGCGCAGGATGGGCCGCATGACGGCCACCTTAGCGGGCAGCACGTCGCCGCTGCCCGCTTCGCGCTTCTTCTCCGGCATTATCTGTCCTATTCCTACGGCCGTAAGGTCCACAGTCGCACTCCATACCTGCAGGTCCGGGTTGTGGTTCTCGCACAGCAGCTGCAGGAAGCGCAGGATGGGCCGCATGACGGCCACCTTAGCGGGCAGCACGTCGCCGCTGCCCGCTTCGCGCTTCTTCTCCGCCATTATCGCTTCTAGCTCCGTTGTACCTGCAGTAAGAAGCAAGATTTTTTTCTTCATCTACACCGTGAAATTTTAGTGGTTGTTTTCCCGTGGCAGAACGACTTGCCTTTAGTAATACTATCGAATCATACAAATTGTTCCTCGAAAAAAAAAATTTTTTTTTCCATTTTTGAGAATAATAATTTTCCAACTCGAAAACGAGAGAAGCTATCGTGGTTTTTGAAGATGTGACGTATTCAGGTACTGCTTGCCGCATGAAATTGATGCTCAAAGCTAAAGAAGCTCTACACCCTAAGTCATAAAGCGGTCCGAACGTGTTTTCGAGTTATGGTTAAACCTTTCGTAAAACCGGCATTTATTGATTTTACCAAAAAAGAACTGCACACATCTTTTGTACTACTAAGATAGAATCATTTTACTGCGGGAAAACAACCACTAAAATTTCACGGTGTATAAAAAGCATAAAAACCTGGAACGTATACCTACAAGTAAGATTTAGAGTGGTCGTCATTTTTCAGATAAAATATTTAACGAAGAACTTTCAAACATTCAATTCTTCCCAAAATGGATACCCTAAACGTTTATCACCAATCCTTGCAACCTTAGTGATATTATAAACTAGCGACCCGCCCTCGCTTCCTTTCGGGTGAATTTTACATAAAAACTTTTCCCTTGAATCCCTCTATCTAACCGTGTCAATATCCGTTGCGTAGTTTTATAGATTTAAGCATAAATAGGGATATAACTACTTTGTTTCATACTATTGTTGAGTGATGCGATATTAGCTCAGATTTACAGACCGCTCTAAAATAAAACAAAGTTATGTTTATGCATGTATTGTTGGTGTGTAAAATTTAAATAAATAAAAAAAACATAAGAAAGTTTTTTCATTACGATACTGTTTATCTAGGGTTGCCATCTCTTAAACTGGCGTCGCCGGACAAACACGACCAAAACCCCGAACATAACGGTCCGTTGTCTAAAAAACGAAGCGTCTTTGAAAAAAGGCCGAAGATACAATTTTTCCCCTGAATTCCGAAATCCGCTGTCTAAAACAAAACCCGGACACTTTAAACACCCTTCCCCGGACGGCTTTCAAACTAGGACAAATCCGGGGAAACCCGGACGGATGGCAACCCTTCTGAGGGCCTACCATGAGTTGGCTATCGTAAACTTACGTACGTTAAAAACCTATCGAGTTGTTTTTTTCATATGGCCGATTGTAGTTCTTCGCGTAACCACCAGGCGGCGCTGTACAAGTTTTTCATTGACATATTTACGTAGGCGATATCGAGCGCGTAAGTTTTAAACTCATGGTAGCCCCACTGAAAGTTAGTGATACCATACATACCGTGCGACATGGTGTGTATGTCGGAGTAGGCGTGCACCGCCGAGCCGCATGCGCTGCTCACCTCCTCGTCCATCTCCTCGCCCACCACGATCGGCCCGGGCGTGGTACGACCTGACAACACAGTTTATTTATTTATTTATTAAATATTTGTGTGACGAACATCGGTGTTTGTTCCGTGTCTGGGTGTGTTATTAAATATATTTAAGTATATTTGCGTATCCACTGTCGTTTCTGATTTTCCGTAACACAAGTGCTTAAGCTTACTTACCATGGGCTCAGATCGATGTATGTGATGTTGTGAAATATTTAATTTAATCCATTAAGGACAACCAACAAATCTTACACTTAAACAGTTGTAAAGTCCACTAATTAAAGCGTCAACTACTTGGTGTTAATAGTTAGTAAGAGCACAACAGATACATATATGAGGCCACCAAAACCAGAGTGGCTCAAGTGACATGAGCCGTAATAGTGTGGCCCAAATGATCTGGGCCCCTATACTCTATTATTATTAATCAAAATCATAAGATCACTTCTTTTATTTTTCACGTGACTTGTGACCGCTTACTAAAATTATCTTTGAACCATTCTGGCTATTAACTAAGGGGACTGAACCCCTTTCAATTTCCGTAGTCCACTAAAAAAAATGCAACTTGTGGTTTGGGCCACTCTGGTTCTGGTGGCCTTATATATTATCCAGGAAGTCGTAAAACTCAAATTAAATTATACTAACTTGACAGGTAACCAATTTTGCAATCAGGTAAACAATTTAAGAAGATCAGATTCAGAGTGTCAATAAACGTGGTCCCTATTGCCTGCACTACTTATAGTATTTTTCACCTAAGGATTATCCCTGTGACACTTCATTGTGTTCTGGATCACTGATTTTACGTTTGATCAACGAAAATAATTTTAGTGCATTTAAAAAAATACCTATGCAGTTCGTTTACGTAGAATACATACATACAATCACGCCTTTTTCCCAGAGGGGTAGGCAGAGATGATGGATGTAGTAAGTTCCATTCTACGTATACGAACTGCATGGGTACTTTTTAAAATTTTCTTGTACATTAAATTAAACTAATCGATACTGTTTCCCTTTAAAAGTTTGAAATGATTTATTTTAATATTTTTCCTAATGACGCCGCATTAAAATGAAAAAAGTGTGCAATAAAATTATTTTCGTTTGTCAAACGTCAAATGCGTGATTCAGAACACAATGAAGTGTCACAGGGATCATCTTAGCTGAAAAAGAGTATAGTAATGGTAGTGATGGTGCCAGAGCGTCGATGGCCGAGTGGTTAAGGTCGTTGCTTGCCATGCGAGAGGTCGCCGGTTCAAACCCCGCCAGGTACCGATGTGTTTTTCTAATTTGAAATTCATATTACGATTATTCGACGCTTTAACGGTGAAGTAAAACGTTGTGAGGAAACCTGCACACCTGCGAAGAAATTTTTAGGTTGTGTAGTCAACCAACCCGCACTTGGCAAGCGTGGTTGACTAAGTCTATCGCCATAATTTAGGGTAGGCTCGTGCCCCAGGAGAGGGGATGTATATGGGCTGATGATGAATGGTAGTGATCTCACCGTCAGTGGAGGGCTGTTTGGCCTTATCGAGCGCGCCGGAGCGCTGCTTGTCGGCGCCGGCCGCTGCCGTGCTGTTAGCCGCCAGGGAACGGATCTCCTGCTGCGCCTCACGCATTTTGTCGTAGAACACCTAAACGAACACATGTGTGATGAGAAACATAGCCAACAAAGATTAAAAAAAACACGATGAAACACAAGTTCTTTATTATTGTTAAATAAAAAATAGGAGTTTTTACCACTCATTGACGACCCATGTATACCTGATACTTAGAACGTCCGGTAGCTTTTAACAATACATTATTATTATTATGAATCGATGTCCTCACCTTTAGAAAAGCTTGCGATATTTCTCCATTTTGTAGTTTTGTAAATATGCTGTGTTGAATGATAGGATTGCCACCTTCTAGAAGAGCGATACCTGTCAACCAAAAAAGAAATTTAAATGTACATCACACGGAAAGAACAGAGATCATTCATTATATATTTACCTTAACATTATACGCTTTTACTATAAAAGCGTATAATGTTAAATACTCTCTAAAATGTGCTTTTTAAAATATGGCAAGGAAACCTACACACCTGAAAAGTAATTATGTTGTATGTAGTCTACTGGTACTTACCTGCACTTAGCTCCATCATGGTGAACTAAGTCTTTTATTAGATAGACTCGACATTGGGGATATTAATTGAACTGAATGCTTAGTACTGTTGAACTCTGTATTTAGTTTTAACAGGATATATTAAATAAAATAGTAAAACAGCACAGAGACGCATTAGAGTAATTCCGCGGGAATAGCGAAGTGTCAATGTCATCGCGCTAGGGATGCGCACGATCAGTAGTCGAACAGGGATGTCTAATTTTCACGCCAATAGTACGAAATTTACTCGATGAAATTGATAACGTCAGCCGTCACTAATAACGTCACTCACCCAGCTGTATCGCCTCCAGAAAGATGGCGGGTCTATTCGTGCTCCTGATGACCAGCTCCACCAATAGAGCAGACGCGCCCTCCTTGTCCAAATGCGCTTGTACTTGAGCCAGCGTCTGGCCCGTACGAGGGAGTACCTTAGCTGTGAGAAGACTGAATAGTTAAAACAACTGCTTTAAAGGTCACCAAGGGAAGTAGATTCACATTTATATGACTCTGGGTACATTTCAGTTCAAAGGTTAACAACTTTTATGCACGAGAAATAACTAAAATTCATGCTTTTACCCTTGACTGGTAATGGCATACCATATGGCCAGCATAATTTAAACCTTATTCCCTCAAGATAAGGTCCAAAGCCATGAGATTTTCAAAATAGTAAACTGGTTAAAGTGTTAAGACTAAGGGCACGTCCCCACTAGCCTTCAAATACTTTTTAAATCGCGAGGGTCAGACAAACAGAATGAGTCGGAGCTAAGCGCTGCAATCTGTGGGCCGCTTTCTTTACGTTTAATGCGTCCGCGCCTTTATTCTTTTGCATAAAACTGTTTGCATTGAAATGTTAACCCCTGGTTTTCATAAAATGTGAACCTTACTTCTGATGGTGACTACAGTACATACGTTTAAGACATGTATACGATAAATGCGAACAATTATTCCTAATTGGTGATACCCTGATGGGAATTTCATATAGCAATATTAATATTTGAACAAGAATATGCAACTGGGAACAATTGAATTGCTGTAATAATCCCGATCAGTTCACAAATGATTACCACAAATTCATGTCATCATTTGGTGCCTGACTAAAAATGGGCAGATAAAGAGAAATCTTCGATATTGCACAATAGAAAATATAATTAAAATTCAAAGCTGACATACCACAGAGTGTTGATTTTAGAGAAAACCAAGCATTTAATTGTAGACAAACAGTAAGCGATTGCGTGTTGACTTAACTTTTGTCATTTATAAGAGTTTCGGAAAAGCAGAAGATACTCGTAGTTCACAAAAGATATTTTACGAAGATAATCTCTTCTGGTATAATGATTTTGGAATATACTTAAACTTAAATGGATACTATTTATTGTTGCGTATTTAGTAAGTTAAGGCCACAGAGAAAGTATTAAAAACATAAGTCAAAATTCGTTAAAAGTACATATTCAATTAGCAGAGTATCTGGAGTAAGTTCAATATTCTACTAAAAATGAGATTTAGTAACAGTTATATACAATTTATGCACAGTGCTAAGCTATATCTTTATACATTAGACAACATATTATAAGTGATGATACACGGGCCACAAGTCACTGTAATCACAGAGACCCAAAATAACTGAACTATAGAGCAAGCATTACGTCAAAAATTCTGTTGAATGCGTATAGAAATGTATTAATAAGCCCTTTCACACACTGAGCGTTGTGTAAATGTTTAGTAATCGTTTCACCGACGTGAAAAATACGAGCCTAAGGCGATTAAAAGACTGCACCACGCTTCGCCGCTGCATGTAAGGTGGAAAATTTTAACGTAGTATGCAAGTAAGTATCTAAAACACACATTGTATACGTCATCAAAGACATGTCGGTTCGTTTTGCCCCTCTAACGAAGCAAATACACAACGCTCCTTGTGAAAAACACAGTCGTATATTGTTCTTTAAACAATGTTCTCATATCGCCAACAAACTTGCAAAGTTCGGCGATTTTTTTTTATTTATTAATACAATGTAATTTTCTGAAAATAAATGATTTACCAAAAAAAAAGGAAGTTACAATTACAAATAAGAGAAACCAGCGAAGTTTCTTTTGTCAATAATACAAAATACTGGTCTGTAATATTTATCGCAGACGCAGAAGTGATGCATGATCCAATCTGTACTATTATTAAGGCGAAGTTAGTCGTCACAAGAGGCCGATATCCACACAGCCAAGCAACTACATACGTAGACACAGAGCTAAGCTACATCTATACAAGTATTGCCCGCGACTGCGGCCACCCACCTGTCTTCGGATGGAGCGGGACGCTCTCGGCTGCATGCGCGGTGGAATAAACAAAAACATGATGCTAGAGTCTAGGCTAGTTAGGTGCGAGAAGGTTGCCTTCGGTAGGACCAATAGTAAAGACTTTACTTAGTAAAACTAAGACTTTACTTACTAAACGTTTATTTACTTTTAAGTTTCTTTCATAAGCATAATTTTGAAAGTAATAAATAAGTTTAATAAACTTACAATGTTCAGAAATAATAGGGGACAGTACTGCAAAGTTTTAGCGCCAGAGAGCAGCACTAGCGTGAATATTATTTTATTCTTTATGTATTTAAATAATATTAAATTAGTCTACATAGCAATATTCGATTCGATAAGTCTATGGACGAATTGTAAAAGTAAACAGTGGGGCTACCATGAGTTTAAAACTTACGCGCTCGATATCGCCTACGTAAATATGTCTAAGAAAAACTTGTACAGCGCCGCCTGGTGGTTACGCGAAGAACTACAATCGGCCATATGAAAAAACAACTCTATAGGTTTTTAACGTACGTAAGTTTACGAAAGCCAACTCATGGTAGGCCCTCTGAACAGGTTATCACAAATTCTTGATATTAAATCCTGTTAGTTGATCTCGAAGGCAACCTTACATCTAAAGAACTTGTGCAGTTCTAAAAATAACTTAAACTTAACCTAAGTAAGTATCACTCTATTAGTTGGTTCACACGAAACGCCACACTAATGTTAACTTTATTAATACCCAGATACGTTATTAAATCGCGTGAACAAACCATCTATCCTAGTGTGTTAAGAGTTTCGGTAGTAATGTGCTAACGACCACTTCTAAACTAGGACTAAGTGCTTAATAATTTTCTAGGCAATCAAGGCATTTGCCTGATTTACTCAACCACGTCTAACATCGAAAAATTGTAGTTGTACTATACCACGACACGACTAACATCTATTGATGAGTGTGGAATGGCAGTTTGGTCTTATATTATGCCATATTCTATGAGTTATCCTATAAAATCGATTATTGATGAAATTGATGAATTTTTGCTTGCATGAAGATACCTAAGTATCTATGTATTTGCATGCAAAAATTTCGTATGGGGCTCTTAAAATCTGTAAATCAGTCTTCAAATGTCTAATTATCGTATCTGTATTCGGCCCCAAATTACGAGTTGCATTGTTGAATGTTATATACGTGGTAGTTGAAATGTGAGAAGATGAGTGTGTGAGTTTGCACGTTAGTGTACGTGCGTATGTGTGAGTGTATTGTGTTTGTATGTGTAGGTTCTTGTTAATGTGTCTGTGGGTGTATGTGTTGTGTAGGTTCTCGGGTGTATGTATGTGTATGTGTGTGTGTATGTGTAAGTTATTGTGTATTTTTTTTCGGATGGACTTAGCTGTGAGCCTCAGACGGCTTTTACAGCTTCACCGGACTGGCGGGGGAGCGGAAGGCTCATACCCCTATAGATTCTTTTGTGTCTGTGTGTGTGTAGGTTCCTGTGTGTGTGTAGGTTCCTGTGTGTGTGTGTGAGTGTAGGTTCCTGCGTGTGTGTGTGTAGGTTCCTGTCTGTGTGTGTGTAGGTTCCTGTCTGTGTGTGTGTAGGTTCCTGCGTGTGTGTGTGTAGGTTCCTGTCTGTGTGTGTGTAGGTTCCTGTCTGTGTGTGTGTAGGTTCCTGCGTGTGTGTGTGTGTAGGTTCCTGTCTGTGTGTGTGTAGGTTCCTGTGTGTGTGTAGGTTCCTGTGTGTGTGTGTAGGTTGTCGTGTGTGCGCGTACCGCCGGGTCCGTGGGTGGCGAGCGCGGGTTGGGGCGGCGGCGGCGGCTGCAGCTTGGGCTCGGACTTGCGCGTCACGAAGTACTGCGACAGGAGCTTGCTGCGCAGCTGGTTGCCCTGGAGGAATAAAGATTAACGCGTGAATAAAGCGTCGAGATAGAGTGGTGGAGGTCGTCGCTTGCCATGCGAAAGGTCGCCAGTTCAAACCCCGATACATACCATGGTGTTTTTCAATTTTGAAATTCATATGTACGATTATTCGACGCTTTAACGGTGAAGGAAAACATCGTGAGGAAACCTGCATATCTACGAAGATATTCTTAGGTTATGTAGTTAACCAACCCGCACTTAGCCAGTTCCCTAAACCAACAGCACATTTGGGGAACAATAACAAAACCATTTGAATAGTATAATATGTAATAGAAATTAAAAGATCTAAAATGTATTTGTTCCATAAACCATCAAATTATAAGGTGTCATTTGACAGGAGTTGTTTTATTGATAACTACCTTTTCTCCATACTCCGGATCTACCGCCATCATCTCACGAAGAGTCCGGAGCACTTTTACGCACAGCTTTTCTTCTTTCTCCTCTAGAAGCTTCTCAGTATGACGTATCAATCTGAAAAAAAAAAAATTAATTGTAATTTTTCGTATTAATCAAAGTAAACCAACTAAAATTTAGACGTTATGTTTAAAACAGTATAACTTTAAAGAAAGCTGGCAATTCAAGTGAGTTACTAATTGTCGCAACAGATTTTGGAAGTGGAAACACTTCTTAACCTTTACATGATGTGTCTTCCAATGACTGACAGCCACTTAAGAACCTAGCTTGTTAATACTTAGGCTGATTTTAGAATCGCACTGACGACACGATGATCTTCGACGCCGATAGATTTATGTATCGGGCGTCGTCACCGACCGGTATGCGTTACTTAAAAACGGTCCCTATATCTCTATGCATACTGGACCTTCAGAGCCGATGGAAAGCGCGCGGTCAGCGTGACTCTTTTTTTTTTTTTTAATATTACACAACATCACATACATTGATCTGATCCCGTGGTAAGTAGCTTAAGCACTTGTGTGCCGGAATCAACGGTGGATACACAAATAAACTTAAGTATATTTAATAATACACCCAGACACGGAACAAACACCGATGTTCGTCACACAAATATTTGTCCCGAGTGGGAATCGAACCCACGACTCTTAGAACCGTAGGTTTTGAACCTGAGTCACTAACCACTGTTCCACCGAGCCAGTCAAACTCTAAATTTAGTCTTAAGGTTGTCTTCTTAAGTTTTGATGAGTGAGATTCTTTAGCGTTACTGCAGCGCTATCTCTCGTCCAGCATTTGAAGGCGAGAAAGACTTGCAACTTTCTAAATCTTGTAAAATTTTAGACTTTCGCGTTCCATTTATTTATTTAAGTTCACAAAACAGAACAACATCAATGTAGCTTCTAAATTACAAATTCAAAACTTATGGACTAGATGTTATCCTAAAACATGTGTACACATCATTACACTACATATTAGTCTTTATGGGTCTACATGCGTTATTAGGAGTAGGAAATACATAGCTACTTACTGCCCGACGTTTCTAAGTCTTAACCAAAGACCCTTCAATTACCTTGATATGAATATCCCGCTGGTATCAGGCTGTCCCCGCTCGCCGGAGCTCGTGAACAGCAGATGTGGCTTGTACAGTATGTCCACGAGTAGAGACAGCTCCGCTTGCATCAGAGGCCGGAGTTGCTCCTCCAGTAACGCTACTATCTCTTGGAGACCTTCCATTACCGATCTGTCGTTTTGGAGGTTTGACTGTAACAAGAACAGGACTGGTGAGACTTCAGAATAAAGTAATGAACATGATTGGTGAATATTGACATGTCTGTAAATGTCACGTCATCTTTAACCAATCATGTTGCAGTTGGACCTCACGTCTACGTATTTCCATCTAGTGAATTTCTCACACGCGTTAGCCTCCATTGTGGTGAGATCCAACAATCAAGTTTAAATAGCAAGCAACAGATGGCGCTCTTTCTTACACAGTATCTTTACCTACATAAGTACGCTGTTTAGTATAAATATGAAATCTACAATATGGTGCTTTATTAAGTTTTCAGGACAAAGTTCTTCGCAGCCGTCATAATTTGCCAGTTAGGCAAAAAAACAATGTACATACAATCTGCCAGTTAACAATCAGACCTTGACTGCTTAGCTACAGCTCTTAATGTAATTAAACATACTAAAATAACATAACACAGTATTAATATCACTAGGAGGCGTGAGAGTCATCCGCTCCCCCACAAGTCCGGTGATGATGGCGAGGCTATTCTAAGTTACCATCGTAAGTCAGTTAGGAAATAAATAGACTTCTATATCATACCTGTGAAGCCATCTTCTCCAGCTTGGAAGTTTTGGAGGCGAGCAACCATTTGCTGGTCTGGCGGGACAGGGCCGCCGCCTTCTCAAAGACAGTCTGGATCTTTGCTTCTAGCTCGAGGGGGATGGCGATACTGCGGGATTTCGCTGAAAAAAATTAGAAAGCATCATTATTAAATAGTTATTGAATGTTACCAAAAAATGGTAATACAATGAAACACAGGGTTGGTTTATTTTATTCCTTTTTGTGCATCTACATCACGATGAAACAAGTAAAAAATATGCCAAGCCCATCAACTGAATTTCCTTTCCATAAAATCAGTGTTGAAGTGCAAGTAACAACCTACAAAAGTTGATTGAGCTGTTTCATAGCGGGGTACTCAGTAATAGTATGATTCATAAGTAAATAAAAGTGTTAATTTGATTTCAAAACTAGTCTTTGCATTAATTCAATTTCATGACAAAAAAAATGACAGCAAGAAATATCAGAGTACCAATGTAAAACAAATTACCTATCTTACATTGATAAGACAGGTAATTTGTTTACCTATATGTATGAATACTGACCGACTTTGCTCAGGGTTCTGATGCATTTCTCCACATTCAGTTTCTGAGGCGGCGTGAGCCACGGGCACTGGTAGATGCTGAACGTGGTCTGCAGCAGCTTCACGAAGATCGACTGCCGGGTCTGAGAACATGCAAGGAATAATTATCATTTTCGAAACCTTTTTTTTTTTTGGAAAACTTTGAGATCATAACTACTGTTCAAAATCCTAAATATACTATCTTTGACATAGTCAAAGATTTTTGAGTCCATACAGTGCAGTAACGTTGAGAATTTTGTATCAGATATACCTAAATTAATTTTAACAATGAATATACTCACAGGAACAGCCAATCCAAATGTAGCAAAACAATTTAACATAAATAAGTAATTAACTCTAGATGGTGAATAAGTCTAAGTGGGGACATATATGGACTGCAGCTAAATTCACTATGTAGTGTTCAATACCTAAAGTATCTGTTTGTGGTTTAGGGTCCCTATAGGCCTTACAGACTGCCTCGTTGGTTTATTGGTAGCAAGCGCTGCGTAAGGACCGTGAGATCCCCGGTTCGAGTCCGGGGTCGGTCAAAATTTGTGGAGTTTTTCTGTTATGAAATTACTCAGCCTGCACTCAGTAAGTTAGCAGTTGAATACTCGTGCCTTAGAAAGCACGTTAAACCAGTGGTCCTGCACCCATCTCTCTTCGGTCACTTACGTCTCATCGAATTATGAGAGTAAGGGAAAAGAGAGTGCACTTGTGTTTGCGCGCACACTTGTGCACTAAAATATGTCCTTTTTTTAACGCGGTGTAATGCTTTTCACACCGTCACTAGGAGGGGGTTCTCTCCCCAGTGGTGTGTCGGACTCCCCGGCGACAGGCGAAGAGATGGTCTACCGACTAAAACACCGCGGTGTACCTCGTCGCCTTATGGTGGCGTTATGGGACTTTGACCTAGTCTTCTACTGCCACGACGCCACCGGACTATAATACATCCTGCGCACTTGGCTAATCTCAATTGAGATCGGCCGCCATGGCTGACGTCGGTCGGACGCCTTATTTTAGGCCCTACACTACTTCGTACCTGCACAGTGGTGCTCTGGTCGCTGAACGGCGAGTTGAAGAATGTGCATATAGTGTGCATGAGCACATCTGTCACGTAGTTCACCCACGCCTTCTTGCCGTCGTCCAGAGATTTACTCGGGGACAGCGATGATGAGGGGCCTGTAAGGAAAGGAGCGTTACGTTATACACGGTTATTTGTATAATATCAATAACCTCGCATGCCTGATATGCTATGCTAGATAACATTATATACAAAAACACACAATATATAAATTAGTTGACTGGCTCGGTGGAACAGTGGTTAGTGACCCATGGTCACTATCTACGCTTCCAAGAGTCGTGGGTTCGATTCCTACCGGGCACAAATATTTGTGTGACGAACATCATTGGTTGTGCCATGTCTGGGTGTGTTATTAAATATATTTGTGTATCCAATGATTATTCTGATATCCGAAGTAACACAAGTGCCTAATCTTCTTACCACGGGATCAGATCGTTATGGTATGTGATGTTTAAAAAAAGAAGATAATACTTTATGTTATCTATCCCTCCCGTGACGTCACTCACCGGGCGCGTCGGCGTGCAGGATGGCCTGCATGTCGTGCAGGAAGGGGCGCTCGAACAGGTCCCGCATGTATAGGGTTGCCAGGTGTTAGGATAAAGCAGGACATACATAGGATTTTTGATTGCTTGTCCGGCCAAAATAAGCGGCATCCGGCATCGAGGATTTAGGTAGGATTTTTTAATTTCGAGTTAGAGACTGATTTATAATAAAGAAATATTAGCTTGATTTTGCTTTTGTATTATTAAAATGCAATCAGAAAATCCCGGATTTCCATTTTTTTAAGTAACACCAAAATTTTTCAAAAATGTGAGGCGTCTGGATTTTTCGACCGAATGCTAGTACGAAAAAAAATTAGTTTTACATTTTTTATAAAAAAAATGGACAAAAAAAAACAAGATGTCCGGATTTTTTACCCAAATGTCAGGACAAACTCACAGGTCTGTCCGGCTTTTGCGTCTCAGGACCTGGCAACCCTACGCATGTAGTATACGTGACGTCACTCACCGGGCGCGTCGGCGTGCAGGATGGCCTGCATGTCGTGCAGGAAGGAGCGCTCGAACAGGTCCCGCATGTAGTTGCTGGAGTAGATCTCCTTCATCTCGACTTCGGTGTCGATGTAGCAGTGGTTCAGGAAGCCCACGTACGCCTCTTTCACCTGAAAAACACGTATAAATTTAATAACAGCTGAGGGCTTAGACAATGTAACATCGCTAAATAGCAAAACGATCGAAGTACGTCTTCGTCTCTGAGCTAACGAAAATCTTTATGAGTGATCGCGATCGAACTCGATCGGATGACGACAAGAACAATTCGTTACGTTATCGTTATCGTTTACGAATATAACATTGTCTACCAACTTGCGTAAAGGGTGACGATTGACCACGTGATTTATCGCGTCTAATGTCAATCCCATACATTTTATTCTTTTCGAACTTCGTTATAGTTTCGATAATGTTACTTTGTCTAAGCCCCCTGGTCCTACAGTGCCGTCGCTACCGTATTCCGTGAAGATTGTACGAAATAATTAAATCATCGATATGTAGTTACGGTAAAATAACTGAGGATTGTCTCTACTCAATATTTTGTTAGAAGCAGACTACATGTCTATCTGAAAAAATTGTAAACAAAAAAAACCGCCTTCAAAAACCCGAATCACTAAAAATTACAAAATAATATAAAACGAACATTTATAATAATCATCTGGGTATGAATTTTATATGTTGTTGAAGGCGGTGCCGTTTATATTTCATACAGACAAGCACAGAGTGCTTCATTTTCCTCAAAATTTTGATTGGCACCGCCTTCAACAACATATAAAATTCATACCCAGATGATTATTATAAATGTTCGTTTTATATTATTTTGTAATTTTTAGTGAGTCGGGTTTTTGAAGGCGGTTTTTTTTTGTTTACAATTTTTTTTCATACTTTTTAGTGTTACATTTTTTTTCACCCTATTAGTTCAGCTCACCTGTAATACTACTGATATTATAACTAGTAGTCTTAATATGTATACAGTATTGAAAGAATTATCCTTTTACTCCAAACAATTAAGGAGTTGACCTTCCATCATCAGCTCAGCATCATAACATTATGATTGCAAGAAGCAATGCCAATATAACTTCAGAAAATATGTAAAACGCGGTACATGTGCCTATAAAATTTGAGGGTTGCCCTCGATTTCTCCTGGATCCCATCATCAGATCCTAGACTGGTCAACCTAATAGTTTAGCTCACCTGTAATGCTACTGATATTATAACTAGTAGTCTTTATATGTATACAGTATTGAAATAATTATTCTTTTACTCATAACTATTAAGGAGTTGACCTTCCATCATCAGCTCAGCATCATAAGATTATGATAGCCAGAAGCAAATACCAATATGACTTCAGATAATATGCAAAACGCGGTACATGTCCCTATAAAATTTAAGGGTTGCCCTCGATTTCTCCTGAATCCCATCATCAGATCCAAGACTGCTGAAAATGGGACCACCTCGGAAGTGAACTCTATCCAACCAAAAAAAAATTTTTGAAATCCGTCTATAATTGACGAAAATATCGGTGAACATACACAAAAAAAAAAAAAAAAATATTATACATACAGTCGAATTGAGAACCTCCTCCTTTTTTTGAAGTCGGTTAAAAATACCTAATGACAAGATAACGTCAATCTGAATGGTATTTTCAATTACGTACTCTTTTTCTAAGATTTAAAAAAAAATTTGAATGCGCTTAAAAAGCGATTGGCGTGACTGTAAAATAAAAAATGATTTTGAAAACAATATTCAGCATGTTAGTTACATTCACTTCCTACTGTATCACACAGTTGGTATACAGTACCTCTGGAATGCAGAGCGGATGTGTGATCATAGCCACGATGTCGTCGAGCGGCAGCAGGCTGTGGCACTTGATCTCTGTGTACACGTTCTTGCCCATGGTGCAGCACGTTAGCAGCTTCACCAGCTGGATGTGGTAGCTGCGAGATTGAGTTTTATTATTACGGGGTTAGGGCACTTTTTACAATGCATCTTCGGTCTCCGGTGAGACAGATCTCGATACTTTAGGGTCTTCAAATAATTATGTTAAACTTTATACATCACTTTTTTATTATTATTTACTAGCACGTATAAATTTCAAATAAAGAAAGCAGCGTGAGTGATTTTCAAACCAATGCCACCTCTACCGAGAAGGTGGTCACGAACAGAAATGTGTATTCTGAATTTGAGCTACCTTTTACCTTTTTGAGACTATGTATCGTGAAAAAACAAAGTTCAAATATTCGTGTTTGTATAATTATCTTTATTAAATTCACTTTGTTTACGGACATAATAATGATCACTTTTATAAGCTATGTAACTCACGTCAACGCTTCGGGCATCTCTTGCGTCTGCTTGAACTGCTTCATCATCTGAATGAAGTTGTTGAACGACACCTTGTCGTTGTAGAACACCAGCACGTCCTCTCCTGCGTTCACCATCTAACAAATCATTCACTCACTCATTCAGTTCAGTCACCACATTAGAAATAAAGACAATATAATAGCTCCCTTCCGAATGGTAGTTAGAATGGCTGAAGAAGCCAGAAGTTTTTAGAAGCCAAATTGCCGGAACAAGCAATAGGCTTCAGTGGATTGTTAGTTGCCATAGTTATACCAGTCTCCAAAATACAAGATAATGTTTCGTGTAGCACCTTAAAGTTCCTGAAAACCAGTTCCATAATTTTTTTATGACTAAATAAACTTGGAAATTAATAAATTTCAGACTCAGGTTCATGTCATTCATTGATAACGTGTTGGAAACGAATTCTAATTTGGAAAATATGCGCTTTATTTCTTTACAATCGATTGACTGTCACAACATAGCAGAAAATAAAAGTAAAACTCTTGGTCCGAGCCACCAGCGCCTGCATTTTATATGGATGGCAGCGTTGTCCAGCACGTGTCGTTCGGGAGTGCAACGGGGAGGGAGGTAGGTATTTACTTAGATTTTACTCTCGAACGACGTTAGAGAGCCTATGTGAATAATGGAGCAGAACCTATATATTTTCTACCCTGTTCTGTCTATGTCCATTCGTCCATAAGCATTAAAGTGAACCCCATACCTCCTGCATGACGAGCCCCTGGCTGTGCCGTATGTACTGGTGGTAATTATTCAAACTTTGCACTTGGTTTACTGCGGGGGCTGAATCTAGTTATCTACCTATAGGTACATTTTCTACCCCTGTTTTGCCTAATAGTCCATAAACAGCGAAGTGAACCCCATACCTCCTGCATGACGAGCCCCTGGCTGTGCTGTATGTACAGGTGGTAATTATTCAAACATTGCACTTGGTTTACTACGGGGGCTGAATCTAGTTATCTACCTATAGGTACATTTTCTACCCCTGTTTTGCCTAATAGTCCATAAACAGCGAAGTGAACCCCATACCTCCTGCATGACGAGCTCCTGGCTGTGCTGTATGTACAGGTGGTAATAATTCAAACTTTGCACTTAGTTTACTACGGGGGCTGAATCTAGTTATCTACCTATAGGTACATTTTCTACCCCTGTTTTGCCTAATAGTCCATAAACAGCGAAGTGAACCCCATACCTCCTGCATGACGAGCTCCTGGCTGTGCTGTATGTACAGGTGGTAATAATTCAAACTTTGCACTTAGTTTACTACGGGGGCTGAATCTAGTTATCTACCTATAGGTACATTTTCTACCCCTGTTTTGCCTAATAGTCCATAAACAGCGAAGTGAACCCCATACCTCCTGCATGACGAGCTCCTGGCTCTCCTGTATGTACAGGTGGTAATAATTCAAACTTTGCACTTACTTTACTACGGGGCTGAATCTAGTTATCTACCTATAGGTACATTTTCTACCCCTGTTTTGCCTAATAGTCCATAAACAGCGAAGTGAACCCCATACCTCCTGCATGACGAGCTCCTGGCTGTCCTGTATGTACAGGTGGTAATAATTCAAACTTTGCACTTAGTTTACTACGGGGGCTGAATCTAGTTATCTACCTATAGGTACATTTTCTACCCCTGTTTTGTCTATTAGTCCATAAACAACGAAGTGAACCCCATACCTCCTGCATGACGAGCCCCTGGCTGTGCTGTATGTACAGGTGGTAATTATTCAAACTTTGCACTTGGTTTACTACGGGGGCTGAACCTAGTCATCTACCTTCATATTCTTTACCCCTGTTATGTTCATTCGTCCATAAACAGCGAAGTGAACCCCATACCTCCTGCATGACGAGCCCCTGGCTGTGCCGTATGTACTGGTGGTCGGCGTGCACGATGGTCTGCAGGAAGCGCAGGTAGGCCGGCCGCCGCCCGCGCGACTCGATACAGTGGACGAAGTGGGCCACCACCTTGAATGACCATAGTCGTAGTTAGAAGTTTATAGAGTTTCATAACAATTAAAGGTTGTTGCAAATACAGCTTAATAAAGATGAGTGTATTTGTGTGTATAGTACAATAATTTTAGACTTTATTTGGTAAACAAATATGCCGTACTTGTGACCAGAGGTTCTTAATTTAGCTGGATTGATGCAGTTTTTTTTATATGTGTTTCTTCTAAAACTGTTCACACTGGATATAAAGATTATAAAATGACATTTTTAGTAATGTTGGTACTGACAAGTGACTGTAATTGTATTAAGTCAAATTTGAAAAATCTACTGAAGCTATTTGCTCATCGAGTGACCGATCAGTCATATTGTCTTGTCACTAATGGTTTTCAAACTACAACCCAATGAAGAAGATAAACAAACATAGTCACAAGCTAATTAGGTATTTTTAACCAGGTATGTTTGTATTGGGTTAACTGTGATTTGAGTTTGAATGCAAAAGTTACATACCTTTTCGTTGTTCTCATGCGAGCAAAGCGTCGTGTTGTCTTTGAATATCGCGCAAACAGTTTGCGCTTCACGTATCTGAAAAAAAAATACTAAATTTATATTAAGGTTATTTAGGATTTCCCTTCATTTGTTTGTCAGATAAACGAGTGTTAGTTTGCGTTTCAAAATGATGAACCCTGATACATACAGACCCAAAGTAATTTGAATGTCATAGCTTGCAACGTTCTTCGTCTTAGAAAGTAAGTCATTGAAGTGCCCATGCATCTTTTTGCAGCGATTTTTTTCACGCTTTCGCATACATACAGTCAATTATTAAGGCTGAGGCTAAGAGCTATCCCACTTTAGACCTCTAAGACGGTAGAGACGGTCACCCATCCTCCACTCACCCCGGCGTTGAGGAACAGGTCCAGGTGCTTGTGCAGTATCTGCTGGTTCTGCTGGTTCCCGTGGCAGAAGTGCTGCAGGAACTCGTGGGCGAGCGCGAGGAGTTCGTCCATTGCCGCGTCGTGTTCATCGTGCGGCACCTGAGAGAAGTCAACCATCATATTATACTTGGTTTAGGACTTTGCTTGCCATGCGAGTGGTCGCCAGATCAAACCCCACCACGTACCAGTGTGTTTTTCAAATTAGAAATTCGTAATTGTACGATTATTTGATGCTTAAACTGCGAAGGAAAACATCGTGAGGAAACTTGCACACCTATGTAGAAATTCTCAGGTTGTGTAGTCGACCAACCCGGTACCAGTTTCCAACTATCCGAATTGGACATATTCCTATGTACTGGATAGTTACTACTGCTCCTAGACCATAAACTAGTTGATAAATTATTTAGCGGCCAAATCTTAGGCCCCCCGTTCGATTTTAGACTCCAGGCGATTGACGCCTCAAATATCAAATCAAGCAATTTATTTGCATACCAAGTGTACGTTCATACATGGAATATAAATATGATGGTAGTTAGCAGTGGTCTTATACGTAGTGATAAGATGGGGCAAGACTGAACTTCTTCATCATTATCATCATCAGCCCATCCCTATCCACTCCTGGACATAGGCCTCCCCAAGTGCACGTCACTTCTGTCTGTCTTCTTGATTACATGCAAATCTAATCTAATCTTTAGGCGGGGCGTAAAACGGCATTTAAGCAGGCCTTCAGGGTGAGTGCAACAGGCTTAATATGGTTTATTGTGCCTGTCAACCTCATTTGGATCTCACTACCGCTTACCATGAGTTGGAATGAGATCATCTTGTTAGCATATTATAAAATAAAAGCTTGTAAAAAAATCATCCACACACACTCTTCTACTAACCTGCAATAGATCCAGCATGATGTTATGAACACCAATGTTCCTTAACAGTCGCTGTTCGTGTCGGCGCGGCTTGCCCGTGTCGCCGGCGCCGCTGTTGCCTTGGGTGCAGTACTTTATCATGCGCTCGAGGATCTGCGGAAGGAGAGTACTGTTAGGTTATGTTATGCGATAGGCCATGATTCAATTATGTTTTCGTTGAATCAAGAACCATGAGACAGGTATGGATTATTGCAGCTTGCCATCTAGTATTTAAATGGTATTTATTAATTTATTGTGAATTAAGAAACGCGAACAGCTTCACATACAAGACTCATACTTTATCCTTCTTGAATTTTCTTAAAAATCTAAATTTTCATATTTTAATATGCTTTTCATGTAAGTTTTATCCATATCACTGTTACAATAATTATGAGTAAAAAACAACACAATATAATAAAGATCTGGTTTCGACATCTTTTAGCATCTCGTTGATCGCCATTAAAACCTACAACTTAACAGAGCTCAACATTTTCTAGATATCGCCTCTTCGCTTCGATGACGTGTCAGGTTATAGAGGAAGATCCCAGAGCTGCCAGACGTCACTTATTTTCTAATGGACAAAATATATACGATTGAGTAGTGGTGGGGTGTACTATCATCATACTTTTGCTACCATGACCAGACGGCCATTTTTCAGGTATCAATTAATCAAGGTACATAGAAATACTGCTCACCTCATTTAAATTCTGATGGCTGATTTGAACATAATATTTCACACAATATCATTAAAAATCAGGATTCATTACTCCCAGACACATGCGGTCGTTTGTCCATTAGAAAATAAGTGATGTCTGGCAGGTCTGGGATCTTGGTCCATTAAGAAAAATGGGATTATCAGGATAACACACTGTTGAAGCGAAGAAGCGTATAATCCCGTATAATCCCGTAAAAGCGTATAAATACCCGATAACGATTACAAACTTGTTACAAAAACAGCTGTAAACCACACTAACCTCCTTAATCTTCTGGTACTCTGTCATGTGGTCGTGTCTCGCGGCACGAGACGTGTCTAGCACGTTGTCTAGCGACGCGTTGCGCTCCAACACAGCGCCGCCTGGGCCTACAGCGCCCGACGGACCTGTTAGAGGATTAAGAGCTTTATCATTTTGTGTTAAGGTCGTTATTACAACACACTGTAATATGGGTCCCTTTAAAATCCGTGACAGATTACTCTGTTATTTATATGAACTTACATTTTTTTCCTAACTGACTTACGATGTTCTGTACGAGTAGTTTCGTCATAATTACTGGACTTGCGGGAGAGCGGATGGCTCTCACCCCTAAAAACATGAACTTACAACTCAGTTACCTTACAGTTTTGTGTTAATTTTCATTAACACAAATCAAAATTTATCATTTTAAGGTTCTCTCTCGTCCTTGTAGTTCCGTAATAGACGAAGTACCTACTTTATGGGTTTGCCGAAAGTTTTTCTTTTTAGTAAAACAAGGCACGGATTTTAAAGCATACCATATAGAATTTTTAGACACATCTGCGTCCAGGCACACCGTAGTTGACGGACAGACATACAAAATACAGAAGCACATAAGAATAAATGTGTCACGCGTATCGAAATTTTTTAACATGTTACCGAAATATTTTTTAAGAGTGGTGAATGGTTTTCAAAATGAACGAATGAACCAAACATTCGTTAAGTAAACATGTGTAAAATAATATTGAGACATCGCTTAATCTTTTACAGCAGCGTTTTCTTACACCAATTTCTTACCAAAGTGGTTTCAATTGTATTGTGCCCGTACAAAATTGTGTTAGGTATTCAAATTTGTATTTACAAAGTGAAGAAAGCATGCAAGAATAAAATATATATAATTTCTTTGCTCAATGGTGTCATAGGTAAAATAAAATAAAAACAAGGAAACTCACTCAGCGTCCCAAGGAGTGGTCCTCTGTCAGTAAATGAGGGTCAAATGAATGGGGGAAATACTAAGGAAGTAGGATATTCAACTTTCAACCGTACTAAATATGCGAGCTTAATCAGAACCATATGAATTAAGAATACAGAGACAAAGAATATAATATTTGAAATCTATTTTCCATTAAATAAATTTAAAATATTAAATAATTAGTTTATTGTAAAAATAAGGTTTTTAATGTAAAAATATTTAACTTTTGTAAATTAAATATACCTACTTCACTTGTTACTGGTTAAGCTTTAACATTTAAACATAGGTAAAGAAACACGTGAAATACGTACTACCCAACTAGTGAACCTTTTATGCTGTAGTCTAATCTAGATTTTTCTAATTACCTGGATCCAAAACCATTTTAGAATTTCATAATATTGCAAAAAAAAGTAAAAGATAGAAAAGAAGATGATAGTTACTAAATTTTCAATAGAAATTACATATATGCAAAGGCAGAATATTATTTTGTTAAAAGGTAAACATATGTGGAAAGACAGAACAAAGATCTCAGAAGTATTCGTCAAGGGGCAACATATTGAATTCATTCAACTACAGTCCAGTAACCAGGCTAGCCAATCAGCGCGCCCGATTTGTCGCTCACCTGAATGGTCATCCATAAGCCCCGCCCTCCCCTTGTTGAACACCCACAGCTCGGACTTCTCTACGCTTTGACGTAAGAGGTCTAGATCCGATTTTATCTGCTTATACGATTCCACGTCTGCGTCTGACACCAGGAGTTGGACCTGTAACAACACAAGTAACTCTTTAAAAAGTATTTCTTTTTATTGAGAGGACTTAGCTGTTATCCTCAGACGGCTTCTGCAGCTTCACTGGACTGGCGGGGGAGCTAAAGGCTTACAGTAGGAGGATAGCCTTTTATGGAGACCTATGTGAGTAATATTGTAAACTTGTAATGCTAGAGAAGATTTTCCTAGCATAACCTAATTTTTGCTTAAAAGGAAACTCCTGCCACTATTTACTATAAAATGTACCTAAGATAGCAATAACAGTCTTTTGATTAACCATCTCAAATCTATATGTTCGTGTATACCACTTTCTAGCGGACTCCAGGGTTTTTCCAGATTATCATATTTTTTTAATATATCTAAAGCCTGAGAAAAAGAAATCTCTTTATCTAATTCGTTTTCATAGATATTTAAATTTTCTTTATTGGTCCAATAGGTTTTGCTTTAGAAGGCCCAGTATGTTTGTGTATCTACCAAAACGTGGCAAAAGGCCCACCTGCTTGAACGCCGCCAACTCCTAGTAGCTCGAGTCTAGAAAGGTTTGGAAAGCCTGGTATGTCACACCTCCTCGTAGCTCGATCTTAGAAGGGTTTAAAAGGCCTAGTATGTCCCCGTATCAACCCACCTGCTTGAACGCCGCCAGCACCTCCTGCCGCTGGCTGAAGTGGCGGAACAGCAGCGCCAGCGCGCCCGACACGAGCGCCGCGGACGCGCCCTGCGAGCACAGCTGCAGCAGCACGCGGAGGACCATGCGCCCGCCGCGCTCGTCAGGTCCAGTCCGTCCCTGTGTCCCTAAGGCCCACCTGCTTGAACGCCGCCAGCACCTCCTGCCGCTGGCTGAAGTGGCGGAACAGCAGCGCCAGCGCGCCCGACACGAGCGCCGCGGACGCGCCCTGCGAGCACAGCTGCAGCAGCACGCGGAGGACCATGCGCCCGCCGCGCTCGTCAGGTCCAGTCCGTCCCTGTGTCCCTAAGGCCCACCTGCTTGAACGCCGCCAGCACCTCCTGCCGCTGGCTGAAGTGGCGGAACAGCAGCGCCAGCGCGCCCGACACGAGCGCCGCGGACGCGCCCTGCGAGCACAGCTGCAGCAGCACGCGGAGGACCATGCGCCCGCCGCGCTCGTCAGGTCCAGTCCGTCCCTGTGTCCCTAAGGCCCACCTGCTTGAACGCCGCCAGCACCTCCTGCCGCTGGCTGAAGTGGCGGAACAGCAGCGCCAGCGCGCCCGACACGAGCGCCGCGGACGCGCCCTGCGAGCACAGCTGCAGCAGCACGCGGAGGACCATGCGCCCGCCGCGCTCGTCCAGGTCCAGTCCGTCCCTGTGCCCGCATTACATGTTTAAGCATACATACTTGACTATAGTCAAGTCAAATCGCGGATAATACATACTAGGATTTAGTAAAAAGGAGTTTTATGGTCAGCTTTAAAAAACTATTCTGTTGGGCTTTATTAGGACTATTTTCTCGAAAATATGAGTTAAAAGTATTTTTTTCACGCGGTGCACCATTACTTTGTGTATTTTTTTAAGTGAGACCAGTATTTACATTTCTAATAAGGTGTCATAATAGTAACAATCAAGAAGTCACTCTTAGGTCCTCACAAATAAAATTGTCCGAGTCTAATCCGTCCCTGTACCCACATCACAAGTTTAAGCATACATACTAGACTATAAAAATGTCAACTTGCAGACAAGAGCTATTTGGGTAGGGTCACATTGATTAAACCATTTTCTTTTTATTAGATATCATTTTGGAATTTCGCGTTCAATTACATTGGGAATTCTTTGTTATGAGTAGCAAATTACTTACTGCTCAACGTTTCGACTGGGTTACACCAGGCACATTTGTGAACGAACCATTTGTTTTGCATTTTTAGATGCAATTTAGGACTTACTACCTTCTTAAAAACATAGGTGATTTTTTTCCGTTCGTAACAGTGATTGGTTATAGCAATATATGAAGCGGATTATTGCGAGTATATTGTAGAAGCAATTTTTATTGAATTTTTAATAATGTCGGACAAAACCACGACATATCATTCAACACAACAGCAAATTGGGCAACAGACGTAAAAAAAATGTATGGACTGTGACTTCATGCATTTCATCTCATCTATATAAAAGTCAAACGGATATAGAACCTTTTCTACAGGTCTTTGTTAAAATTCTGATACTAAGGGGTTTCCAATTTACAAATTTTCGTTTACATGGGTATCTAAAAATCACTCAAACCAGTAAAGGGGACTAATCTTCTTTACCACTATCATTCATAGTTGTTTGTTAGTTATATATTGTGCATGCTGTTAGATAACATAGATGCTCTGTTTTTGTTAGGGGTTTAATGCATGTCACATACACAAGCTTATATTTGACCACAAACTCATTTTTTTTTATATTTTAACTCCCTAAATGTTTTAATACTAATTTTGTATTTTTTCGAATTGTGGTGGCAATAGTGTGACTATTACCAAGCCAAGGTTTATATACAATGATTCAGAAGACATAATTCCGTAAAAGGCAATTCTACAGTATTCGTTTGTTGTAAGATAATTTATCTTTCATTTTTTATTCACCAGTATTAAAGCTGGTATTAGTAGAAATAAAATTCAATCGAGACTTGGTTGTGGCACTGTCGTGCCCACAGAAATTATGTTTAACGTAACGACTTTCGCGTTCTATTACGTAAAAAAATATTATATAATGGGTCTAGACGCGATAACCTAGATAAATTGCTGAATTAGTAATAACAGTCTGTGGTCAACAATGGCACGCAGGTCGCAGGTCACTCAAGCATGCAATGCGTAATTCATCTTACTAACAAATCTACATTTTTTGGGAGACAGCTGTCTGGCACTGTCTGTATCGCTCTGAAATAATGCGTTCATGTTAGACACCCCGCTAGATGGGACACAAATGTTATATTACTAAAATATTCATGACATAAAAGGTGCCCCCTTAAATCCGATACTTGTAAGTGATTTTGTAAAACTAATACTGGTGACGATAATCACTGATCCGATGAATCCGGGATCAGCACTGTACGAACCGGAGCCAGGGGGGACCATTGCTGCGGCAAGCGCCGGACCAGTGGAGTCTTAGCGGCGATGTTGTGCGGGCGGAGCGGGTCAGCCCGGCGGCCAGGGAGGCCCGTAGAAGCGGTAGTGCCTTTCGTTCGGCGGACTGGCCAACTCCGACCCGCACAGCTCAATACCAATGCGAGACTCCACGCCTTGTCTCGTTGTTGCCGCAGCAGTGGTCTCCTCTTTCACGTCCCCTTTCCCTCTCATATCGATGTTCCGGGAGGGAGGGGTGAAACGGCTTTCAGGGTGAGTGATATTGAGCCTGTCGACCTCATATTTGGATCTCACTACCGCTTACCATCAGGTGGAGTGAGGTCATCTTGTTAGCTAATTATATAAAAACAGAAATGTGAAGAGTAGGACTGAGAAGGCACCTTTTATCATAATTCTTCTTATCAATGTGACGATATCTGGTAGTTCTTTTGTACAATTAAACAGTTGAAATTCTTTATGAAATTAATTAATGTCTTTTACATTTTAGTAAACAGATGATCGTCACATTTCTCACCATTTGGCAAAAATATCGTGATTCTATGATATTTATTTGCTACCAATCTAAGAAATTGATGAAATGGCAACACAAATCGCTACAGGAATTACGATAACTTGCTATAGTAAATAAGTTTTTTACTTATTTATTCCACGATTCCCATTTACCAAATCATTAAAAGCTACTTCCACAACTTTTGAAAAATTTATAAAGTCGTGTAAGCCACCTTCAAAATATTAATGGCTTGCCTCTTCCCGTGGATGCGTCTATGTTATACTACACAATAATTATCTCCCACCATAGTCATGCGTTAGTCACTAGTTCTATTACACTACTGAAGTTACAGAGGTCAGGTTGAGAAACTAATAGATAGATTTATGAATAGTAAATTTAACTAACTAAATAGAAAGAAATATAAAAGGAGCCTGTCTAAGTTGTAGATTTACTGGAACTAAAACAAAATTGTAAGAATTTTATCGGACAGTAGCCCAATAAGATCTTGAACTTCATGGCATGAATTCTCTTATACCTCCTCTACACTGAATCTGCCCTTAACCTACAGTCAACAGCAAAAATAAATAAATATCTGGGACATTTCCACACACAGTCATCTGACCCCAAACTAAGCAGAGCTTGTACTATGGGCGTCAGAGACTGATACACATACGTAGATATTTTTTAAATACATACTTAAATACATAATCACACCCAGACACGGAACAAACACCGATGTTCATCACACAAATATTTGTCCCGAGTGGGAATCGAATCTTGGAACCGCCAGCCAACCACTGTTCCAACGAGCCAGTCAAAAATGAAAATATATAGCAAATTGCCATGTCAAATATCAGTACTTATATCCTCATGTTTTTTACAGAAGATTCTAACATCAAAATATTGTAAAAAACTAAAATTCCATCTTGTATGCTTGCTTGATACTTCGCCTAATTACTTTGACTTTTACATTTTACTTATAGCTACGAGAATCAGAGTTAGTTTCTTGAAGCTACAATACTACGATACTACGACTCGTAGCCTACAAGGTATAACGTACTTTAATAGGTAACTTATGCCTTCCAATAACATTGTAAGATCATTATCCTACGCCCTATACTTTCCACTCACCGACAGCTAAAGATCCCCTCCGCTTGCAATCCTATGGCCTCTACATCAGCGCGAGCGAGCGCGTCGGTGCGGTCGCCGGCTTGTTCGAACTCTTTCTTGAAGATCGAGAGTAAACAGCTGATGCGGTAGTCCAATCGGACGTCTAGGATGAACTGAGGAAGATAAAGACAAACAAGTGATTGTGTGATTTTGCTTAGCTATGACTTATTAATGAAAGTACAATCATTGGTATAAAATAAAAGAACTAGAATAAAAATGTAAAATTGGATGTTTGAGTATTTTTTTCGGCAACGTCTAGCATTAGTTCTGGTGCATTACATTATCAAAGTAGTTTTCTCCTGGCAAATACCAAATTTCGTTTAAATCGGTTCAGTACTATATGCGTGAAAGCGTAACAGACAGACAGACAGAGTTACTTTGCCTTTATAATATTAGTAAGGATGATGAAAAAATCAACACAGAGAAATATAATGTAAAGACGCTTAATTAAAGTACTAACTTTCATCAAAAACTACATAATTGTATTAGGTTAGCCTGTAAGGATTATGTAAGTATGTTTTAAATAAATAAATAAAAATAAATGTACATAACGATAGCCCATATCGCTTATCTTATTCCACCGGCTGCATTCTTGCAACTTTTCTAACAATGCTGTCGCTGCTACTACCTTTATTAAAAGAAGGCAGGTCAGTACATACCTGCAGTATCTCGATGATCTTGAGCTTGGTGTCCATGACGAGCGGGTGGTCGCGCGCCAGCGCCAGCGCCGACGCGCTGCGCTGCAGCCCCGCGCCGCCGCCCGTCGAACCGCCGCCCGCCTAAGGACCATACGCTTAGACACAGCCCATATGTGGGCTGTTATTACAGAACTTGTGTCTACTTAAGAGGATACATGGGCCGCCGCCAGACCTTCTATCCAGACGAAAAGTTGACAAAAAAGGTATTTATGGGTCTACAGTCCACACGCGGTAATAAATGAATTATTAAGTTAACCATAGATTAAGTAATTTTAATATAACCTTAGATATCAATTGATTTGGCATACCCTTACAGGGTTCATAAACTGTACTATTTTATGTACTTTTGTATGTGCAATAAATAAATAAATATTATTGTAATCCAAACGTCGGGCAGAAAATAACGATGTGTTTGCTACTCCCAACATCGCGACTCTTAACAAACACTTTTCAATACAATGGAACGCAAAAGCCTAAAACCGTAATCAAGTCCATATATGGCTGCTGTCACAAATCAATTTCTGCTATACACTATAACTTTAATCCGTGACCTATCGGTAGATTGGCATAGTGTGTTACTTAAATTCTATACTATTAAAATAAAATAACTAAATTTTGTGAAAGAGATGGACCTTTAATGGTCCATTTTTATATCTTACTAGCGACCCGCCCTCGCTTCGCTTCGGGGATATCTCTATCTCTATGTAATATATTTTAACCCCGTAAGAGAAATCTATTTTTTTTTATCTAAAAAAAGCCTATGACACTCAGGGATAGTGTAGCTTTCCAACAGTGAAAGATTTTTTCAAATCGGTACAGTTGTTTCGGAGCCTATTCGAAACAAACAAACAAACAAAAAATCAAACCTTTCCTCTTTATAATATTATTATATTACATATATTAAATTGACTCCCCCGTACCCCAGTGCCGCTTACATGGAGCCTACATCGCATGCTGGCTAGCTGAGCGCGGTGCCGGCAACCAGGCGACTTTTTTCTAATACTTGCATTTTTAAACTCGTGATATCTTCCGAATTAAATGTCCGAATTGAATAATTCAAAAAGTAATAAAAAGGTATTTAAGCCGGCTTGAATATAAAGTAATTTATTTTGATAAGGATTAATACCAAGGTACAAATAAAGAGCCCTTTCAAGCGGCGGCATATAAATTAAATTTTTAGAATAAAAAACCGCTTGCTGTGACATAACTATAATATTTAGACATATGCTGTCGCGACATTTTTTGTAGATAACAATGAGTTCTGCAAAGTCTTAGTAAATGGTTTTGTTCTATCTTCAATAGTTTTCGCAGCGCAGGCGACGTAAGGAATTTTTCAAGTCTATTTTTTACACCTTGGGTTATATTATTGGAGTTTTAGTAAGGATCCCAAATTTTTTTAAAAATATAATATAGCCTATGTAACTTCTGAATAATGCAGCTTTCTAATGGTGAAAAAATTATTGCAATCGGTCCAGTAGTTTTTGAGTTTATTCATTACAAACATACAAAAATACAAAAATACAAATCTTTCCTCTTTATAATATTAGTATAGATAATACATGAATCCTATCAGAAACCGTAAATATTGTGGTGTAAAACTAAGTAAATAAGATCGTGTTTTAAAGAATATACAAAAAATCATCATTACAAAATACTCCTACATATTTCAAAATTGAGACGTATCTAAATATAAAATAATTACAAACAAAATAAATACTATGACTGATAATGGTATACCCCGCAAAACCAAAGTAACAAAACACGACATTTATAAGCATGAAAAGATACAAAAAAGAGAAATAATACTATCAAAGCAAAGCGAACACCAACATTTTAGTATCGTGAATATAATTATGAATTAAGTGTTTTATTAAAATTCACAGTAGCTTCAATAAATTAGCGTCTTTACAAACAAATTTTCAAACAAGTGAGTACTAAAAATACGATTGAGTCGATTAAAAAAAAGCAGTTCTATCAATAATAATGACCTCGCAAACAAAACACAACACACAAAAGCATCACTGTCGCCCTCTACCGTACTAACGATGTAACGTTCAGCCGACCCGGCGGTAACAAGCCAACGTAATAACTTACATTCCGTGCGACAGATCCTAAAGTAATAGATGTCATTACCGCTCCCATGTCGCCGATGCTGCGGAGAACGCCGCCTTCAGCTGAAAAATGAAAAAAAAAAATTAAAAACATATTAAAATTCAACAAAACAACAGCTTCTTTCATAATTATTTTATACATAACAGAACAGATGGTTATTGTAAGACTGAAGATAGCACAAAAAAGAAATCCTAGTCACTATGAGATCTGTCAAATAGTCGAGCGACATTGATGAAAACTTCACTGAACTGATGGAAAGTAAGTAAGTTTTGACTCAAATTCTCGTATTTACCAAATCTCAAAAATACTACTATATTCGAAATACGAATAGGATTTATAAATTACTGGAACACAAATGATAAAGCAAATGTAGGGACAATTTCTTGGATATCCACTTACGTTTTTGTTGTTCCTTTTCCTGTGCTGCTTGCAAACATTACAATACTTATTTACACATGTATCTTACACCCTAACATTGATAGTTTATGACCAATTCAGTTAATAGAAATAATGAGATTATCACTTACATTCCACTTCTCCAGACAGAGCGTTGGTTTCGTTGAGCAGATCCATAGCCGTAACGCAGTCTAAAATACTCAGCAACGTCTTCGTCAGGCGAAGGAGGTCGCTAAAACTGTAAATCAAAAGTAATTGCTGTTAAAATCTGATCATAAGTGTCCTTAAAAGATATATTTGGTTGATTAGCTACTCAAATCATATTATGTTCTCTGCAGTATTTATTCACCCCGTAAAAAAAATCTAAAATGCCAAGATGCTATGATGATGAAATAAATTTATTGTGTTATCTCAAACTAGTTTTTCTTTTATAACGATGAACAGGGGGAGGGGATAGCTTTCACACAAAAAAATAAAGTAGATTTAGTATATATTTTACACCTAAAGTACCCGTTTTGTGCAAAGAGTTTTAGACACAATAAATCGCCAGAAGTTTTGATACTACCTGTATGGTTTATGTCTTTCGCATTCCATTTATCACAATAAAATTACCATTTGTTATGTAAGTATGTGTTAAAGAAGAGTGACCTCTACTCTCACAGGTGCCCTATCACTTAAAAGAAGAATTCAACCCTAGACAATCATAATGCCCAATTGTTGTAACATCAAACCAATTTTGAATTGTATTCGATAATTTTGTCACTAACCTGTAAAACCCGAAGTAAATCAGCTCCCTAGCCAGCTTCACCACTTCGAAGGTCAACTTGTTCTGGTCCAAATCGCTGAAGTACCACGTCCTAGTGACCACGTTGCAGAGGTAGTTCTCCACGAAGCGAATTGTGGACGCGAACTGTTCTTTTACTTTCTCTCTATTCGCGTCCGGACCGCCTTTCACGCATTGGTAGCTGGGGGATACAGGGCTTTGTTATAACCTTTTTTAAAATAATTAATGAATGAATTTGAGATTTTAATACACTATGCATTATTAGGATAATATTTACGGTACAGTGTATCTGAGTAACGAGATTTTTCATAGACTTTTTTAGGTGTAGGTAGATAAGACAGCATTTCCTAAGTCCTGATCCATTACAATTGACTGAACATGGTTTCCAAATTCTAGAAACTATGTTTATTCTCATCTCTGTAGGTCCTCTACTAGTGGGGAATGCTCTGAAGAGCTATTTCACTAGTCCGTCCCACCCTTTCCACTCCCCAACAACACGTGCTGGGCAGCGCTGCCATCCACATACAATGCAGGCGCTGGTGGCTCGGACTAAGAGGTTCAGTTCCTTTTTTTTTGCCACATGTCATTAAGGCATGGAATACCCTTCCAGCTTATGTTTTCCCTCCCTCCTTTGATCCCGTGCTCTTCAGGTGGGGCGTGAAACGGCATTTAAGTAGGCTTTCAGGGCGAGTGCGACAGGCTCATACGGTCTATACGGCATATATGGATCTCACTACCACTTACCATCAGATGGAGTGAGGTGGTAATCTTGTTAGCCTTTTTAACAAAAAAAAAAGTCCTAAAATATTTAAAGAGCATAGATTTTCTGAATCCACCAGTCAGGTACAGTACAGACAGACAGCAGACTCACTCGTGTATGTGTATGTTGTCGCAGACCTCGGTCCAGAGGCGCGCGTACTTGACGGGCGTGACGGGCTCCTGCGGGTCGCGGTCGGCTGTATGTGTACAGACAGACGGCAGACTCACTCGTGTATGTGTATGTTGTCGCAGACCTCGGTCCAGAGGCGCGCGTACTTGACGGGCGTGACGGGCTCCTGCGGGTCGCGGTCGGCTGTATGTGTACAGACAGACAGCAGACTCACTCGTGTATGTGTATGTTGTCGCAGACCTCGGTCCAGAGGCGCGCGTACTTGACGGGCGTGACGGGCTCCTGCGGGTCGCGGTCGGCTGTATGTGTACAGACAGACGGCAGACTCACTCGTGTATGTGTATGTTGTCGCAGACCTCGGTCCAGAGGCGCGCGTACTTGACGGGCGTGACGGGCTCCTGCGGGTCGCGGTCGGCTGTATGTGTACAGACAGACGGCAGACTCACTCGTGTATGTGTATGTTGTCGCAGACCTCGGTCCAGAGGCGCGCGTACTTGACGGGCGTGACGGGCTCCTGCGGGTCGCGGTCGGCTGTATGTGTACAGACAGACGGCAGACTCACTCGTGTATGTGTATGTTGTCGCAGACCTCGGTCCAGAGGCGCGCGTACTTGACGGGCGTGACGGGCTCCTGCGGGTCGCGGTCGGCTGTATGTGTACAGACAGACGGCAGACTCACTCGTGTATGTGTATGTTGTCGCAGACCTCGGTCCAGAGGCGCGCGTACTTGACGGGCGTGACGGGCTCCTGCGGGTCGCGGTCGGCTGTATGTGTACAGACAGACGGCAGACTCACTCGTGTATGTGTATGTTGTCGCAGACCTCGGTCCAGAGGCGCGCGTACTTGACGGGCGTGACGGGCTCCTGCGGGTCGCGGTCGGCTGTATGTGTACAGACAGACGGCAGACTCACTCGTGTATGTGTATGTTGTCGCAGACCTCGGTCCAGAGGCGCGCGTACTTGACGGGCGTGACGGGCTCCTGCGGGTCGCGGTCGGCTGTATGTGTACAGACAGACGGCAGACTCACTCGTGTATGTGTATGTTGTCGCAGACCTCGGTCCAGAGGCGCGCGTACTTGACGGGCGTGACGGGCTCCTGCGGGTCGCGGTCGGCTGTATGTGTACAGACAGACGGCAGACTCACTCGTGTATGTGTATGTTGTCGCAGACCTCGGTCCAGAGGCGCGCGTACTTGACGGGCGTGACGGGCTCCTGCGGGTCGCGGTCGGCTGTATGTGTACAGACAGACGGCAGACTCACTCGTGTATGTGTATGTTGTCGCAGACCTCGGTCCAGAGGCGCGCGTACTTGACGGGCGTGACGGGCTCCTGCGGGTCGCGGTCGGCTGTATGTGTACAGACAGACGGCAGACTCACTCGTGTATGTGTATGTTGTCGCAGACCTCGGTCCAGAGGCGCGCGTACTTGACGGGCGTGACGGGCTCCTGCGGGTCGCGGTCGGCTGTATGTGTACAGACAGACGGCAGACTCACTCGTGTATGTGTATGTTGTCGCAGACCTCGGTCCAGAGGCGCGCGTACTTGACGGGCGTGACGGGCTCCTGCGGGTCGCGGTCGGCTGTATGTGTACAGACAGACGGCAGACTCACTCGTGTATGTGTATGTTGTCGCAGACCTCGGTCCAGAGGCGCGCGTACTTGACGGGCGTGACGGGCTCCTGCGGGTCGCGGTCGGCTGTATGTGTACAGACAGACGGCAGACTCACTCGTGTATGTGTATGTTGTCGCAGACCTCGGTCCAGAGGCGCGCGTACTTGACGGGCGTGACGGGCTCCTGCGGGTCGCGGTCGGCTGTATGTGTACAGACAGACGGCAGACTCACTCGTGTATGTGTATGTTGTCGCAGACCTCGGTCCAGAGGCGCGCGTACTTGACGGGCGTGACGGGCTCCTGCGGGTCGCGGTCGGCTGTATGTGTACAGACAGACGGCAGACTCACTCGTGTATGTGTATGTTGTCGCAGACCCTCGGTCCAGAGGCGCGCGTACTTGACGGGCGTGACGGGCTCCTGCGGGTCGCGGTCGGCTGTATGTGTACAGACAGACGGCAGACTCACTCGTGTATGTGTATGTTGTCGCAGACCTCGGTCCAGAGGCGCGCGTACTTGACGGGCGTGACGGGCTCCTGCGGGTCGCGGTCGGCTGTATGTGTACAGACAGACGGCAGACTCACTCGTGTATGTGTATGTTGTCGCAGACCCTCGGTCCAGAGGCGCGCGTACTTGACGGGCGTGACGGGCTCCTGCGGGTCGCGGTCGGCTGTATGTGTACAGACAGACAGCAGACTCACTCGTGTATGTGTATGTTGTCGCAGACCCTCGGTCCAGAGGCGCGCGTACTTGACGGGCGTGACGGGCTCCTGCGGGTCGCGGTCGGCTGTATGTGTACAGACAGACGGCAGACTCACTCGTGTATGTGTATGTTGTCGCAGACCTCGGTCCAGAGGCGCGCGTACTTGACGGGCGTGACGGGCTCCTGCGGGTCGCGGTCGGCTGTATGTGTACAGACAGACGGCAGACTCACTCGTGTATGTGTATGTTGTCGCAGACCTCGGTCCAGAGGCGCGCGTACTTGACGGGCGTGACGGGCTCCTGCGGGTCGCGGTCGGCTGTATGTGTACAGACAGACGGCAGACTCACTCGTGTATGTGTATGTTGTCGCAGACCTCGGTCCAGAGGCGCGCGTACTTGACGGGCGTGACGGGCTCCTGCGGGTCGCGGTCGGCTGTATGTGTACAGACAGACGGCAGACTCACTCGTGTATGTGTATGTTGTCGCAGACCTCGGTCCAGAGGCGCGCGTACTTGACGGGCGTGACGGGCTCCTGCGGGTCGCGGTCGGCTGTATGTGTACAGACAGACGGCAGACTCACTCGTGTATGTGTATGTTGTCGCAGACCTCGGTCCAGAGGCGCGCGTACTTGACGGGCGTGACGGGCTCCTGCGGGTCGCGGTCGGCTGTATGTGTACAGACAGACGGCAGACTCACTCGTGTATGTGTATGTTGTCGCAGACCCTCGGTCCAGAAGGCGCGCGTACTTGACGGGCGTGACGGGCTCCTGCGGGTCGCGGTCGGCTGTATGTGTACAGACAGACGGCAGACTCACTCGTGTATGTGTATGTTGTCGCAGACCTCGGTCCAGAGGCGCGCGTACTTGACGGGCGTGACGGGCTCCTGCGGGTCGCGGTCGGCTGTATGTGTACAGACAGACGGCAGACTCACTCGTGTATGTGTATGTTGTCGCAGACCTCGGTCCAGAGGCGCGCGTACTTGACGGGCGTGACGGGCTCCTGCGGGTCGCGGTCGGCTGTATGTGTACAGACAGACAGCAGACTCACTCGTGTATGTGTATGTTGTCGCAGACCTCGGTCCAGAGGCGCGCGTACTTGACGGGCGTGACGGGCTCCTGCGGGTCGCGGTCGGCTGTATGTGTACAGACAGACGGCAGACTCACTCGTGTATGTGTATGTTGTCGCAGACCTCGGTCCAGAGGCGCGCGTACTTGACGGGCGTGACGGGCTCCTGCGGGTCGCGGTCGGCTGTATGTGTACAGACAGACGGCAGACTCACTCGTGTATGTGTATGTTGTCGCAGACCTCGGTCCAGAGGCGCGCGTACTTGACGGGCGTGACGGGCTCCTGCGGGTCGCGGTCGGCTGTATGTGTACAGACAGACGGCAGACTCACTCGTGTATGTGTATGTTGTCGCAGACCTCGGTCCAGAGGCGCGCGTACTTGACGGGCGTGACGGGCTCCTGCGGGTCGCGGTCGGCTGTATGTGTACAGACAGACGGCAGACTCACTCGTGTATGTGTATGTTGTCGCAGACCTCGGTCCAGAGGCGCGCGTACTTGACGGGCGTGACGGGCTCCTGCGGGTCGCGGTCCGCGTGCAGGTGCAGCATGAGCCGGCAGAACGACGCGCGCAGCTCGTACGAGAGCTCGGCGTTCGACATGCATCTGGGAAAAAGAAAAAAAATGTTAGGAAAAAATATTTTTTTTTATAAAAGGCCTCACAAAGAGGACCTCACTCCACCTGTAGCGCTACCATGAGTTTAAAAGTTACGGACTTGATATCGCTGACGTAAATATGTCTATGAAAAACTTGTACAGCGCCCCTGGAGATTACGCTAAGAACTAAAATCGGTCATATGAAAAAAACAATTCGATAGGTTTTTAACGTACGTAAGTTTTCGATAGCCAACTCCTGATGGTAAGCGGTAGTGATATCCACGAGAACAGGTCCAGTTGATGCCGGTAGTAGTCCAAGATGGATCCGTACTCACTTGAGTATCAGATGGATGTGCAGCTGCGGCGAGAGGCTGTTGAGCGCGAGGTACTGCCGGTTGAGGCACATGTTCGAGAACAGGTCCAGTTGATGGCGGTAGTAGTCCAAGATGGCCGCCGCCTCGCCGTGTGGGTCTGACCGAGCTTCGGCAGCTAACTCTGATAGGAGACGGGAGTTCTGGAAGAAGAGTATATAATTATCAACTATGTCGCAAGTGTATAAAGAAAAAGAAAGAGAGAAAGAAAAATATTTATTGACCACAACATAAACACGAGACACAAAAACTCAACTCAAACAAAGAAATATCACACATAGACAAGGACTATAAGAAGTGGTCAAAGAGATACAGGCCTCACATGTTGATGTACATATATGGCGTAAAATACTACTATATCAAGCTCAATCGATAAAAAAGTAGTACATTATTTCAATAAGCTCCAACTAGACTAAATAGTATGAACAATAACACACAGACACATTTATTATCATTTATGTACGGATGGCGAGTCTACACGACAATACCATATACCTACACTTAGATTGATAATTTCGAGCGAACTCATAGAGGTATGTATATGTCGCAGTCATCTGGTTAAATCAGCGATTTGATTGGATCACTAGCGTGTTCATTGAATGACGACGTTTAATTGAATGACTAAGATCTGTACCAGCTGTTTGACGCCATCGTTGTTTTGATGAGCACTAACTCCGCAGTGGAAAAAAATGAACTAAATTACAATCACCTGACTGATTTTACGTCCGCTATGTTCAAAGAGCTATGTTTCAATCCACTAACTTGTTGGACGTTGAGTGAGGATTGTTTATTCAACGTTCGACTAGTCATAAGTCATAATGACTAGTCATTCAATTGAACGTCGTCATTTAATGAACGCGCTAGTGATCCAATCAAATCGCTGATTCAACCAGATGACTGCGACATATACACAAAAAGACTTAAATAAATTGAAAGAAACTACCAAACACTATTTACTTTTTCGGATTTCAGTGGGAAAAACGAGATAATAGCTTATTTTTATATGTGATTTATCTTTACGTTACGTGTGCAAAGTACCGATATAATTCTACTTTACTTCATAATCTATTCTTTACAAAACGAAATAATCAATCAACATTATCATAAATAGCACACTACAATATTTTAAACCACAATAGTTTCGTATAAAATTAATAAACCAGTATTTAAAAATGTATTACCACCAACGTCGTTTTATCCTTGCAAACAGAAATAAATAAAATAATAAATAACTTGTATAAATACAAATACTTGTTATTTACACATAAGAGTTCTACTTACTTTTTTATTATTCCAAATCAATATAACTTCATCTTCAACCGTGTATTTAGGGTCTTCTGGTTCTAATATTGTAGTCTTTTCATATTTCGTAGAAACCAATCTGAGAATATAAAGGACTATTAAAAAACCATACATGTTTTTCTCTAGCGGTTCCGACAGACGTTATCCTGCATAAGATATTTCAAGCGATTAGGGTATTCACGTCAACATGCGCTTCCCCAGACATAGGACTGAGCTAGATCGATTTCTCGTCCCCGAAAACCCCTACATATCAAATTTCAGCGAAACAGTGAGGGCCGTTTCCGAGATCACATGCTTTCAAGTAAACAGCGCCATCTACCGGGCTGATTTGTGAATCGAAAACATCCAGGGTGCCACTAAAACGCATACAGAAAAACTCATTTATCACGCTCAAGCCCGTTATTTATCTCGGCAAAACTTTACACCTATTTCTGAAGGCTTATATGAGTATAAATCCTTTAGATAAATCCGCTTGGGGTTTGACAGAACAATTCAATATAAATGGCGCGACAGCCGGGTGTCGCTTGGGGATTCACAGTTAGCTAACCTGGTCTCAATAAGTATGTCCGAATTGTTGGCGCAAAGCACGCTCTTGCAGATGAGTTCCTGGGTTACCGCGATGGCTTTCTTGTTGGAGATGCACAGATCGCTCAGGTAGTCCAGGAAGCGGGACTGCCAGGTCTTCATGTTCTTACGAACGAGACCTGAGAACATAGAAGTAGAGGTTTAAGTTAAACTTTATGGAATGAAATAGGTGCACAACTAGAGACACAGTGTGGCTACACAATGTGGCTTAAATCTTATAGCTGGAGAGCTAGTGAACCCTGGGAGTAATGGTCTTCCTGTAAGGTTAGAAATTTGTATACTGACGTTTTATGACATGCTAAGAGCAATACGGTTCCATCGTCTATATTGCCATCATAATTCAAACCTTTCTTCCTCAACATAAGGTCCGAAAGCAACGAAAATTTCAAAATAGTATACTGGTTAAAGGGTTAAACCAAGCCGGTTTTTATAAGTTGGTTTTGCTGCTATATAGCAGCTCTCATATAAGAGCATAGACCATAAAGCACCACTACAGTCACGCAGGCATAACATACATCATCTCACATCATGTCACTGTCAAGAACCACACATGATCAGCAAGATACTCTAGCTCGGTGGAACAGTGGTTAGTGACCCAGGTTCATTACCTACAGTTCCAAGAGTCGTGGGTTCGATTCCCACTCGGGACGAATATTTTCGTGACGAACATCGGTGTTTGTTCCGTGTCTGGGTGTGTATTAAGTATATTTAAGTATATTTGTGTATCCACTGTTGATTCTGATATCTGTAACACAAGTGCTAAAGCTACTTACCACGGGATCAGATCATTGGGTGCGTTTAGCCGACAGACAGACTGGTCAGAATCTGAGAGTGCTGAACAGCATTCGAAAATTCTGACTACAGTATCGGCCAGAACCATGCTGAGTGGAAATAAGAGAAGTGAAGTTAGCTGTTAACGTTTGAATATTCCGCCATATTACGAATCAATCAATCAATCTGAATATCGCCACTTAGCATTCCTCAGCCGCGTCAGCCCATGCCACTCAGCAATCGCCATTTTTCTTTGTGTGCTGCCAAGATTGTGTGTCGGCTAAACGCACCCAATGTATGTGATGTTGTGTAATATTTATTTATTTATTTATTCCCTTCCCCCCACTCACCGACGAAGGTCTCAATCTCGGAGGCGGTGATGTGCTTCTCGAGCAGCTTGCGGTTGTTGTGCAGCAGCGCCGTGATGGTGTCCTCCGCCAGGATGTCGTAGCCGATCTGCTTCTGCATGAAGCCGAAGTGCTTCGCTATGTACTCCTGGAACAAGAAGTATATGATTGAGCCCGGATCTATACTAATATTATAAAGCTGAAGAGTTTGTTTGTTTGTTTGAACGCGCTAATCTCAGGAACTACTGGTTCGATTTGAAAAAATAGACCGGCATTGGCGTTGTATAGACCATTTATCGAGGAAGGCTTTAGGCTATATAACATCACGCTGCGTCCAATAGGAGCAAAGATACAATGGAAAATGTGTAAAAAACGGGGGAAACGCGAACGAAGTCGCTGGCACAGCTAGTGATACATAAAAGTTGTCAGTAAGTTGAGCATGTATGAAGAGGTTGATGGATGTGGTTTAAGCAAAAGTGGTGTGTGACCGTAGTAAAAAAGCGTCGATGGCCAAGTGGTTTAGGTCGTTGCTTGCCATGCGAGAGATCGCCAGTTCAAACCTCGACACGTACCACTGTTTTTCAAATTCGAATTTCACATGTACGATTATGCGGCGCTTTAACGGTGAAGTAAACATCGTGAAGAAACCTACGAAGAAATTCTTAAGTTGTGACCAACCTGCACTTGGCCAGCGTGGCTCGACTAAGGCCTTATTTAGTAGGGTAAGCCCGTACTCCAGCAGTGGGGACGTATATGGGTTGATGATGAATCAAGCAATCCCCACCAATCGCACCGACCTGATTCTTCCTGTAGTCCTGTTGGCTGAGCCGCAGTATCCGGTAGCAGAGCCGGAAGATGTACTTGTAGGGCGCGTAGCGGAGGTCGTGCAACTCCTCAATCTTCAGGAACGGCTCGCCCTCTTCCGTCTCTTGAAACGGGCCCTGGAGGATAAAGTTTATTTTTAAAGTATTCGTAACTAATACAAGGCTTTTGCTGCAAAATATAGTGTTAAGGCAGTCGCCAAGATTTTTTTTTAAAAGTCGATCTTACTTCCGCCTGATGTTATGAGAAGCCAAGTTTAGTAGTAATGGTCATAAGAATCTAATGGATTTTGTATAAAATTAGGAGTCAATATCACGGAGTAATTACAAAGACTACGTGCGTACGAGTAACAAATAGAAGAATAATTCATATTAGGGGTGAGAGGCCACCGCTCCCCCGCAAGCCCGGTGATAATGACAAGGCTACTCCAAGCTACTGCTTGTTGCTTTGAGATTCTCAACTAAGCCCTCGATCATCATTTGATGAATACGTACATGTGCCCTCAAAGTATCTAAATCCTTCCTTACCCTCATTCCTTCCATATATTTTTACTACAGCTTCCTTGACCAGATATTACTACATTTTTCCTTCTATTTTAATCGTCTTGCTACAAATTCTCTAGTTAGACTCGTTGCTTCAGCCCGCTATAAAGTAATGATTTCTCCCCGTCTTTAATCTCCTTTGTTAGACTGCAGCTATGAAATACAAGTATTGAGTAGTCAAATATTAGTCTTTATGGGTCTACACGCGATATTAGGAGTAGCAAATACATAGCTACTTACTGCCCGACGTTTTGACTGGGTTACACCAATCATGGTCGCGAGCGAACCGGCGACGCCCGTCCGTCCGTATCGAGTAGGTATCTGTATGTACTCACCTGACTTGACTGGCTCGGTGGAACAGTGGTTAGTGACCCTGGCTGGCGGTTCCAAGAGTCGTGGGTTCGATTCCCACTCGGGACAAATATTTGTGTGATGAACATCGGTGTTTGTTCCGTGTCTGGGTGTGATTATGTATTTAAGTATGTATTTATAAATATATATGTATGTATATCAGTATCTGACGCCCATAGTACAAGCTCTGCTTAGTTTGGGGTCAGATGACCATGTGTGGAAATGTCCCAGATATTTATTTATATTTATTTTATTTACCTGCAGTATCTTGAACAGCTGCCGCAGTATATACTGCTCGCGGAGCAGCTTCTGCCGATCGCGGTTCGGGTTTTCCACCACCAGCTCCAGAGCTTCGGACTTGTTGGGCTCGTTCTCGAAGCCGGCTATGAAGTAGACTATATCTTGGAGGAGGCAGGTGAGCGCCCTGTTGGGAGGGTGAAGATAATTGAAGTTAAAGGTTTAATTGGTTTTTAAACTAAAAATAATGTAGAAATAGATGACCTTGTTTATGTTGGTTTATTTAATATTTTTAAATAATTCAATTGCTCCACTGTTAACCGGGGATTTGAAAATTCCTTTCGGGAATCAAGCCAAGACGTGCGAACCATTACACCAAGTAACAGCTATTGAAGCCGTCGAATTTTTCCCTACTTTATTATCTGTTAGCCACAGGTGGTGCCGCCATCCGGTATTGATACGCACTAACGGCCCCTAGACCTACAATAACATTGTACAATACATTTTATTGTGCAATAAGATTGAATGGTGCTTTGCATCCAGACGATCAATATATTGCACAAAAATACGAACTGCTCAATGTTTTCGTGTTCAATTGCAGCATCATGTGCGAACAAGATGTAGCTCTGGAGTTGTTGCTTATGGCAATATATACCAATTTTATTTCGTAAGCAGCATTTTTTTTTATCGCGGTCATGATATTCTTTGCTCCTGACATTCCACAGAGATGGTAATTTTCTGTATAATTCGATACATTCCACTATAAACTCTCTCTCTCTTCTTAACTTTTAGGTTATATTTTCCCGCCATTTTGCGCGGGTGTGTGTTATCCTCGTCAGGTTGAAACCGAGACTAAAAAATATTGCGCAACCCTGGCCCTACACAATGCAATAAAAAAATATGGCACAATAAAAATTAAAGTCGCTCAAACTTTTGTTCAATCATTGCACAATCTTCAATAATTAGCCTAAACAGTCAATTATATTGCACAATTCGGAATATTGCGCAATAAAATTGATCGTCTAGGGGCCGCCTAACGGCCGTAGAGATTTAATTACAGAAATGTAAACAGATTCCCGGAAAGGAACAGATCCCCGGTTGGGATTTGAACACCCGTCAGTGGAGCAATTGATTTTTTTCCGTTTTTCAAAATATTAAAACTAGCTAGTGCAAATTGACATTTTATTTGCTTGGTTAAATATTTTTATAATCATAGCTATGACATCTGAACCTTACAAGCACAAGAGATATTCATACATATCGTTGCAATAACTAATCTCAAGTAATATTTTTCTTATAATGCTTAAATAGGAGAGAAAGGTTTTAAAACAACTGTCGGATATACGTCTCGGAAACTCACAAGAATTTAAATAGAAACAAATAGACCAGTTCACCTAACAAAACTTTTAGTTGGAAATAAATGCCCTACTAACTAAACTTTGAATTCTTAAGTACCAAAAGAAATTAGGCCAAGCAAAAATAGCCCTTACTTCCTCTCATTATGCTCTATATTCCCGTGGTGCAGCTTGGTGGACAGCGCCGACAGCACCTTGCAGGCGTCGTTCGCGAAGTCCAGGTCTCGGACCTCGCTCGGAGACACTGAGATCAGCGCGAACGCTTCTTTGTCTTCCTTCACCACTGAGCAACCCACCTGGTAATCAAATAGAGGTTTAATAGTACAATTGGGATATATAGAAAAGGAAATAAGTCAAATTAAAACACTTCATGGTCGAAATAAGAACATTCTTATGAATCGTTGTGAATTATCGATTCATAAGAATGTTGAGTAAAAGTAAAGTAAAGTACTTGTTGTGTAAAAGTAAAGTTTGATTCATATTTATACAATACAAGCGTAAGTTTATGTTTGTAATCACTGAACCTTTCCAATAATGAAATGGAACGGTTTTGCTTTAGGTTATCTCCTATAACCGGCTCTAGGTGGCAGTAAAAACAAATTTACATAAATTCATAAATACCTTTGACATGACGGGTTTCTCTTCATCCTTGTCAATTGGTATTGAAGTGGAGTGCACCCACGTGTGAGTGCAGAGGTGCTGTAATCTGCAAACAGTTACAAAATGTTATTTATAATAATAATAATTTAATTTTTAAACCTTATTAACAATATAATAAATAATACATGATACATATACAAATAGTTTATTTCCAGAAAACATGTGAAATATTGAGCAGTAGGTCCCACACTAGGAAAGGTATGACCAAAAACTTCGTGATAGTTTACAATATGGTAGATCTACTGACCTTCAATATAGGAAAACCTGAGCAATGAAGAATCATTGGTTCGGCCCTTATTGGTATGGGTATTTTTACGTTAATCACCAAGTATAGTATAGCAACACTGTTTCGAAAAGATTGTGGAATATTCCATACAATTAGAAATAAAACCTAAAAAATAGAAGAGTTATACATACAAAGTAATAAAACGAATGAAAACTGTGAGTTAAATATCACTCTTTTCGAAAGCCATCACTAAAAAGTTGGTATAAAGCCTTCGAAATACATCACCGAGCTTATTTATAGTCATAAACACCAATATGTGTGACGCACCTGACGTAGCTGCTCTGCGGCACGGGCGCGTCGGAGTGCGTCATGGTGGTGGGGTCGAGCTCGAACAGCGTCGCGATCTCCGACGAGTGCGGCACCGACACCAGCTGGTACATCACTGAGCCTGTATGTATGTAGACCGATATGTGTGACGCACCTGACGTAGCTGCTCTGCGGCACGGGCGCGTCGGAGTGCGTCATGGTGGTGGGGTCGAGCTCGAACAGCGTCGCGATCTCCGACGAGTGCGGCACCGACACCAGCTGGTACATCACTGAGCCTGTATGTATGTAGACCGATATGTGTGACGCACCTGACGTAGCTGCTCTGCGGCACGGGCGCGTCGGAGTGCGTCATGGTGGTGGGGTCGAGCTCGAACAGCGTCGCGATCTCCGACGAGTGCGGCACCGACACCAGCTGGTACATCACTGAGCCTGTATGTATGTAGACCGATATGTGTGACGCACCTGACGTAGCTGCTCTGCGGCACGGGCGCGTCGGAGTGCGTCATGGTGGTGGGGTCGAGCTCGAACAGCGTCGCGATCTCCGACGAGTGCGGCACCGACACCAGCTGGTACATCACTGAGCCTGTATGTATGTAGACCGATATGTGTGACGCACCTGACGTAGCTGCTCTGCGGCACGGGCGCGTCGGAGTGCGTCATGGTGGTGGGGTCGAGCTCGAACAGCGTCGCGATCTCCGACGAGTGCGGCACCGACACCAGCTGGTACATCACTGAGCCTGTATGTATGTAGACCGATATGTGTGACGCACCTGACGTAGCTGCTCTGCGGCACGGGCGCGTCGGAGTGCGTCATGGTGGTGGGGTCGAGCTCGAACAGCGTCGCGATCTCCGACGAGTGCGGCACCGACACCAGCTGGTACATCACTGAGCCTGTATGTATGTAGACCGATATGTGTGACGCACCTGACGTAGCTGCTCTGCGGCACGGGCGCGTCGGAGTGCGTCATGGTGGTGGGGTCGAGCTCGAACAGCGTCGCGATCTCCGACGAGTGCGGCACCGACACCAGCTGGTACATCACTGAGCCTGTATGTATGTAGACCGATATGTGTGACGCACCTGACGTAGCTGCTCTGCGGCACGGGCGCGTCGGAGTGCGTCATGGTGGTGGGGTCGAGCTCGAACAGCGTCGCGATCTCCGACGAGTGCGGCACCGACACCAGCTGGTACATCACTGAGCCTGTATGTATGTAGACCGATATGTGTGACGCACCTGACGTAGCTGCTCTGCGGCACGGGCGCGTCGGAGTGCGTCATGGTGGTGGGGTCGAGCTCGAACAGCGTCGCGATCTCCGACGAGTGCGGCACCGACACCAGCTGGTACATCCACTGAGCCTGTATGTATGTAGACCGATATGTGTGACGCACCTGACGTAGCTGCTCTGCGGCACGGGCGCGTCGGAGTGCGTCATGGTGGTGGGGTCGAGCTCGAACAGCGTCGCGATCTCCGACGAGTGCGGCACCGACACCAGCTGGTACATCACTGAGCCTGTATGCGTATGTAGACCGATATGTGTGACGCACCTGACGTAGCTGCTCTGCGGCACGGGCGCGTCGGAGTGCGTCATGGTGGTGGGGTCGAGCTCGAACAGCGTCGCGATCTCCGACGAGTGCGGCACCGACACCAGCTGGTACATCACTGAGCCTGTATGTATGTAGACCGATATGTGTGACGCACCTGACGTAGCTGCTCTGCGGCACGGGCGCGTCGGAGTGCGTCATGGTGGTGGGGTCGAGCTCGAACAGCGTCGCGATCTCCGACGAGTGCGGCACCGACACCAGCTGGTACGCCGGCTCGCCCAGCTCCACTGGGGCTTCGCTGGAATTAAAACCATATTTCAACGGGTTAAGAACTGGGATGATGACAGGCTACAGACTACAGAAGCTACTGAGTGCGAGTGGGGCTCGCTCAATAGTGGCTAACATTATTTTAAACAGTCATGTTATCTGTGTGCAACACACATTAGAAAACAGCTAATGTCCGGGATATTTACCATGTTGTTTTGTTTTAATGAGCTCCCAATTCAGATCACCCGTGATCATGGCGCTTGCAACAGCCGAAATATCGGAAACTCGTTAAAACAAAACAACATGGTAAATATCCCGGAATTTTCAGTTTTTATCATAGTTTTATTTTCAAGTTAATGTAATCTATTTGGGTATGGATATGTTCGAACAAAACATGGAATCTTCGACTCTGCATTACTTCATTGAGGACTACCCTTTCTTAAGCTCAACACTAAAACGATGGTTAAATAATTGACTTATAATTTGTAATATCGTACCTTACACCATCATATCACTTCTAAAATATGCAAGTAAAAAGGTAATAATACTAACGGTTGCCGATGGCAGGCCTCCGCGGCCAGGTAGTGGCCAGTGGCGAGGTGCTTGAACCTGAAGATGGAGTTCCAGTGGCCGGCGCCGCCGCGGCACGGGTCGTGTTGAACCACCTGCGAATTGAGGGTCAACTTAACACTGTTGGAAGTTTAGGTAGCGCTTCTATAACTGCGCCCTTGTTATTTTTTTTTTTTGATATCATATTTAAATTTCTTTTGCTTCTTTAATATCTGGGACATTTCACATACGGTCATCTGACCCCAAACTAAGCAGAGCTGGTACTAAGGGCGTCAGAGTCTGATATACTACTTACATACAAAGATATTTATAGATACATACTTTAATACATATTGACACCCAGACACAGAACAAACACCTATGTTCATCACACAAATATTTGTCCCGAGTGGGAATCGAACTCACGACTCTTAGAACCGCCAGTCACTAACCACTGTTCCACCGAGCCAGTCGAAAGTTTAACTACGCCTTTTGTTTTTGCCCTATTTATTCCCTGCACTATTTAGGTTGCAGCTGCCTGATCTGGCCATTCTAACGCCCCACAGAGTCTACGCCCTGTTCCTGGGTACCGATGGCACCTGACACTACTCCACAACGAATGAATGAACTTCCCTACGCACTCAACATTTTTCATTGACTTTGAAGAATAACACTTACTGGTACAATTTTTCAATCAGAATTTTTACTAGGTGATTAGCGATACTAGATAAGATACTTTGTAGGTGCGAAAACATATGTCAGGGAGCCAGCTGTCCGTCCGACCCTACTATCTATTCATACTGGTATCATATACTGACCTCGCATCGTGAGGAAACCTGCACACACTCAGAAATTCTTAGGTTGTGTAGTTAATCAACCCGCACTTGGCCAGCGTGGTTGACCAAACCTTATCGCCCTAGTTTAGGGTAGGCCCGTGCCCCAGCAGTGGGGACGTATATGGGCTGATGATGATGATTTTTTTACTAACTGACTTACAATGATGGCTTGGAGTAGCCTTGTCATCATCACCGGACTTGCGAGGGAGTATGGTATGGTTGATGAACAACCTGGTGTCAGAGATTTTGAACCGCCCGTAGCCTCTGACATGGCTTCACACACTGTTGCAAAATCTCTCAGGCGTGCTGGTTTCCTCACGATGTTTTCCTTCACCGTTAAAGCGTCGAATGATGGTACATATGAATTTCAAATTTGAAAAACACATTGGTACCTTGCCGGGTTTGAACTGGCGGCCTCTCGCATGGCAAGCAACGACCTTAACCACTTGGCCAACGACGCTTTTATCACCCCTAAATGGTGGTGATGATGATGATGATGATGATGGTACTGACCTCGATCTCCCAGAGCGCCTTGCTGCTGGTGGCGGCGGTGGCGCTGGAGCGGCCCGTGGTGCGCAGGAACACGTGGTGCCGCTTCCTGCAACAACAGATTACCATTGAGATGAAGAGAAAAAAAATATATAAATATCAAAAGAAAAGTAACATCTTATGACTTAGTTTTCATGCAAGTGGTCTTACGATAGGTAGCAAGTTCAAACTCTGAATATATATGTTACGGCTAATACCCGAAGTGCGGCTACACCTAGGTTTAGCCGGCTAGAACTAGGTGTAGCCACTTACTCTTGGCTAAACCTAGGTGTAGCCGATTGTTTTCGGCTAAAACTAGGTCTAGCCTTCATCATGCCGGCTACAACTAGGTCCAGCCATTCCATGTCGGCTAATACTAGGTTCAGATGGATAAAACTTAGATGCGAGTCCCGCCAAGCCTTCCGTCCTTCCCCGCGTCACACTCAGGACTCACAGCATCTGCAGCAGCAGCGCGGGGTGGAGGGCGTAGCGAGACACGCGCCTCTGCAGGTTGTGAGCACCAAGTGCTGCTGATCTACTGCAGGTCTACTAGCGAGTGTGACTCATAGCGTCTGTACATAGTTGTAACTGCCTCGTTGGTCTATTGGCAGCAAGCGCTGCGTAAGGACCGAGAGGTCCCCGGTTCGAGTCTGCGGTCGGTGAAAATTTGTGTGAGTTTTTCTGTAATGAAATTACTTAGCCCGGAGTTAGGAAGTTGGCGGTTGAACGCCCGTGCCTCGGAAAGCACGTTAAGCCGGTGGTCCTGCGCCCGATCTCTCATCGGTCATGTCTGATTGCCGACTCACCAAATTATGAGAGTAGGGGAAAAGATAGTGCACTTGTGTTTGCGCGCACACTTGTGCACTATAATATGACCCTGCGCACTTGGCTGATCTCAATTGAGATCGGCTGCCATGGCTGAAAATCGGTCGGACGATAGATAAGTAACGATAGATAAGACGGAAGATAAGGATCTTACATAGTATTAGCCGGCATGCTATCGGCAGAGCTTTTTTAGATATTACAAAAACATCTAATAATTAGGAAACCAAAGGTAGTTTTTCATTATTTTAAATCAAATTGTAATAAATAACACATATTGTTAGGAGTAAATTGTTAAGTTCAGTAGGAACAATCAGTAACATTTTTTTTATCTACAGTCAATAGTTGCATATTATAATTTTAAAGAATATAATTATAATACACAGGTTTATAAAGTAACATAAACTATTTAGAACAATCTATACTTGAGTGACATTTTGAGTTGCCCATAATACCAACAGCTTTGCAGAGGCACTTTTATGTTGCCACATTTGGTTTTTGTAGTTGCATGTTTTTCTAATTAATGGATGTTTTTGTAATATCTAAAAAGCTCTGCCTACTAGCATGCCGGCTAATACTAATGTAAGATCTTATCTTCCGTCTTATCTATCGTTACTTATCTATCGTCCGACCGATTTCAGCCATGGCAGCCGATCTCAATTGAGATCAGCCAAGTGCGCAGGACATATTATAGTGCACAAGTGTGCGCGCAAACACAAGTGCACTCTCTTTTCCCTACTCTCATAATTTGGTGAGTCGGCAATCAGACATGACCGATGAGGGATCGTGCGCAGGACCACCGGCTTAACGTGCTTTCCGAGCCACGGGCGTTCAACCGCCAACTTCCTAACTTAAGTAATTTCATTACAGAAAAACTCACACAAATTTGCACCGACCGCAGACTCGAACCGGGTCTCGGTCCTTACGCAGCGCTCGCTGCCAATAGGCCAACGAGACAGTTACAACTATGTACAGACGCTATGAGTCACACTCGCTAGTAGACCTGCAGTAGATCAGAAGCACTTGGTGCTCACAACCTGCAGAGGCGCGTGTCTCGCTACGCCCTCCACCCCGCGCTGCTGCTACAGATGCTGTGAGTCTAGTGTGACTGAAGGACGGAAGGCTTTGGCCTCCCAAGTTTTATCAACAGGGATTCTCTGAACCTAGTATTAGCCGACATGGAATGGCTGGACCTAGTTGTAGCCGGTATGATGAAGGCTAGACCTAGTTTTAGCCGAAAACAATCGGCTACACCTAGGTTTAGCCAAGAGTAAGTGGCTACACCTAGTTCTAGCCGGCTAAACCTAGGTGTAGCCGCACTTCGGGTATTAGCCGTAACATATACATATATGCGATGCTCTGGGTTGGCTTGGCAAGCTTAATTTCCTTCTCGTTTAAAAAAAAATTACTACCAATTTACATTTCATTTTTATAATTCCAAATTGCAACCATTGAAGCCGGCCTGTATAAGTCAGTGGCGTAACTATACCATTTGGGGCGCATCGCAAATTCTTCTGATGAAGCTCTCCAGAAAATAGCAACTCCGGCATCTCCTACGGACTTGCCATTTCTGAGCACGGGACCTCTAGAGCCGCGGGCCTGTGGCATTTTGCCAGCTCTGCCATCCTATAGTTCCTCCACTGGTATAGGTACTGGTTAGTAGTCTATTTTTCACAGTGGCAACACCGTGACTTCACCTGTACTCATCCATAGTGAGGAACTTCTCCTGCTCGGCGTGGAACAGCCGCACCACGTCTCCCCCCTTCAAGATCTCCTCTTGGTTCTCCTTGTGTTCCAGGAACAGCGTCACCTTCCATGAGGTCGAGGAGTTCACCACGTTCACCTGGGGAAAAGTTAAATTATATTTATTAGATAAAACATAAATAACCCGATAAAGAGATAAGGCTCACAGATTTTAATAAGCGAATCCTCCACTAACTTTTTGGAGTACTAGAACAGATTTTTTTTATTATAGGCTAACAAGATGACCTCACTCCACCTGATGGTAAGCGGTAGTGAGATCCACATATGAGGTCGACAGGCACAATAGACCATTATTGAGCCTGTTTAATTTGCGACAGCGCAAATTAAATGCCGTTTCACGCCCCGCCCGAAGAGCCCGGGATCATAGGACGGAAGCAAGACATGAGCTGGAAGGGCATTCCATGCCTTAATGACACGTGGCAGTAAATAGGACCTAACCCTCTTGGTCCTAGCCACCAACACCTGCATTGTATGTTAATGTAGAATGTAGATTTATATGATTTGTGAGCTTTTTAATAAAATCTATTAGTACATCCCGTAATGGGGACGAACTGATGGCTCTCACTTCTAGTGGGGGGAGCGGATGGATGACCCCTAATGCGACTCATCACTGATGCGGGCACGGATGGCTCTCACTCTTAATGCAGTGGAGCGGATGGCTCTTACGACTAATGAGGGATAGCGGATGACTCTCTCACCCCTTAGGGGAGGGAGCTATTGTTTGTTGACTGACCCGGTAGAGCAGTGGTTAGTGACACATGGTCACTATCTACATTTCCAAGAGTCGTGCCTTCGATTCCCAAGCGGGACAAATATTCGTGTGACGGACATCGGTACTTGCAGGGCCGGTCCTAGGGCGGTGCGAGCGGTGCGACCGCACCGGGCGCCATCAAGAGGGGGGCGCCAAAATGACCCAAAACGTGAGACAAAAAACGCTCGACCGACCGCGCGAGTCGCGCGAAACTCGCTGGGAGAGTAGAGTTTCTAGTCTTGCCGCTGTTCGCTTTAACTACACTTCAGTCCGCGATGCCCTTCAAAATCTTCACGAAGAAAGTAACGACTCAGTTGCAGCATCAGAGGCATTGTCGCTAATTCAGAATATGGAGCAATTTGAGTTCATAGTTACGATCGTGGCTTGGTATGATATATTGTTTCAAGTAAACATTGTAAGTAAAGCTATGCAATCTGAAACGATGGATTTACCAAACGCATCACAATTACTGAAAAACTGTTCGGAATTCGTGAAACAGTACCGTCATAGCTTTTCGTCAACTATAATCACAGCTAAGGAAATAGCATCTCTAGCCGAAATAAATCCAGTTTTTACGGCAGTCCGATCTCGAAGAAAAAAACGGTCATTTGAATACGAAGCTGTAGATGAAACACCAACTGATCCGGAGGAATTATATAAAATGAACGTTTTTTATCCGATGATAGATACTATTGAGAATACATTAGTTAAATACACGTTTTCAACAACTGTCAAAATTCAATGATACATGGTCTTTTTTATATACAACATAAAAAATATTCCAGAAAAATCGATGTTGGAAAAAGCTTGTGCTGATTTACAAATCACTTTAACCCATGGAGAAAAATGTGACATATCTGGACAAGAATTGGTTGAAGAACTTGTGAGCCTAAAGCCATTATTAAATGATCTTCAATCAGTAGAACCAATAAAGGTTCTTCAAATTATAAAAAGAAATGATTGGCAAGATATTTTCCCGAATGTATGGACATCACTTCGCATCTTACTAACTATACCTGTAACTGTTGCCAAAGGCGAACGAAGTTTCAGTAAATTGAAACTTATTAAGACTTACCTACGGTCTACTATGTGTCAGGAAAGACTGTGATCTCGGAATTTTGTCCCTAGAAAATGTCATTGCCGAAAATTTAAATTACTCTGAGTTGATAAAAAAATTTGCAAGTTCTAAAGCTAGAAAAGTGGCTATATAGGATGTTTTTATATTTTTGCTAAATTCTCATTAGATTCGATTAATGTTAGAACAGAATAAATAAAAGTTGACAATCATTATAATTATTTTTCAGTCCCCCACATCACATTTATATAGGTATTCGCATAAACTGGTTAAACGAACTTTTCTACGATCATTTTTGACGGCAGAATAATCTGCTTTTTCTGGTGGATAATAAAGCAACTACTTAAACATTATATTTTATTTAGAGGGGCGCCATTTTTAGTTCTCGCACCAGTTAAAAATATTAATAGGACCGGCACTGGGTACTTGTTCCGTGTCTGAGTGTGTTATTAATTGTATTCAAGTATATTTGTGTATCCACGGTTGATTCTGATATCTGTAACAAAGTGCTTAAGCTACGTACCACGGGATCAGATCAATGTATGTGATATGTAACGCTCCTTAAGATAAATGACTATCAATCCCCCTCACCTCCATGCAGCCCGCGTTGTCGGGCAGCTCGTGGCTGGAGGACACGTGCAACACCTGCTGGCCCGCGTTCACCGGGTTCATTATCACCTTGTCGCCTACTACCACGTTGTCTCCTGCATACAACATGAAGATGAAGAAGCGATATATATAAAAAAAGCAAAAAAAGTCCCTTTACAACCGATATTGAATAAATGTCTGAATGAATGTCTGGAAGCTGATTGTTTAGCTGACTAATATACACTAGTCAAAAAGTTTGTTGAGCATATTCGTAATCAAATGCTGCATTTAATAATATAATTTCATTGAAAAAGATTTTTATAAATCACATATTTCAAATAAAAATTTAATTTTTAAAATTATAGCACACTAAAAATATATAATGTGTATCTGATATACTCAATCGACAAACACTATAGTAGTATAGCTATAAGCAAGCTTCACTCACCCGTGGACCGTAGTTTGTAGAAAGGCATGACGTAGAACCACGAGCCCTCATTCCCGTTGGCGTCCAGGTGCACTCGCATCGCATTCTTCTCAAGCAAAGCCGGTAGGCGTTTGTTAACCTGTACATAGAAAATACATAAGTCGTCATACACACTGATGTAAATATTTACCCTTAGCGATAGTTCATACTTGCGCTCACTAATTAATATATACTGTGAAATGTCTATTGAACGCCGGGTTTCAGAATTTTTCTACTACTATAATATGGAATATATAAACCAGTCACGTAAACGGATCTTAGACGTGGCTCTTACGCCCCTGAAGCTTAGAAGGCAATGTTTATCACATGAATTCTATTTTATTTTTTACATGCTATTTATGGCGAAACTAGTAAATAATGATATTCTATTCTATTCTATATCTCCGCTCTGCGCTCAATACTAAAACTTGAATCACTGATATATTGAAACCAAGGTACCCATAGTAGGTAAAACAGATTAATTAATGATTTTTTAAGTTTCTGATTTGTTTCCAATCTTCTTTAGATCATATACCCATCGACGGCTTGGAGTAGCCTCGTCATCATCACCGGACTCGCGGGGGAGCGGATGACTCTCACCCCTAACGCTACATCACCAGTGCCGTAACTAGGGCGGTGCCAGCGGTGCCCAGGCACAGGGCGCAAGTCTTGGAGGGACGCAGAACTGACCAGACCCGTATCTAGGTTTATTTCTTAGGGGCGCAGTTTTGAAAGCTCGTACCGGGCGCATGAAAGGCTAATTACAGCACTCAATATTAGTCTTCATGGGTCTACACGCGATATTAGGAGTAGCAAATACATAGCTACTTAAGACCCATAAAGACTAATATTAAGTGTAATGGAAGGTGAACGTCTTAAATTATACGTAAATACAGCTATGTACACCACCAAGTACCACTTTACAGAAGACTCACAGTGAGGTATTTGTTAGACTTGACGTGCAGCAGCTGCACCACGCTGCCGTACTGCACCACGGTGCCCAGCAGCTTCTTGTTCTCCAATTCGTTCTGTTTCTTCTCGATCTCGGCGGCATGCTGGAATAACGACAAATTTTTAATGAAAACTAATACTTTGATTGCGCAATGCACTTAGATAAATATATAATTGTAAACTGTCATGGTTACACACATTAGAAAACTGTAAATCATTGGGAGCTCATTTAAACAATATAACATGATAAATATCCTGAACATTTTCAGTTTCACTTGGATAACGATTGTCTGCTAGCGCCGTTGGTTGTGGTTGGAACTTGCTTTTGAAATAAAACTAAGTTCACGGATTAAACTCGCTACAACGTGGATTGCTATTCTATACATATTGTATAGAATAGCAATCATATTGTATAGAATAGCAATCATATTGTATAGAATAGCAATCCACGTTAACAGATTTGTTAACAGCTCTAAACATTGAGTCTCTAAATAATTAATAGAATAGCAATTAGAATAAAAAAATTATAGATTAGCAATCCACGCGAGTTTAATCCGTAAACTTAGTTATATTTCAAATGGGTAGTATTCGCGCAAATAATCGACAATACTATGGAACTTGCTAGTCAGATGTCAACACACTAGCAATTGCCAGGGAGGAGGTGCTGTTTCGATTTTGACGATTCAATTATCCCGTTCCAATGCCAAAACAAACGAAGCTTGTCTCCCAATACAACAAACGTGCATTTTGTGTCCTATGCTCAATATTAATAACATCAACAGGTAGACGCGAAATCAGGACGGCTACTTGACTAATGCTATACGATCGTTTGTTTCTAACTGACAGTTATATATTGAAGAGCCAGCAACAAACTTAGAAGGACGAACACTTTCGACTGCTCGTCGATCTCACTTCTTCATAAATAAGATATTGCTGAAGCCGGAAACTTTCGTCATGTGTCCAGACAAATCATTTCAATGGGAAAACCGAATAAAAACTTTTATAACAAGAAATATTTTACCAAAACCGTGCTAAGCTGAGTTTTGTCACAATATAAATATCAACTGTTGAATACTCGTATACTAGTCCAGTCAAAGGTTTCATCTGCGGAACAATTACTAGTTAGCTGAATTTTGGTACACACCTTCATTACGGCATTGTAATGAAGGTGTGAAAAATCGACATTGATATCGTGCCGGCGTAAGAAGTTATAGGGGTCAAAAGGTCGCGAAAATCAGTTTTTCGCGAATATCTCGCGATCTATTGCTTGTAGGTTAATTGAGGTCATTAGAAAAATTATTTATTATAAAATTATCTACAAAAAATGTATCTTGCATTTTTTGTAGAATCAAAAGTTTTCGAAGGAGAGCGCCGAGAAAGCACTTCACATCTAGACACGCGGTAGCGTGTCAAGCCAAGGTTCAAGAAACAGAACTGGCGAGCCGCACCGTGTGTAATATTACACGAACCATTTGGAACCACTTTTGAACCCCTCATAAATCAAAAACTATTTCACATAAACGTATAAAATTTGGCTCATATATTGTGACTTGCGAGATAAATATGTGTTCTAAATTTCATAAGCTTATCTCAAACAGTTATTTAGATATTAATGTCCAAAAATCCTCATTTTTATCATTGACTGACTGACAGATCAAAAATTCTAACCCAGTTCCAAATGACCTAGAAAGTTAAAATTTGGTATGCAGATAGGTAATTACATGAATACAAAGGAAAAAATAAAAAACTGGCAATTTTTTAATAATTAGGTTAGGTTCTATTATGAACGCTTAACATAAATACCTAATTAGTGCCTAATAACGCCTATATACCGGGGAAGGCAGAGCACTAAGTATATATTTAGGTATACTTACTTATTTACAATTAAGAGTAGGTACTTGTAGTCGGTTTTCATATTTATTACTTAGGGTAGGTACCTACATAAAGTCTAGTTTTAGTTTTGAATTTGTCCTTTTCAAAGGACCCACGGCGTTACGATGATATATACTTTTCTACAAAAAAGTAATGATATCCAATCAAAAACATAAATGTGAAATGAGAGCCAAGTTCAATATTGCCTTGGTTGTTGACTTCAGCGACAAAAGAAGTGAGATCTAAATGGGTGCCAAGTTCAATGGTCAACCCAGAAATTTATTTATAAGTAACACTATAACATACCTATCATATCTTCTTATAACATAAGATAATGTATGGTGGTAGCCTATGAAGGTCTGTCTTGGCTAGTTTTCATATATGAATTATAGCCGTCGCAAGTTTTAAGCCTTCAAGTATTTGTCGGTTTTTATTTTATAATTCCGAAAATTTGGATTGTTGGTAGAAACTAGCAAGCGAACATAATAATACGTTGGTAGGTTTATAGAAACTAGCCAAGACAGACCTTCATAGGCTACCACCATACATTATCTTATGTTATAAGAAGATATGATAGGTATGTTATAGTGTTACTTATAAATAAATTTCTGGGTTGACCATTGAACTTGGCACCCATTTAGATCTCACTTCTTTTGTCGCTGAAGTCAACAACCAAGGCAATATTGAACTTGGCTCTCATTTCACATTTATGTTTTTGATTGGATACGGTATTGTATACCAAGGCGTACGCCCTATGCTTTTCATTGATGTTTGTAAGCGTGTTGTTAGTAAAATCTACTACATACAGACATATAGCATTAGTAATACTAGCACAGAAAGAAAGGAAAACTGAAAATCATGAAGATGTTTGAAAAAAGATCTGATTTAAACAATTTTGCTGAAATATTCCAACAAGAAAATTGCTCTCGAGATGCATTGTCAATGCTAGGACATATTTTCTACCGCTGCAACTTTTTGTACAATTACAAATCTTTTTTTCAAACATCTTCATGATTTTCAGTTTTCCTTTTCCAAAAAGGAAAACTTTCTGTACTAGTATTACTAATGCTATATGTCTGTATGTAGTAGATTTTACTAACAACACGCTTACAAATATCAATGAAAAGCATAGGGCGTACGCCTTGGTATACAATACCGTATGTGAGTGCTTTCTCGGCGCTCTCCTCCGAAAACTTTCAATTCTACAAAAAAATGCAAGATACATTTTTTGTAGATAATTTTATAACAAATAATTTTTCTAATGACCTCAATTAACCTACAAGCAATAGATCGCGAGATATTCGCGAAAAACTGATTTTCGCGACCTTTTGACCCCTATAACTTCTAACGCCGGCACGATATCAATGTCGATTTTCACACCTTCATTACAATGCCGTAATGAAGGTGTGTACCAAAATTCAGCTAACTAGTAATTTTTCCGCAGATTGGCCGTTTTAAGAGCTAATTTGACTGGACTATACGTATACAGTAGGTAAAATAAGCATATGGACGGGCAGACAAATCAATTAACATAAGACCGTCGACCTCATATTTGGATTTCACTACCGCTTACCATCAGGTGGAGTGAGGTCATCTTGTTAGTCTATTATAAAAAAAAAGAATTCCGCAAACGGTCCCTGAAAAGGGAGCTTCATGGACGAAATTAAACTCAAAACAGAGTTGTTCTCTGTTTCTCTTTTTATGCCGTTTCACACCCCGATTGAAATTACCGGGATACATAGGTCTGTACGTTTGTTTATTCAAGCTTTTTGAATGCGGAGTCGCGAGCAGAAGCAAGTTATTAATATGAATTTGTTCTTAATGTCCTGCTGCCGTTGCCGCCGAGAACATACCATTACAGTTCGAATAACTTGCAAGCAACTAATTTTGCTCCATAAGTTTCATTAAGCTTGGACTATATGTATTACTGATGACTGTATCAGCGACTTCGTTTTCCCCCGTTTTTACACATTTTTCATTGTTTATTTGCTTCTATTGGTCACAGCGTAATGTTATAACTAATACAGTCTAAAGCTTTCCTCGATAAATGGTCTATAAAACACAAAAAATAAATGTTTCAATACGAACCAGTAGTTCCCGAGATCAGCGCGTTCAAACTACGAACTCTACAGCTTTATAATATTAGTGTAGTGTATCTACGTTGCACTGTGACATAAATCCGTAGCAAAAGTTCAACGTACGGAAACTTCGCCGATTCCCAGAAAAGTTTCATTCCTGCCAAAGCAATCATTTGTATTCGTATCTCTTTTGAAGTGATATCAAAATAAAACCGACTATAAACAAAGCTAGCACACGTGCAATGATGGAATGCTTTTATGATTCACGTGGACTTCTACACATGAAAATGTAGCTATATAACTGTAGTCTGATGTGCGGTCACTAAACACATGCTGAGGCAGATCTAATAGATCATCTCAGCAGAATATAATAATTTAGTACGATCAAGGTGGATAATGGAACTGCCCAAGTTGCCAATAACACAACAGATTTATATATATTCGTTGAAACGTATAGATAGGTATATTATTGTAGGTATTTCGTCTATTTGCTACGAATTAGGCATCAAGTCTTGCTAAAATGAAGAGTTATTGTACTCCTAAGTCCTAACCGTACTTTTTATTTTATCAAGGATCTGTAACATGAGGGTAGTAAATGAAATTCTGATACAATAGTACGGAATCCTTTGTGTTCAACTCGCACTTGACTAACTAGTCAAGAAAACTTTCTTTATGCACTTTTTTTTAATAAGGCCCAATAACAATGTAAATAAATCCTCCTATTGTCACATTAAATGCGTATTCTTGTCCACTGAATTAAAATTGTGTAAATGTGTCGTTATCATACTTCATTCCCTTTCAAGTTTGCCGTCATTTATTCTTCCCGACGGATATACTGGATGCGAGCGTTTTGACGGATAGCCCCATTAGATTTTGTAACGGTCATTTATTAACTTCCCTTACAAAATTAGAACACAAACACACTAGCGTTTTTTGGGAGAAGATTGCAATCACATGTGAACGAATAGATGTAATTAGTAGATGAAATGTGGATTTAGTCTTCAAAAATCATGTTTGTGGGTCAGTTATGCAACTGACCATTTTAAACCTAACAAGTGAGCACCGCATAAAAAACATAAAAAAGTATTAATACAGAATCATTGACAAAAAAACACGGGTTAGTAAAATTTTCTCGGCATACGCTGATTGTATTGTAGAGTCTATGTGACGGATTCTTAAGTACCTTTTGCTAGATTCTCTCGGTAATCAATCTACAATCTGAATCGGTATTAAATCATACTATTGCTAAATTCACTATTTTATAAGTCCTGCATGAAAAAAGATTTTGTCTCATGTAGAGTTGACGAAACAGATTCAGCTACGGCGTCTTTCAACAAATAAAAAAGCCCTAACGGCGTTTAAAAAATCGCCGTGAAACCGCTCGTTTGCATCGCCTGATTAATCCCTCACAATTAATAACATAGCGACGTTATAATTCTCCTTCGGTGTAAGCGGGCGACTTTTATGCGCTCTTACAACACTACACGCGGTTTATTTAATTATTAATAGCTAATTAGATCTTGGAAACGGGTCGTGTAATTCAGTTTGTGGATATTTACGAGCGCGTCTCCTTTTGTTTAGTTTCTTG